>JAWNNH010000146.1:0-47244 GCA_035043045.1 Hirtodrosophila alboralis | reverse complement strand
CATATCAGATCGCGCAGTAGACTACAATAATAATGACATTATAAAACATAATTTGTTTGTTTTTTTTTCCAATTTTATTTTTTATAGATATATATTAAAAAAAAAAAAAAAAAAAAAACAAGCACGAAATCGCTATTTACGGCATGCCGAAGTTAAATTCATTAGCAAGTCTTCGAAAATTTAAATTAAAATTTAACATTTTAGTCCGATGGCAACTTTATAATATATAGTTGTCCAATTTCGATAAAATTTAATAGAAATATTTATAAAATAGTTAAAATTTGAATAGACAAGTTTGATTATAATATATACTTGTCCGATTTCGATAAAATTTAATAGACGTATTTCTAAAATAGTTGAAATACGAATAGACAAGTTTGATTGAGGTATCAAAAATAAACAAAAAGGTTGTCCACACAACACATTTTTCAAGAACAGTTTGTTCTCAGGAGAATTAATTAATTAATAATATATAGTAGTTCGATTTTTAATAAAATTCGATCTGAATGTCAAAATCTTAAAAATACATCGAATCTGGTTTGATAAGTTTTGATATCTTAAAAAACAAAGAAAAAAGGTTGTATATAGAAGCACCAAATTTTCCAGTCGATTGTTGCTATCACAGCAAAAAGATATAGTGTTCCAATTGCGAAACTCATCGCTCAATATTTTTAGAATCTAAACTTTAGTTTATAATATTACCAACAAGGTTTTCATACAAGAATTCATTTTCAATCAAAAAAAACAAAAAAATAAATTTAAAAAATCCCATTTTTTCAATATTTTACTCCAAAACACCTACAGAACATAATTTTTAGGGTTTGGTGTGTTCACAAAAGTTGCAGTTTGAAATATTTAAAAAAACATTTTATAAGTAAGTTTCTTTCGAAAAACCCAACGACAACAGAGTTATAGAGCGTTGAAAATGTGTGCTAGCTCGAAAAAAAATGGTCACCTTAAAAAAAAAAAAATTAAAGTGCAAAAAACTTCTGAAGCAGAATCAATTCCTAAGGCGCGGAAATGGGTTGAAATAAATAAAATTAAATAATAAGTATTCATCAATAAATAAAATAATAAATATTAATAAATAAATAATATAATAAATATTAATAAATAGATAAAATAAAATTCAATAATATTTAACGAATTATCTGCTTTTGCACATCTAAATTATAAACTCGACATTTTTATCTACTTTTTCATTTAAACGAGATCAAACAAAATATATATTTATTAATCAGTTTTATAAAATTTTCCATTTTTTTGTTTTTTGCCCTGCATTTTTGAGACTAAAAAAAAATATTTATTAATCTGAGTTTTGTAGAATTCGCATTTTACTTAATTTATTTTTTATATTATTTTTTTTTTTGTCCTAAATACTTTCTATATAACTACATTTTTGATGTTGAAGAAAAATATATTTATTACTAAATTGTTGTAGAACTTGCATTTTATTTAATATATTTATTATATTATTAATTTAATTTAAATTTTTTTTGCCCTGCACACTACGTACCTACATTCTGTATGCCTACATTTTTTGAGATTAGGAAAAAATATATTTATTACTCAACTTTGTAGAATTTGCATTTTATTTAAATATTTTTTTTTTTTTGTCCTACGTACTTTCTGTATACCTACATTTTTGTGTTTAAGAAAAATATATATATTGACTAAATTTTTTAAAATTTGCACTTTATTTAAATATTTATTTTATTTTTCCCCACATGCTTTCTATACCCACATTTTTTGTCAGTGCTTAGTTTTAGTGCTTCAAGTGAGCAGCAGCAAAGAATAAGAACAAAGCCTCAAGTTTTGAATCTGAGCTCAGAGCACGAAGCTCGTTAACCAACTACTTCAGTGGTCTAAAACGACACTTGAGTCAATAACCAGACGCAGATATAAATACAGACACACAGATACAGATACAGATACAGATACAAAAAAATACAAAAGTACCAAAGATTCAAGATCTCCAACAATATAAATAAGGGGTTAGAGGGTAGAAGTTGTGGCGGGGCAGGCATGTTTTGTAGCCTCAGGGCAAGCTCAAAAACTGTTGCTCTATTAACGTGCCATTTTGGCCAAACATTCTCTAGACATTTTTTGATTAATGGGCTCACATTTATTTGTTGGCTTCTACTACAAAACCAGGCCTAAAGCTCCCATAATTTTCAGCTATGAAATTGTCGCCTTTCAATCAACGTCCATTCATCTACATCACGCCCACACAATTAACACAACACATAAATAAATATATACTTATATACATATATAGCATATTTATATATATAAATGGTGGACACACCCCGTTTCACTCCCACAATCTCACACATTTTGTGGTCATAATAACAAGTAACAAATTACACAAAATATATACATATATATATATATATATAATTCAATTATGTGCCTTCACAATATTTCAGCCGTAAAAATAATGGCAAATACTTCATTGAACCGCGACACGTACGCCAAAACAGTTTAAACGAACAGTCAAAACAGCAGCATGGAATCCCATTTTCATGCGATACCAATTGCCAATTTATTTATCAGTTAAATAATTGTATAGTATTCACAGTTACAGATTGTGTCAGAATGTATTTAGGGGATTGTCTATAGAGTTATGTGGAATGTGCCATCAGAGCTAAAATATTTCTTCACACAAGTTAGTGTGACAGTATTACGTTGACAATCTATTTATTTAACTTTATCTTTATATTTTTTACTATTATTGCGTCTATTGAGTTCAAAGATACTTTTCGGTTAACTTTTGTATACTTAGTCAGCAAATATAGTATATTATTTTTTGAAATAATTCAACCGTAATAAACCATTCTGTTGTTTCTACATAAGGGGTCTTACAAATTTTAGATTTGGGTTCAAATGGAAAATGTATTTTGAGGTTTCAGACCATGATCAAAACGCTATTTCGAATAAACATCGGCAGAATTTTGACCAAGCTATGTTTCTATAACAAATAAGCTAGACTTTTGTAAGGCTTAAAAAATTAAAAATAAAAAAAAATAATAAAAAACAGAAAAAAAAAAAAATTAAAAATAAAAATATAAAGAAAAAATGTAATAAAAAATAATATAAAAAAAACCCTATGAACAATTTCGAGCTAAATTTTAAATAACTTACATAAAAGATGTTCACTTTATTAAAGGTAATAAACAAAATATTTTAAATTAAATTATTTCTTCAGAAGTTACCTAAAATTTAACATTTTTATAATTTTTAAAACAAATCTGCCTTTTAAAAATATATATATTTTTTGAGCTATTTTTTCTATCAAAATTTGACTATAGATCTGTGAATTTACTAACTAAGAAAAATAAAATTAAGATTTTTTTCAATAGGTTTTATAATAAAATGAAAAAATAAAATTCAAAGTAATAACAGGGCGTTCTGCCATTAAAAATTTAATTTATACTTTTAGGTCCCCAACAAAATAAATAAACAAATATGTATGCAAGATAATTATCGACACAAAAAAAAAAAAAAATACAAAAAATAAAATAAAAAAAAAAATAAAAATAAATAAAAAAGAAATAAAAAGAAATAAAAAATATTTTAAAAAAACAAAAAATATTTTAAATTAAAGTAAGAAATAAAAAATATTTTAAAGTAAAGTAAAAAACAAGAAAATTTGTATTTTATATCAATTGAATATCATTGAATTTTTTATTGTTTTTTAAGAAAATTTAAAAAAAAAAAATAAATATAAAAAAATCAAAAAATAAATTTAAAAAAATCAAAAAATAAATTTAAAAAAATCAAAAAATAAATTTAAAAAAATCAAAAAATAAATTTTTAAAAAATCAAAAAATAAATTTAAAAAAAAATAAATTTAAAAAAAAAAATTCATTTTTAAAAATTAAAAAAAAAAATTAAAAAAAATCAAAAAATAGATTTAAAAAAATCAAAAAATAAATTTTAAAAAATCAAAAAATAAATTTAGAAAAATCAAAAAATAAACTTAAAAAAGTCAAAAAATTAATTTAAAAATAACATATATATCCCATTTTTAAAGTTTTGCAATAACTCTCTCAAACAGAGATTCGAGTTGCCAAAAACTAACAAAAACACAGATTAAAGAACTTTCTATGCGAAAATAGTAGAAATTCCAAATATTTCGATAGAATCCTAAATAAAATTCAATAGATGAGAATAACATTTAGATAAACCCATAAATAAAACTGCAAGAGTTGAATATTTTGATGAAAACATGGCTAAGCTAATAAATTAACAAACAAAACGAAAGTTAGATAATTAGTTGAGTTTTTGCTTAGATCGCTTTTTTTTCCCAGAGTCTCGAGTATCTCATGGATCTCATGTATCTCGAGTATATCTGAGAGGCAAGTCCATGACCTGTTGCAGTGCATTCAACTCGCGGGGCAACAAAAGAACAAACTCAATTAAGTATAGTTCACACTGACTGCAAATTCAATTAATGCAACACAAAATGTATCTACTATGTGGCAAATTGTTGGGATGGGGATGGGGGCAATTATTTATATATATACATTTGTCTGATAATAAAATGAAAATGAAATTCAAGCTCTCACCTGCTTGGTGGGTGATTGATATTTGAAGAGGCTGCGCTTCGCCGCCGGCGTATAGGAGTTCTCATTACGTTCATCCCCCGCCGTCTTAACATCATCTATTGCCGATCCAAGGAGCTCGTTCTTCAAGAGGCACGAAAAGGCCAAACTATCGCGTGCCGTTTCACCGCAATCCCTTTGCTTCTTGCTCGTCTGTGGTGAGTTATCATTCGACTTGTTAATGGACGCAAAGCTCGTCTGCCAATTGTTGTGCGCCCTGCAAAAGATACAAAGATACAAAAATGTATAAGTTGGAGATACATATAGAGAGGGAGATGGAGAGTCGGCTAGTTGTTGCTTAATAAATATGGAAATAGTATAAAATTGCAATTAATGTAAATTAAAAACGGAAGACTCTGTGATTTTTATACACATACATATATATACTCTGTATGTAGGCAGATAGAGTATATTAGACAGATAAGACAGATATATAAGCGTATGCGAATTTGTTAAAGATATATACTACAAACTAAGTTATAAATTCTATAAAATAAATATATTTTTTTTTTTATTTCAATTCAAAAAGTACAAACAAAAAATCAAGCTATAGATACATTATTAAATTCTATATTCTATATTTTTCTATAATTTTAAAAAACGCATTTATATGCTAAATGCAAAATAATTTCTTTAGTCTCACATAGTTTGCTAGGAAACACATTTTATATTATAAAAAAAAATAATAATAATTTAAAAAAAAATCTGTAAATAATAAAATAGTTTTCGATATTTTAAAGCACATATTTCGATAAACCTGAATTAAAGTTCCTTTTAAGGATACATGTTATATTTGGGAATTTCCATTGTGGCGTTACGTGACAGTCGTACAACTAAATTTAAAAAAAAGCTAGAAAAAAGTTTAATATTTTTAAATTTTTCTTTATATCTGAGTAGCAATTCAACTGGACTATATTTAGTAAAAGAGATGAAAACATTTGAACTTTCCGATTAAAAGATATAAGCAAAAAACAGGTGTGGCGTTACGTGACAAGATTAGAAGTCGGTTTCGACTTATATACGAGTATATATAACTTGGTTCAAACTGTTTGACTGACTGATTAGCAACTCACGAGTAGGTGAAATGGTAGAAGCAAGAAATCTGTGATTTTTACTGTAGTTTAATATTATATCATAGATTGATACTCTAAAAAAAATGTCAAAAATATATAACGGGTGGAAAAAGCATTTGAAAATTGTATGAAAATCTAAGCTGTTGCAGCAAGAGCGTAGCAACGCACGCCGGAAGAGCTCGTATCTTACATAAAAAAAAATTTATCAAAAATATATCACAAAACACACCCGGTTTTTTTTTTTACAGTGGGAGCGTAGCAACGCACGCCGGAAGGGCTCGTATCTTATATAAAAAAAATTTACTCAAAAATCGATTATTACTAAATTTAATTCAGAATTTAATATTAGCTAATTTTTAATGATTTTCTATAAATTCTGAAACAATATATATAAATATTCAATTTATAACTACATTTTTTAAAAATTTGCTTATATTAAATTCTGAATTAAATTTAAAGAGTGCTAATAAAATGAAAATTAAACTTTAAATTTCAATTATGCTTTGGTCAACTTTCAATTCCGCAACTGAAAACAGAGTATAACAAAGTTGCAACAATTCTTTTGTCTTTTTATTTCACTTTTTTTTTGCCAAGCATTGCAAAAAAAATGTTTGCCAAAATATATAAATTATTTATATTGTACAATCAACAACAACAATTGCAAAAATAAATTTATGCAAACGCGTTCAAATTCAATTGTGCGATTGTGTCTGAGTGCAAAAATAAAAAAAGGGGGGCAACTCTGGCAACGGACGCTCTTAACACCCTTCGTGTGTCTGGCCGTTTTCCTACTTTGCACCTATATAAAGTATATATACATATATAAATATTAGATATACCTTGGCAATACACGTCGTCGTAATACAAATAATAAGACGGCCAGGCCAATTGTTATTATTTTTGCTCATAAAACATAAAAAACGTGTGCAACGTGCAAAAATATTGAATGTCAAATTCGCCAAATTCGCCAAATTTGCAAAAAATTTTGCTAAATTCGACAAAAAAAAAAATTATTTGCAAACTTGGCAAATTCACCCTGAAATTGTCCAAGTGTGAGAGAATTTTGAAATATTCCTCCCCACAAACCTAAACACCTAACCACCCAAAAAAAAAAATATATAAATAATAATAATAAAACAACAAATAAAGTGAGGCTAGAGTAGAGCGTGGTTCGACTGAAAGTTACCCTGTAGACTTGGGATATATCTAGAGGAATAAAAAGAAATAAAGATATTTTTAGATTAAATTTCGATAGTTTAGTAATTTCCTACACAAACTATCGAAATGTGAAAGTAAAAAAAAAAATTGGAAAAAAAAAATATTTTCCTAATGAATTTTCGGAGTTTGCTTTTCCTAACATGTACATTAAATATAACATAAATAAAAATAAAGATATTTATAGATGAAATATCGATTAGTTCGAGAGTTTAGTTTCCCTACACATACTATCGAACTATGAAACTCACAAAAAATTGAAAAAAATTTTAAAAATAAAAAATAATTTCTCATTCGGGGTTTGCTTTTTCTAACATGTATATTAAATATAACATAAATAAAAATAAAAATTAAGATATTTATAGATGAAATTTCGATAGTTCGATAGTTTAGGAATTCCCTACAGAAACTATCGCGAACTAGGAAACTAACAAAAAATTAAAATTAATAATTTCCCAATTAACTTTCGGGGGTTGCTTTCCCTAACATGTACATTATATATAACATAAATAAAAATAATATTTATTTATTGATGAAATTCGAATAGTTCAATGGTTTAGGAATTCCCTACACAAAACTATCGAACTATAAAACTATAAAACTAACAAAAAAATTTTAAATATTAATTTCCTTATGAACTTTCGGGGTTTCCTTTCCCTAACATGTACATTAAATATAACATAAATAAAAATATATAAATTATTTCTTGTATTGTAAGCCTTTTAGCACTCTTCTGGGTGAATTTTCTAAAGCAAAACTTTAACATTTATTGGTTTGAATAACACTAAATGGTTCTATTATTTAAATTTTAAATTGTTTTCCTACTTCAATTTTAACTTTTGAATAAATACAGGGTATAATTAAGTAGTTGAGTCAGAAGTGGGGGAGTAATGAATTGATTGCAATGCACACACAACACACAACACACACATGATAACTATTTACGAATGCAACATGCGTCGACCTCTGCTTTACACTTCTCCCCTCCAACTACCCTTCTCGTTCTACCTTTTAATTTGTTTGGCTTATCTCTCAAACGCATTTGAAGCATTTACTTCCACCTACAATAAATCAATTCAATAATAATAAACGGACAAGGTAACTTGCAACGGTTGAGAGAGGGGAGGGGAGGGTATGCTGCAGAGGGAGGAAGGCAATGACAATTCAATCAAAGGCAGCAGGTGACAACAACAACACCATGGGGCAGTCAGAAAAGTTAAGAAGAGGACAAATTGTATGGATTGCGTGTTACGTGTTAACAGCAGATGTTAACAGTTAACAGCGCATTAACAGCTATAGCAGAAAAGCAGCTGTTAACAGCTAACAGCGCATTAACATATAACAGCGCATTAACAGCTAACAGTGCATTAACAGATGTTAAGCTATAAAATAAAAGCAAACAATTTTAGTCTTAAAGATTTGTGAATTATAAACATTAAACTATCAAAAAAGAAAAAAGTTAAAAAAAAAGATATAAAAAATAAAAAAAAAACAAATTAAAATAAATAAAAATAGACATATTTTGTTAATATAAGTTAGTTTTATGTTAAAAAAAAACTTTCTTCTTTATAAAATCAAATCATATAATACCATAAAATAATCAATTATCAATTCATTTCATATTATATTATATCATTCATATTAAAATTTTATATTAAAAATTTCAATAATAATTTTTAATTTAAAATTTTTTTTTTTTGATCAAAAATAAGATTTATTTCATAATCTTTTTATAAAAATCAAAAAATAATTTTATTATATTATTCATATTAAAATTTTATAATAAAAATTTAATAATAATTTATATTTTTAATTTTTTTTTATTATGATCAAATGCAAAATTTATTTTTTAATCTTTTCATAAATATCAACAAATAATTTTTATTTTAAAATATTTTTTTTTTTTAATTATATATTATTTTTACATTATAATTACGGTCCCTGATTTAAATAAAATAATTAAATGTTTAAAAAATCTTTCCTAAGCTTGTAGAAAATTTTTTATATTGTGTGATATTTTTTTTTTTTTTGCGAACATTTTATTAAAATAATAAAAAAATAAAAAATAAAAACATGAAAACTTTCTGCCTTATCAAAAAATTCAAAAATTTAATAAAAAATCTTCATTAAACATGTATAAAATGATTAAAATTAATAATAAACATGTAGAGAATTATTAAAAATGTGTGATGTTATTTTTTTTCTTCAAATTTTTGTTCTTTTTTCAAATGAAGCTATATATTTTCCTACTATAACTTTGTCGTATATAGAAATAAAAATTAAAAAAAAAAGAACCTCAACAATTAAATGTAAGTTGAGCTAATCTTTGGGGCTGGCTACAGTTAAACTTTGAGGCTTTTCAATGATGAGATCGCAAAAAGCCAAGTGAAAGGTATTTTGCATATTGTTGGGGTAATTAGAGATATGTTAAATTCTTGTTGTTGTTTAGTTGTTGTTTTAGTGCTTCCGAAGTTGGCCAAGAGTCTAGCCAGAGACTAGAGAGGGGCAGCGACAGACAAGGGGGTACAGTATTGTATTACCGTTAGTTCAGCGAGGCGCAACCAGGCGGCAAATGTGGCAAATGTTTGTTCTGTCTCTGTCTCACACTCTGTACAGAAACACGCTCGAAAGCGGAAAAGATGACGTAGCATTTATAACGGCTTGAGGCGGATATGGAAAGGGTCTGAGAGGGGGTTCGGGTTTCAAAAGGGGGGGAACCAAGTTCAATGTACTCTCACCTGCAGGGTATAAAGCGATCCAACGATGTTGGCGTCGTTGATGATTCCAAATTATCAAATAGATTTCTTGCCACGGGACTGCAATGTTTCAAAATGCGTTTCTCATATTCCGGACTAAACATTTTGTGATTTTCCAAATTATTTTCCTTCTTTGGTTGTACTTTGTTTTAGAAACTTTTTTAAACCAAAACGTTAAACTCCGAAACAATAACAAAAATTTCCAAAAAATAAATATATTTATGTATAAAATATTTTAACTTTAAAATTCTAAGCCAAAAATTTTAAATAAAAAAAATTTGTATAATTAAATTGTATAATTCACTATTTAGCTGTTAATTTGGTTGTTTTTTTTTATACAAAAAATATATAAACTGAGATATATATATATATAAATTATATATATAGACGGTGAACATGTGCTGCAAAGAAAGAGAGAGAGAAAAATAAAAGTTAGAATTAGTGTTAATTTGAATTGATTTAAATGTTGTTTTTTTTGCTCATTTCGCTTGTTCTGTTGTTTCGAATTTTATGTGTGTGTTTTTGCATACCCTGTAGTAAACCAAAATGGGAAAGGGTATTTCGTGTGACTAACTCTGCGATTAAGGAAGCTTACAACAGCAGACTTGGCAAAGTTTTAAATGAAATTAAAGTAATTATATACACATAATAATTATATCAGAATTGAGTTTGACTTTTACGCTTTTCTTTAATTAGAAACATTAATATTCATTTTTGAAAAAAAAAATAAACATAGATTTAAAATAGAGAGTTTTATCTTCTTTATATGTTTTGACTTTTTTACCTAATTTTTTTCATTAATTTTTATATGGGAAAAGTCGAATTTAAGTTTTAAATAAATATATAGTTTAAGACACATATTAAAAAAATAAATTCAAAAATAATCTTTATAAACTGAATTTAATTTTTTACTCAAAACCCTGCTAAAACTTTTTCCTAGCTAATATTTTAATATTTGATTTTTAATTTATAAATTTGAAAAAATGATTTTTTTTTTAAATTTTTCATTAATTTATATAGAAAAAGCTTAATTTTCTGAGTTTTAAATATATAACTTTAAACATAAGTATTTATAAACTAAATTCAAAAATAAACTTTATTTATTGAATTTTATTGTTTACTCAAAAACCCTGCTTAGACTTTTCAATAGCTAAATTTGACAAGTTTAAAATTTTTTTAAATGTTTTCAGAGCTTGTTAATATTGAATTTTACGCTTGTCTTTAATTCTGAACGTTATTTTTATATATATTCATTATTAGATTTTTAATATATAAATTAGAAATAATGATTTTATATTTTGTAATGATTTTTTTCTTTCAAATTTTTCATTAATTTATATGGAAAAAGTAGAATTTTCGTAGTTTTAAATATATTACTTTAAACATAAGTTATTTAATAAAAAAAAATAAAAAATAAGTTGTAATCGTTTTTACTCAAAATCCAGCTTTGACTTTTTAGCTTAATTTTATCAAGTTTAATATTTATTCTGATTAATATGTAATTTTTTTTAATTTCTATTTTTAACTAAACAAGTTTAATATTTATTCTCATAATTTGTATTTTAAATAAAACTTATGAACTCAAACTTAAACCGGAGTTAATTTGTCTATATCTCTCTCTATCTCTCAATTTCTTAAATTTAAATTAAATTTCAATTTTATTTAAATAAAGACAAGATGAATGTACACTTATTAAGCAGCTATCTACAATTTTATTTTTTTTGTATTTGTTTATCCATAAGCTATCAACATGTTGAGTAAGTTTTTTTTTATTTTTTTTTTTATTTTTTTTTATTTTCAATTTTTATTCCTTATTTACAGGATATCTAACAGTCTTCATATGCTTTCATTTACTTGCTCAAATCTGACTAGACGGAATTTGAATAAAATTGTAATTTATTTTTTGGTCGACAGTTTGGCAAGCCAGCTCATTAATCAATGTCTTTCTGTGGCAAAAGCGTGATTCTTCTAGGCTTAGAAAAACATGGTAAAAAAAAAAAAACACAGAAATAGCTAAAAATTCGCTGCATGACTAATCAGTTGGCAGTTGGGCTGGTGGGCGTATCAATCACATACATATATATATATATATATATATTATATATATATATACTCTCTGTTCGGCTGTCATGTTGTTCGAATGTTATTCGCATTGAATGCGTGCCGCATACTGATACCAAAAAAAAAAAAAAAGAATATCCAATAGATTCACACTGACGATCCATGAGATGCTTCTCGAGGCACGCGGCAGGCGATAGATGCAATTTGGCGTGTTTTGTTATAATTAGTTAAAGGGCGTTAACTGTTGCTTGTTGCCTGTTTTTTTAAAGAAGAGGCTGAGGAGGGTAGGGGGGCTTAATACGTACTCAGGTCAGCGTGAAAGTCACTCGAGTGGCAAAGACTTCCGCGTTTTGTAAGCGCTTCGGCTGAGCGCGCGCTTCACTTGTTTTTTTTGTATAAATCTTATTAATTTGTTGTATAGAAAATATATATATATATAGAGAAATTTTTATACATTTAACTGGCAAACGTAGACAAAACTTCAACTGTTTGGCACGACTCAACACGCTGCACTAACTAGATTTCAATTGAGGCACAACAATTGAGGCAACAATTTCATATATATTTTCAGGGCTAATTCGCACAGGTAGCAACATGAAAGACAGGTAAACCCCGCCGCACTTTATCGAATTGCAAGTTCCCTCTTGTGGCAGGCTCAGCTCAGGCCACGTTGTTGCTTGACTGATAAGGAAATGCTGCGCTTATCGCGGCACAAACGTACATAAATGCGGGCAAATGAGTCAATGTTCAATATTTCAATGCCTCAATGTCTCAATTGCCTCAATTGCCGCATTTTGCCTGTTTGAACATGTCGCGCCCTGGCTTTGGACTCGATAAGCAACAAGTGTGTGCTTGTCAAGCGGTCAAGGAGGGGATTTGTTGTGGCTTCACATACGTACACATAGATTCGCTGGAAGTGCAGGTTGCATCATCCCCAACTAAAAAAAAAATAAACGGAGGGGGAACAGACCCCAAAAAAACCAACACAATTCTAAAAGTTGTTTTATTTACACAAAAACAAAAATTTATATATATATTCCTTACTCAAATCAATACAAAACAGTATCAAAAATATATATTTAATTTCTAAATTAAGTACAAAATTCTTGGGTCAAGTACAGATATTTTTAATTGCAGAATTTTTCGTTGTCAAAACTAGACTCGAAAAAAAGGAAGAAAATTAAATAAAAAAAAAAAAAAATTAAATTAAATTAAAAATAAAAAATTTTTAAATAAATACAAAAAAATGTTACGAAAGTAATTTAAAAAAAAATTTTCTATAATGAAATTAAATATACAAAATTAAAAAACTAAATTCTTTTTTTTATCAAAACTGCAAGAAAAAAAATGAAAAAAATATCTTTTTTTTTTTGGTATCAACAGATTTTGCAAAAATTCAAGTAAAAATTTTGAATGAAAAAAAAAATTAAAATTAAAAAAAATTTGAGTCTTTCAATAAAGAAAACGATGCAAAAAAAATTTGTTGGTATCAAAAATTTTTGCTAAAATACAAGTTTAAGCTTTAAATGAAAAAAAGAAAATTTAAAATAAATAAAATAAAAAAAATATTTACGAAAGTAATTTTGAAAGTCTATCTATAAAGAAATTTAAAAGTAAGAAAATAGAAAAACTAAATTATTTTTTGTATTAAAACTGCAATAAAAAATCATTTTTGCAAAAATTCAAGTAAAAACTAAAAATCAATACATAAAAAAATACTTAAAATAAATAAAAAAAAAAATATATATATACGAAAGTAGTTTTAAGTCTATCTATAAAGAAACTAAATATAAGAAATAGAAAAACTAATTTTTATTTTTTTTATCAAAACTGTAAGAAAAAATTCTGCAAAAAAAAAATCATTTTTTTGGTAACAACAAATTTTGCAAAAAATTCAAGCACAAACTTTGAATTAAAATTTAATTTAATTTATTTCCAAAAAACATTTTTTCCCCTCGTGCACATGAAAATTTTATCCAAAAAAAATAAATAAAAAAATAAAAAAAAACCAAATCAATCGATAGGCCAGAGTTTTGTATATATATTTTGAAGGTATGTGACGTTGCTCAACCCGCATATAGTTTGTGTTTCATGTTCATTTTACACTTTTCTAAGTATAGCTCTGAAATATTGTTAAACATTCGACAATTGTGTACCAGTGCGGGCATGTGCGGGGAGAAGAGGGGAGGTGCTCAACATATAAGTACAACAAATACAAAGTTATATATAGATTTTTACTATATTAGAAGCTAACAAAAAATAAAACTATTAAATTGTGCACGAAACATTAGAAAAATGTTTGAAAGATTTTTTATTTTATTTATAAGGGCAATTTTCAAGATCAGAAATTATGTATATATATATATATATATATATATATATATATAGAAATATATAATATATATATTCCTCATAATAATTGGAACTAAGCCGGATCGTTCCACTATACCATATAAATAGATTTGATTTTATAAATGCCCAAGTAATTGACAATTCAATTTTATCGGATATCAACAATTCTAAGTTAAATAAATTTAATTAAAATTGGTTTTTTATATCATATAGTAGCTACCAAACCAAGTTGTTTATATAACCGGATGCTCACTGTATTAGTTAGTTAAATATTATTTATTTTTTAGAATTTCTAACCTTTAAATGAACTTAAACATATCGAAGCAATAGATTAGAAAATAATTCCAACCCTCTGTAGTTTATAATTGGTTGTGCGTACTTCATATGTCAAAAGTCTATTTTTTTCAGCTTCAAATTCAAGCTCAAAGTACATAAGAATTTGAAAATTGTTCAATACTCTGCAATTGTGCAGACTAGCCCATGCTTATCTAGTTAGCTAGACCAGACGGTGCAGTGCTGTCCCATCGCCTAGACCGCTTAATGAATTTTCATATCCTTGCCAAACGATAAACGAAATAAATTATAAATTATTTGTAAGCCATAGAAGCAAATATCTTCGATCACATAAGTCGAAACACTATATTTCATAGAATTGACAGAAAAAAATGTAAATTAATTTTTGTAAGGGTATATAGTTGCTTCGACAAGTTGAAGATAAACATTTCTTTCTTGTTTTGTTAAACAATGATATATGTAGAAATGTACACCGAAGGTCAGGAAAAGTCGCCGTCAGCCGTCAGCTGCGGCTCGACATTTATAGACGCTGAGATAATGCTCCAGAAGTTGCCTCCAACTTGGCGCGGGCTCCCACAGCGATAGATGGTTGTGGAGGTTGCACTTGAACTTTGACGGGCTATAAATATATCGAGTTATATGGAGTGGGGTGAAAGGGGTAAACAGAGAACAGAAGGAGAACAGAAACCGCACACCTCCCGTTGTGGTGCTTGGTATTTCTGGATACTAGTATTGTGGGGAGGTTGCGATTGCGGTTAACGTTGCCTTATCAGCAGCGTGCAATGTGAACATGTGTGTGGGAATACTATGATAAGAAGACACGCACAATAACAGCACACAATTCACATGTGCGATGACAACAGAATGAAAACATGAAACAAGAAAAAAAAAAAAGAAAAAAAAATGAAATCAACTTTTGCCACCCCTTTTTGGACATGAGAGAGAGAGCGAGCGCTAGGAAGAGAGCGAGCGAGTGTGGAGTGAGTTAGAGCACAACGATAGGCAACCAAGCAGCCAGGAGCAATCGATAGACAAGACACACGCGCGCGCCCCCCTATAGAGAGTGTGCAAAAACAAAAATCGAATATCGTAATTGTGTCAAGGACATGAGCAAATTTCTAAATGACCAAAACAAGAGTCAGACAAATTGTTGCTGCTGCTGTTGCTAGCATAACTAAATATTTAATTTAACAATTTGCATTAGTTGCGTTTTGTTGTTGTTTTTTCTTATTGTGCACGCACACACACACACACACACACACACACAAGCGTATGCACCGTCAAACGTACCAAACGGCCAGCGCGGTTGAGAGGCCAGCTGCATACACACACATGCACACGCATAATGACATATGCGAGGAGCGTAAAAGCGCTCTCTCTCTCTCTCTCGCACGCTCTCTCCGTCACACATACACCATGTACAGCTAGTAGAAAATAGTGCAACGCTTATGAACTTTAACTTAACTGTTGTTATACAATTGCACAACACACGCTTAAACAAACACAGACACAAACATTGATTGCACTTACTTATTCCTTGCACTATTGTTGTTCCCAGCTTGGATTTGTTGTTTTTACGCGCAAAACACTACAAAAGCGGTTAATTTTGATTTCATAGCAGGCTGCATCGCTGCGGCGGCCACCACCAAAAACCGCTGAAGAGGCAAACACAAACAACTGTTTTTTTTCTTTTTCTGATGCACGACGCGTCGCGAGGGTTGCTTGTTCTTGGCGTTGACAGAGCGTTGCACTTTGTGTATTAGGCGAACATTTGTTTTTAATTTGTTTATTTCAAATGTTGTTGCCTGTACTGTGCTACGTTGCGTCGCGGTCCGCGCTTGTTCACCGCCGTTTCGATTTGTCTCCAAACAGCGTTTTTTTTTGTGTTGGTCTGGAGTAGCGCTAGCTGGATAATCACAAGACGTATCGATATATCGATAGTTTCAAAGCGTTGCTGTGGTTGCGTGCAGGGTGGCCACTTTCAAGCAAGCTAAAAATACAATACCCAAAAAATACTAAAAAAATACTTAAAAACAAAGGTCTTTCAATTAACCGGCAGCATTGTTGCAATTTGCTTGGCAACATACTTGCGCAGCATTTGGTACCCGGCTCAGTTCGGGCGCAAATGTATTATTTTTGAATGTACGAAATGTACAAAATCAACAGAAAACAACATTGCCCGCGTTATAACGCTTTACTTAAATATTTTTTGTCAGTTGAAAATAATTTTACAAATTGTATGTATATATGTGTTGTATTTGTGGAAGCATCTTGTTGTTTCCCGTATCATACAGAACACCAAAAATGGGTTCTGCGCCAGAATTGAAAGTATGCAATCCAATAATTCATCTTAATCGACAACATTTATATGGAGGGTTTCTCTGAATTTTTTTGCAAGAATTAATTTTGTAGTTCATCTCATTACAATACTTTGACTCCCAATTAATTCAAATTTCTAATCAGACAAATATTTTTTATCACTTGCATCAAGTCAAGCAACAATGTTGCGCATCAAATCGGTTATGTTGCTACGATTATGATGTTAAATCGCAAGAAATATCTGTTATCGCACATTTTTTTAAAATTTGCATTTGTCAAGTAGAAAACTTTGGCATTTTGTAATCATTATGAATTTTATCCAAAAAATTCTTAAAAAGTTCTGCGGAATAGTATATCCCGTACCGACAGTGTTGAAACTAAAGCAAGAAGAGCTTTATTCGCCAGTACTGCCGGAACATGCAATTGATTTCGCGCCAAAAACTATGCATGAAGATGTCATCCAGGAGCAGAAAACGGATTTTGAAGCGGTGACTTATTTCGAGACAGAAACTATGCAGGAAGAGGTGCTCCATTGGCAGAAAGCAGATATTGAAGAGATGACTGATTTCACACCAGAAACTATGCATGATGAGGTCTTCCAGGAGCAAAAAGTAGATGTTGAAGATATGACTAATTTCGAGCCAGAAGAGGTGCTCCAGGAGCAGAAAGCAGATGTTGAAGAGGTGCTGGCGGAGCAGGAAATGGAGGTTGAAGAGATAACTGTTGTGGAGCCAGAAACTTTCGTGGAACGCACTTCGAAAATTTCTGATGTCCAGCTTCTTAAGGGCGTTAACGACCTTCTGGAGCACTCGATCAATAACAAGTGCGATTTCCTGGAGACTGTTGAACTGCAAATTGCACTGAAGAACTACGATCGCAGTTTCTCTGGCACAGTCTGCACGAAGCACATCCCAAGTCTGAAGTTCTACATTATAAGCGATAATCATCATTGCGTTGAGGCCCAGGCCAATGACCTTAATTACATGGATGCTACGGGTTTTAACACGTTAAATAAGCGAACGATTAAGCAGTTGGTCAAGTCCTATGATGTCTTTCTGGCTTCCAAGTCCCTAATCAAACAGATTCCATTTATGTTGCGTCGCAGTCTGAAGAGGGCTGGTAAATTTCCAACTCTTTTAACGCAACAGCAAACGATTATGGACAAAATCGAGGAGATTAGAGATTCCAAAGACAGGTGCAAGATAAAGAAGTCTCTGTGTCTGTCGGTTACCGTTGGAAACGTTGGTATGAATCAGGATGAGCTCGTCCAAAACATCAACTTGACGATCAATTTCCTGAATTCTCTGCTGAAGACTAATTGGCTTAACGTGCGCTCCATGCACATTAAGTCAACAATGGGCCCAGCCCAGCGTCTGTACTAACTAATTGTACAATGATAATTATATAAACATAAATAGTTGATAAACTAGCTGATAAAACTATGTACTGAAAAGCATTAAACAAATAAAATAAACAATTAACATTAAGTTGCAAACAAATTAATTAATTGGAAAGTTAATAAGCAAAAATTTTTAAATGAAGAAATTTCTAACACTGATTATTTATGCATTAAAATAATTATTAAATATATTTCTTATATATACTTTTATCCCTAGCAATTAGCTCTTCCATTTGCAATCAAAACTTGCAAATGAAATTCCTTGTAGTGCCTTTAATGTCACTTCTCTGAATCCTTTTTGAGAGCTTAAACCGTCTGCTCGCCTTGAACATGGAAATTCAAGTAATTCATGTCTTTCAACTAAGCAACAAATATTGATTAGTTATATTGCTTATTCAAGTATTGTTTCAGTTCGAATTTAACGTCACAAAGAAGAGTTTCTATTGACTTAGTCGCCAATTAGGCATAATGAGCTTACAGTTTGTACAATACACTGAGCATAGAATGTTTAAATACAGTATAATATTTAGAGTTAAAACTAAGATAATAATAATAATAGCTTAAAATTGTAGTTTCAATGTACAAATGCAGAAAATAAAATACAAAATATACACATATATATATTCTACATACATAAAAATAGGACTGAATCTAAATTATTAATTAAATAATTTCAAAATCATGTACAGTAAGTATGTTAGCAATTTATAAGATTGAAGGCAGCATAACAAATAATTGAATAAATAAATTCCAACTAGTCGATTCTTTCAATAATAAAAACTTGCATGTAGTAAAACTAACATTGCTGACTGTGCGTATAGCTGGATATATGTATGATTAATGAAGGATTTGCTGTGATTGTCAGCTGTGGTTGTGGCCTTTAGCTACTCCTATCAACGACAGACTCTACTTAGTTTAGTTTATCCTTTAATCCAACATGAACATCAGCAGTCTGCTGCACTTTGAGTCAATGCAGTATCAGGGCTCGCAGACGCAATCGGCAATGATAAATCAATTTGTGGCCAATTCATTGCGTGTGTTCATTGAGGACTTTTATCAGCGCATCGCGCCATCCTTTATGCTAATCATCTCGTGCCGTCGTCCCAGTCCTGTTAACTTCTATCGCAACATAATGCAACTGCTCTATCAGAGCGTGGACACAATGATACTCCAGCTGATCAATCACACTCACAGTCAGCCGCAACAGCAGAGGATTGAAGGAGCACGTCGTCACAATCTTCTGCTGGTGGATTCACTGCAGGCGCTGCTGTAAGAGATTGAGAGAGATTAGCGCTTGAATTCTGGAATTTCATTTTTGCCTATTTTGTTTTGCAGGGATATTGAGATACATACGTATACGGCACTTCAAGATGCCAACGAATATTATTTCATCTTTTTGCAGCAGCGGGATGCTCTGTTACAGCTGGAGATGCAGGGCGTCTTTGAGTATTGCTGGCGGCATCAGCTCATCAATTGCAATGTGATGACTCAGAGCTCCAGTGGCAATGTATTGCTATACACATATTTTCCATATGCGGATGCCACGCATTGTGGCGCTGTTATACCGCAGCAGATCAATCAGTTTCTGGGTGAAGCCTGGCAGCATCGCGTCTACTTTCCAGCCAAGTTACGCAATCTGCATCAGTGTCCGCTAAATGTGCTGCTGCGTCCAGTTTTGCCATTTGTCAGCATTCAAAACAGTATGCCTGGTGGCCTAGAGGATCGTCTGCTCCAAGAGCTGGCCAGACGCATGAATTTCATGATACGCTATGTCGAACAGGAGAAAGAAGAGAATAATCAGAGTATTGCTGTTTCAGTGTGGACGGAGCGACAAGTGCTGCAGCTGGTAAATATCTAAACTCTTGTCCTGCTGTCTATTTGAGACTTGATTTCGATTCACAAATCGATTACACTCGACTATAATACGCTTAATCTTGTTAATCCTCTCTAGCTTCAACAACGACGGGCTCATCTGGCCATTGGCTATATACGCAAGCGTGTGCAGTATACAACCAATCTGACCGCCGTCTTTCCACATTACTCGAGCCGTCTGATCAGCTGCCTGTTGCTGAATGCGCACAACTTGACCAGTTTGGAGTTGCTGGGCTATCCATTTCAGACAACCGCCTGGCTATGGGTGCTCTGCAGCCTGTTGGCCGTCTCCTGCCTGATGTTGTGCAGTCGCCAGCATGTTGGACGAGCTACTGTCCTGCTCTCTGTGCTGGCGATGGCCTGGGGGCAGCCAGTGGGTGATATAGGCGTTCCACAACGTCCGTCTCATCAAGTGATGTACATCAATTGGCTGTGCTTTACCTTGCTCGTGCGTTCCATGTACTCGGCTCTGTTTTATTATATGCTGCGTCAGCATGTCCATCAAAGATTGCCGCGCACAATGGAGGAGCTGCTACTGGGCGGTTATACGGCGCTGATGAATCGCATAACTGCACAGGATGTGCAACCGCTGCAGCTGCTGTCCAATGTTCGGACGAGCATACTGCAAACTGAACTTGAACGAGATGTTCTGGACAATATGGAACTACGCTCAACACAACATCAGCGAATTTTTGGTGTTCTGTCGCATCAGACGCTGCTGCATGTGGTCCAAAGGTCGCATAAGCCGGGCGCCTACTATGTTCTGCCCGAGCATGTTATGGAGCAGCAGCTGGCCATCTATTTGCAGAAGCATTCGCATCTTGTGGAGCAGTTCGATGAGCTCATTCTTTCGATACAGGCGGTCGGGCTGATCAACTACTGGGCGGGCCAACTAGGCAGTGAGCATTACTTTGGCAGCATGTTTCTGTATCGGGACAGGCGTCTGCGTCAGCCAGATCTTTGGGCCATCTATATAATTGCTGGTGCGTTCTATGCAGTTGCCACGCTCGTCTTCATTTGGGAACTGCTCTCTGTGCGTTGGCGACGTCTCAATTAGTCAATTACTATATTTTTTATTCAAATGTTTCATTATTTACAAATTTACAAAAAAATATTTATGAATAAATTGCATTAAAAAATTTACCGTTTAATTCAAAGTCGATATCAATGGTTATCGATTGCCATCTCAAGCGGCAGTGTCATGCGTACACTATGCAACAAATTTTTTTCTTGTGCGATTATCGACATTTAAGTGAGCTAGCTTTTTACTATTCAAAAAATTATATTTAAATATTTGTCAATAATTCCGAACATAGTTCAATGATATTAAAAATACACATACAAAGTAAACACCTTTTTGAAGAGGCTATAAAATATTCCATAAACAACATTTTCAAATTATTTAGTTTATTAGTTAGGAAGTTAAAAATATGCATAGTTTAAAAAAAACAAGTCACTCAGCTTAGCCCGTATACAGTTATCCTTATACTCAACCATGAATTACGCAGACACCACCTTATATTATTGCAACATGTGAAGATATCAGTTACCAATTGCCTCAAGCGAAGAGCATACATTTGAAAATGAGTATTCAGTCTTTTTGCACTTTATATTATTATTTATTATTTTGTAAATTTTTACCTAATTTTATTATGCACAAAACACAAATTAATATATATATACATACACAATAAAATCCATTTACAAAGAACAATTACGCTTAGTTTAAAATTTCGATAAGTCTCGATAGTCGATTGTAATTACCAATCGATTGTATGTACATACATAAATGCAATTCTGGTTGAAAAAAAATTGTTGTTACAATGCTTTTTTTTGCTTTTTAAAGCTTTTGCAGCAGAATGGATGAAGCGCCGCCGCCGCCATTGCAAATTGAGGCACAGCCCAATTCGCCGGATTTGAGGGCGTGAGACAAATGGGTGACCAGACGGGCGCCAGACATACCAATCGGATGACCCAAAGACACAGCGCCACCATGGATGTTCACCTTGGCGGGATCCACATCCATTTTGCGTATATTGGCCAAGACGACCAGAGAGAAGGCCTCGTTGATTTCCCACATGGCCACATCCTCCTTACGCACACCAGCACGCTCCAACAGCTTGGGCACCGCAAAGGCGGGCGCAATGGGAAAATCAATTGGATCCGTTTCGGCATCCTGGAAGGATACAATGCGAGCCAAAGGCTTCACGCCCAAACGCTGGGCCGCCTCAGCGGTCATCAGGACCACAGCGGCACCGCCATCATTTAGTGTGGATGCATTGCCGGCCGTAACCGTGCCATTCTCCCGCTGGAACACCGTTGCCAACTGGCCAAACTTATCAAAATTGACGCGCTTGAATTCCTCATCCTGGCTGATGATCTGCTCCGGCTTGCGCTTCAGCTGAATTTTAACGGGCGCAATTTCCGCATCGAAGATGTTATCGCTCCAGGCTTTAGCCGAACGCTTATATGATTCAATGGCAAACGCATCCTGATCCTTACGCGAAATTTGCATCTTCTTGGCGGTATTTTCGGCACAATTGCCCATATGGAACTTATTGTACACATCCCACAGTCCATCGAAGACAATGCCATCGGTGAGATTGACGCCACCATAAGGCGTGGCCCCACGCTTCATATAGTACGGAACATTCGACATGGACTCCATGCCGCCGGCAACTACCACTTCGGCCTGGCCGAGCATTAGCGACTGGGCGCCCAGCATCACCGATTTCATGCCCGACGAGCACACCTTATTCACTGTCGTGCAGCAGACATTTGTGGGCAGGCCGGCAAAGATTGCCGCCTGGCGTGCCGGCGCCTGGCCTAATCCGGCCGAGACTACATTGCCCATAATCACCTCGTTGACATCACCCTTGGCAATGCCCGCCCGCTCAATGGCCGCCTCGATGGCCGTGGCGCCCAGTTGGGTGGCCGACAGAGGTGCCAACTGGCTCTGGAAGCTGCCAATGGGCGTGCGGGCGGCGGAGACAATAACAACGTCGTTGATCTTTGAGCTGTAACGACGCGCTTGGGCGCACAGGTGGCGGGTGGTAGATTTCAGCATTTGGGCGGACATTTCAGCGCTTAAAATTTATGTAACTAAATGAATATGCAGTATTAAATGACAGTTTAAATAAAATTATTAATATATGTCGTGTCCAAACCTGTTGCTTCGCTTGCGTAACGTGTTGTCTATGGACTGCGGATGGGGGCAGATATCAGCTGATGTTAACAGTGTTGAAAAACGTTGCATGTCGCCACATTGTAGTAGCATCAACCATATACATACTCGACAAATTTATTTCTACTGCGAACAATTATCACTTTAAGTATCCCTTACCATTATTATATCTAAAAATTACAACAATTTTAGCGTGTAGCTGCTGCATAATCATATGTATGTCATATTACAACATATTAATGTTGCCAACTAAAATCTGTATCTGATTGTAATATGCAGGGTATGCAAGCATCGACTATTTAGACTTTGTTATTCCAAAACACAAATCGAACAGCTGCTTTTGCAATCCACACTAATTAAATTAATTGGGGTTTTTTATGTTTATATTTATATTAAAAATATTCAATTGCGCACAAATTATAAAATAATGTGGTGGTTCTTTTTAAAACTGTTTGCTATCGCTTTTAAAAATTACATTTATCGATTTTCTATCGAATATTTTAATTGATATTTGTTATTTTATTTAATACACGTAAATTGGCTGGCTAATGATATTAGAACTATTTGATAATTATTATTTTATGATAAAGTACTCTTTGCTTTTGCTGTCTACTTCAAATTAAGCAAAATCAAATCAAAATCAGTTGCTGGAATCCCTCAACTGTAATTACTAATTTATCGATATTTGACACTGAACTTATCGAGTGCATTCGATTTTAAAGTGACAACTGTAGCTTTCGCATTCCTACTTTTTATTTTCTCATTTCATGTAATTTTGTGGGCGCTGATTTGCCTGTGTGGGGTAATGTGTTTCCTGCGTTATCTAAATCAAGCGCGTAGCACGCTCAGCCGCGTAAGTGCCATCCAATTGTGCATCAACGTACGTTTTCATTGTTTAACCAACCTTCCTTACAGTATCTACCCGAGAAGGCGGCTGCCATTGCAGGAGAGCCGACAGCAACAGCGGCACGTAAATTGCATTTGGTGATTGGCAATGAGTCATGCGATCTGGATTCGGCTATATCGGCATTAACGCTTGCATTCATCTACGCTCAGCGACAGCAGGATCAGGATTATGTGCCCGTATTAAATATACCACGCATCGATTATCCCTTAAAAACGGAGGTGGGACATATGCTCAACAAGTGTCAGATTAGTTCGGAAATGCTCATCTTTCGCGACGATCTGCCCCAGCAATTGGCCAGCGATGTTGAGGTCATTCTAGTGGATCATCATGTTAGCACCTTGGCACCAAATGTCGTAGAGATACTTGACCATCGGCCATTGGAGGAAAATACGACAATGCTGCAGCTGCCCGCAAACTGTGTACGTTGTATACAGCCGGAGTTGGGCTCCTGTGCCACATTGATAGGCGAACGTTATTTGGCCAAGGAACAGCCGCGTTCTCCATGCGTTACACAATTGTTGCATGCCACCATTGTGCTGGACACTGTTAATTTTGCGCCAACCGCTAAACGTTTCTGTGCACGCGATTTGGTCATGGTGGAGCAGTTGGAGCAGTTGCTGGAGGAGCCGCAGCCGACGAGCGATGATGATGTTCGAAGCGATGCACGTCGTATGCTCTTTAATGAGCTGATTGCAGCGCGTGCTGACATATCCAAGCTAACGCTAACCGAGGTCCTGCGCAAGGATATGAAACAATTGATAACGGAGCGCCATCGGGTGCCCATGGCGGGACTGCCAATGTTGGCGCGTGATTTCATTGAGAAACCCAATGCAGAGCAGGCAATACGCGATTTTGCAGCTGGCAGCAATTTAATAATCATACTGGGCATGCATGTGCCGCCGCCGCCACCGCCGTCAGCGTCATCATCCAGGAGATCTGAACGTGCGCCGACAGTGCAACGTGATGTGGCACTCATATCGTTGACGGCACAAACGCAACTGGTGGAGCGTGTGCGCATGGCATTGCTGGAATGTAAAGATCCGCCATTACAATTGCGGCCACACCAAATGGACACGGATTTCATGGGCGGTTGCTTTCTACGTCAGCACAATGTCCAGGCCACACGCAAGCACATTTTGCCAATAATCAAGCGTGTCCTGTTGGAGGCAGAGGCCACACCGCACTGCGATTGCGATGATGTATATTTTTTTAAGGAGAAACCCAAGCTGGGACTCTCCTAAACAGAAACAAACAAACATATAACAAACGATACACAAGAGGCTCATTAAACTATCCGTATACATATTAAGTCCTACAAGAGCTGACGCTAAACATTTTAAATGTTTTTGCGCATTTAGCTATATATATATATATAGATAAATATATATATTAGGGCGGGTCAATTTCTTTTTTGCAAAAATCGTCCACCAGAATCGAAATCTACGATGAATTCTAAGAAAATTTCACTATTAAACTATGTGTTTAAAATCAATTTCTAGCCCCCGCTGAAAAGGATTAAGATTGACATGTCTCAAGGTATTTAAAATTTAAAAAAACCAAAAAGACACATTTTCCTATCAAGGGGGGACTTAATTCTGATTTATCTTTATACAACACATTTTATAAATATTTTTTTCTTTTAATTAAGCAAAGATTTTTATTTTAATTTGACGAAATAAGCCAAAAATTGATTGCTGTATACGTTAACCGTACTGTATACGTTAACAGTGAGTATATCTGTTAAGGCGCTAGCGACTTTTCCAGAAAGTTTTCCTTACATTTTTTTTTCTAGACAGCTGCTCCTTGCAATGACGAATAATCTTTAAAAAAAAGTTGAGCCAAATGGCCCAGTTGTTCTAAATTGATAATGTATATTATACATATGATATATATTTTGCTTCTCAGAGAGGGCTAGAAACTCATTTTAATTCATTTTCATAGTTTAATAATGAAATTTCCTTTGAATATATCCTAAATTCCGATTCTGGTGGACGAAAAACACGATTTTTTTGACCCATACAAATTGACCCGGCCTAATATATATATATTGTATTTTTTTTAACTGTTAAGCAAATCAAAAATTCTGGAAAAGAGTTAAACCATATATATATATATTTATTGTATTTTTTTTTTGGTAATTGTTAAGCAAATCTGATATTGTGCAATGATCAGCAACTAAGATCTAATCAATGCGCTATTGACAAATCAAAGGTCAACCCACTGAACCGTTCCACTGCAAAAAAAAAAATTGAAATATATTTACGATTAATATGATTATATATGTATGTACTTGCGCTATTTATAGATATATATGCATATGTATGTACTTGATATAACTAATCGCAAATTATTCCAAAAAGAGAGCATACAAATCTATTTATTAGTGTAGAAACAAAAATCTATTGATGTTAATCAAATTCTCTAGAATCAAAAGAAACAAAAAATCATTATTTAAAACTACATTTCATTTCTATTAGTTGAATATTTCTATTTTCTAAAATAAGAACAAATATTTATATACTTGGTAAGAAACCCTTGCTCATTACTACATATTAGTACAACAAACATTTATCAATTTAATAGCCTAATTTAATTAAACGTTCTGTTAAATGTTGTTGTCAACAAAATGTTTAAAATGTATATTTAAGTGGCTAATAATTTATTTGCAAGTTGAGAGCACTGCAATTTGAGGCAATGATATATATTTTTGTGTTTTACGCTTTTTTTTAAAATATATAAATAAATAATAATTTTATTTGACAATACTAAATTTAACTATTCGAAAGCTGAGTTATTGTAAATTATGAATATTGAATTTATTTAGTTTTGTAGAATATATTTACTTGTCTTAAATCGGAATTGAGAGCAATTGTTAAACTATCAAAAATATTAAATCAAATTGCAGCGCTGTCAACTTGCAAATAAAGCTGTTTAAAGCTTAAAATAATTGAAATTTTTTTTTATTATAAGAATTTATATATATACGTTACAATTAAATAACGAAAATATTTATTTAAAGGGGAGAACATATGGCGCCATTTACTAAAATTGATCTATAACGATTTAGAAAGCTACAAGTCGAGCTCGAGTGTTGTTGTCTAATAAATAATATTTTTTTTTTTAACAATTTATAAAACAATTGTTATAGAAAGCTAAGACTCCTCTTTTAATAGTATATAAGCTCATGCAAATCGAAAGACATTATAATTTCAATAAATTTTGTGTTGATGTAAAAAAAAATAATGAAACAGAAAATAAAAAAAAAAATGTGTGTGATGAAAAAAAATCGTTTTTAAAATAGTCGGGTAAACTTAAATAATGATGAAATCTGAATGAAATGAAAAATTTTAAAAAAAATGAGTTTTTAGAAGTAAATTTTTTATTATTCTAATTATTTTTTATGATTTATAGACATTGATCCTGAAATTGAAATAATCTATGGGTATTAGAACACCCATTTGAAAATTTCGAATAATATTAGAAAATGATCACAGAACATCCTCAAAATTATATTTACACCTTTACAAAAGGGTTTTATAATTTTGTTTCGAAATGTGTAATGTATAGAAGGAGACGTCTCCGATCCCATAAAGTATATATATTATTGATCAGGACGACGAGCTGAGTTGATATAGCTATGTCCGTCTGTCCGACTCTTTCTAGGCAAATTTTTTGGCTTTATCTTTGAGCTATCTTGATGAAACTCGGCTTAAATGAAGTTTGATATTGTAAGCAGTTTGAATGTCAAAATCAGCCCGATCGGACCACTTTATCATATAGCTGCCCTAGAAACAGTTGTGTCAAAAGTACTTAAAATTTTCTTAGAAGACCATTGGCAAGGGTATATAGATTCGGCGTGCCAAAGATATTCGTTTCTTTCTTGTTAAACTTATTTATATGAGAATTAATAAGGTTAAGTATATTCTCCGACAATTTATTGAAAATGTGACTAAATTAAATACGACAGAGACTGGCCAACATTCCGGACAACATTGTTTGTGAATTTTTTATCTATTATATTACATATTCATATTATAAAGTGTGAATTTATAATTCCAAATTAATTAAATTTTTCATTTTTATGTTTATTTTATTCTGCAAATTTATATAGCATATGTACATATACATAAATGATATATGAAATAAAAACAAAAAACAAAAAAGAAAAGTATTTATAATTGTGGCTCCGACTCTCCATTCTCGGCTTCTTCGCCCATTTCATCGTCTGCACATTCAAGCGTCATATCCTCCAGCATCTCGGCCAGCGTTATTTGTGGCAAATCGGTGGAAGCAGCAGCAGCGCCAGCAACACCGCTGCCCGGTTGCACCTCAATTGGCAGCGTCTTGTTGCTATCACGATAAATATTAATCTGTCCACGCATGTCCACGTTCTCTTCGATGTCGTCAAGGAACTCGTTGTAATCGTATTTACTACGCTCATCCGTTTCCTCAGCCGCCAGATGCTTGATCTTCCACATGCGCTGATTGAGACGCGCCTGTCGATCATATTGTTTGCGCACCAGCAACACATCCGGTATCAACTCGGGCGTAAGCTTATCGAACTCGGCATCATTAATGTTGGCTTCGCCCGTATTGTAGCCCATGACGGAGTCGCCAACCTTGAGTAGATGCCCCAAATGGGAGCGTGTGTGTATGGTGTTCTCATTGATGCCCAGCTCGGAGGCGCGCACAACCCAAACATCGCAGAGGGCATGCTTAAATGATACGTTGCCCTGGCCCGGATACGTTTTGCGATCCTTATCATGTATTACTTCAATATCCATGACAACATATTCGACCAACTGCTTGGGATTACAGATGGCCTCGAAGGGTGCACGAAAATATACCTGTGTGGTAAGTTCAGCAATTTGTGCCGTCAGTGGATCAATCAAATGAATGCTACTCGACACACGATTCACCAGGCACAGCGGTGATATGTTGCCCAATTGATGACGCAGCTTCTTGGATAGACAAACAGCGCTATCCTTGGACACTGGCGCAATTTCCACAGACCACGAATACTTGTAATTGTAGTTGTTACTGTGTATATCATGCGATATGAGACGCTTCGATGTGGTCACCTTAATGGGCACCATTGTCTGTAGGAAATCAACCATGCGCCGGGCATGATTCTCGCTCACATAATAGAAATCAAGACCGCCATGCTCCGGTTTAATGCCCAACGTATTCTCATGTGCTTTATATTTAAGTATCAACTGTTCCATGTAGTAAAAGGTCTTTTTATTCTCGGCACGCTGTCGCACTTGGACCAGGCAACGCCAAAAATCTTTCGCTTCGGTGCGATGACAATCGGTGCACATTTGATTCTGCACTGTAAATTCGACAATGAAAACTTGTTGCAACACCGTGCCGCCAGAGATTTCACCATGCACGGTCAGTTTGACTTTAATGCGCTTTGAATGCTGTTCGGTCCATATGAAGCCAGCATCGACAAGTTTCACTTCCTTCAATCCTTTTAACTTTTTTAAGCAAACAGCGAGCAGCTCCCGGGACTCAAGGGATGCTTGTACCCATTCGTTGGGTGGCTGCAAATACCTTTCGCAATTGCGACAGAAATGCAACACAGCCTGCTTGGGTATATTCTCTGTAATATCAACATGATTCCGTAGACATGTCACGCACATATTGGCTGGATTTGGCTGTATGGCGACGCCACATTCACAGCAAAGTATCATCGCATTATTTGCACCTTTGCTCTGGCTGTCACCACCCAGTGGGCTAACGCCGTTAAAGTCGACGTCCTCCATTAGTTATGCTGTGTGTTTCTTTGCTGTGGGCAGTTTAATTTAGCTTTAAAAATAATTCCAAATTTTGAAATAACAAAACACGTGCAACGCTCTCAATTACTCAGGCAATGTTATGTTGCATGCGATAAGCAGCAAAATACCGAAAAATAAAATGGTTTAAAAAATACTAAAAGTTATCGATTTTGTTTTATAATTTCTTTGAAATCATTAATTGTCTAATTCCTACATTTAACACAATTTTTATTAAATAATTTATTAGTTAGTAATAAATATATTTTATATTTGTTTAAGTAAATATATCCAGCATATTTGCCCAATAAAATACCAGAAGATTTAGTTGACAAGTTGTTTCAGTTTTTAATATTTTCGTAACAATCATAAATCAATAAATAAATCAATTCTTTATTCAATACAAATAGGTTGTGTAATAATATTTTTATATTTGTTTTATTTTTGTGAATTAATTTATCGATTAGCAAATACTGGCTTAAAATACCAGACCAGAAATGATAATTTAACAGCCCTGTTCTGCGATGGATAATTATCGCAGGCACCTCTGAAAATCAGCTTAGTTTTCTCTTGGTCGTACTTCATTGTCGTATTTCATTGTAGCATTTTCAACGAAATTTAATAAAGTGAAATAATCACACAATGGAAGTTGATGAGGAAGAATTCGAGGTGCCTTCAAGCAGCAGCAAAGGCGAGAAGAAGCGTTTTGAAGTCAAAAAGGTAAAACGAACAAAAATAAGCATAAAATCTGTTTTGGCATAGTCATGTCGGCGTGTTACTAAATTCTACCTTTGTCATTTTTTGTATATTATCGAAACAGTGGAATGCTGTGGCATTGTGGGCCTGGGATATCGTTGTTGACAATTGCGCCATTTGTCGCAACCATATAATGGATCTTTGCATTGAGTGCCAGGCCAATCAGGCATCCGCCACCAGCGAGGAATGCACCGTTGCCTGGGGCGTCTGTAATCATGCCTTCCATTTCCACTGCATTTCCCGCTGGCTGAAGACTCGTCAAGTGTGCCCCCTGGATAATCGCGAGTGGGACTTCCAGAAGTATGGACACTAAATAAAACAACGCTAACAACAACAATAACGCTAGTGCGACATGACACACAACACAACACACACACACAACACATACACAAGCCGCATACAAATTCATGGTTTTCGTTCACACACACACGTTAAACTGAAATTAACAATTCGTATCTTTTGGCATAAAGCACGACTTGTTTTAATGTTAGGAAAACTAAAAAAAAAAAAAATAAAACGTAAAAAAAATAAAACAAACGAAATTTCTTGTTTTTGATTCCTTCTTCAAACTTTAATTGGGCCGGCCGCCATTATGAATCTCTTCGTTAAGTTTACGATTTATTTAAAAGCGAAATTGAACTGCATCGGCAAGCAGTGTAGTGATGGCCGCCTTTATGAACTGCATCAATAAGCCCTTAGTACAATTGCTTATAATAGCATATAAGCTATATATATATTATATATTTTAATTTATAGGGTAGAGTGACCGAAAATTCGAAAAAAAGATGAAAGAAACGGCTATGCTGAACGCTATATACCCTTGCAATGGTCTTAAAACACCTAAATTTACGAACGATCCTTACTATAAGGGTTGTAGGATAAAGTCATCTGATATCCATTCAATTATATCAGATTATATCAAGAGTAATTCTTTTGGAAGGATATAATAATCCTAACAAGTTCCAAAACGATTTTCATTATTATGTTCTGTTACATTTTATGGTAGCTATGTTTATATAAGCGTATGTATATTTTAATGTATGTATTCCAATGTATATATTAAAGTTACAAATAGTACTGAAAGCTAAAAAGAACCATTTTTAAAAACGTACTCACAAATAAATACACCCATAAAATATACATTTCAAGCAGTGCAATATTTGTACTTAAACCAGTTCAAATGCAGTAAAAGCAAGCAGAGTATTTTAAATGGTGACTTTGCTGTTGTTTTATAGGGAAGAAAATAGTTTATTTTTATTGTTTTTTATTCGACCATGATGCATGAAATCTTAGGCTACATATTAAAAGTTGTAGCTCTAAATAGATTTTATTAAGAAAAATTTAAAATACGGAATTTTAGATACCAAAATTTAAGTGACTATATAGCCTCTTATAGCCTCTAAAATATGAAGGCAAACATGGCTAGATTGACTTGTCTGCTCGTGATGTTCAGAAATATATATATATATATTACATATATAATTTATAAGAACTCCCATCCCACCTAAACAATTTTTAATGGGTCTCCACAAAAAAAAGAGTTCAAGATAAATATAATAAAATAAAAAAAAAAAAGTAATGCAATTAAAACTAATTTGTTTAGTTTATTATTATAATGAATGTTTTGCTGCTGCTGCTGCTGTGGATTACAAAATAATACACAGCAGTATTACATATATGAATCAATATATAAGTGTGTAGTTTGTGGTAAAAAAAAAAAATTATATTATTTAAATCTAGCATATATGCGCTGGCGTGCATTAGCATTGCCCGAAATTTCATCAACTTTTACATTGTGGAAGAACATTTCCTCCACAATTAAAAGTCTCCTGCCCCTCCTTCACCCTAAACTTCTAGGCTTGTCTTCTAATAAGAAGAATGCACGCCGTACATAATGCTGCGAATGTGTATATACATATGTATATGTATATACACACATATATTTTTAATATAAATTGTTGTATTCGTAAATATACGTTTGTATGTATATATGTATAATTATATTCATATGCTAAATTGTTTTTTTTTTAAATCAAGCTTAGGCATAAACAGCAAATAATATATGTATGTGTAATTGTTTAAAATTATTATATTACTAAAAATGAACAACATGAACACTACAAATTATTTACTTAATTTTTTATGCGCGTGTTTGTGTTGTCCATGAATTCTTTTTGCTAGTTCAACTGAAATTTCGAAATTTCAATTTTTGTTTTTGTTTTTCGCACAATATAAGAACTGTGGCCATTTTCGAAATCGAAAAATTGCCACAGTCCTTAAATGTGTGTGTATTTTTTTCGCGTGGGTGTGTGTGTTTGGTGAATATGCAACAACAGAAGAACTAAGGAAATTACAAATACAAAATGTGCAATAATGTGTATTGTTGTTGTTGTTTTTGTTGTCGTTTAATTTACACAAGTCAACATTTGTTTTTATTTGAAATTTGCAGCATTTATTACTTTTTTTGTTTGTTTTTAAATTGATTTTGTATGTTTCTTGTTTTGTTTTCTTTTAAATATATGTATGTATATCCTTTTAGTTCATAATTTAAATAGTTTATAATTTCATAATTTTCATTTTTTTTTATATACAATTAATTTTGTTGTGTGATTGTGAAATAAATTTTGGTTTTCTATGCTTGCATTATGATTTTTTTAAATTTGTATTATTTAATTACTATATATATGTGTTTTTTTTTTTTTTTGTTGTATGTATATAGACTGTGTATATATTGCTTTGTTGCTATTGTATTTAATTGTTTGTAAATTGTTTTTGCTGCTAATTTGTTGTTGATTTCTGTTTATCTATATTCCCGTCTACTACTTCGTTTGCTTGGTGTATGTTTTTGTTTTTTTTTGTTTTGTTATTTTGTAGTTTTTCGGCATATTTTTCTTTTCTTAATTTTTCTTACATTCTCATCTTCATATACACATATTATTTATATATATTTATATAGTATTTATAAATTTAACTTTAGGGTTGTAAGGCGTCTAAAACCGCTGCTAATTGCATTTGTGGTTGTGTCTGTAGGTGTATGTATGTATATTTATATATATGCGTGTGCATTGCATTTAGAATATATTGTTTTTGTTTGTTGTTTTATATTTTTGCTTTGTTATTCGCATTATTCCCACTTCTTTGTTCACTTTGATAGAGAGAGAGAGAGACTGACAGTCGGTGTGTGAGAGAGAGAGATGGGGCGAGCGAGACAGGGACGTTTGTTGTTGTTGCTGCCGTTTGCATTTATTGCGCTTTCTTCCTTTTGCCTCTCTATCTATCTCTCTCTCTCAATCAACATTCCATGCTGTTTCTCTTGTTGTTGCTGCTGCTGGTGTTTTGTTGTGTTATTTACCGTTAGTTTCTAAAAAATTTTCATTTTTCATTATTTTGAACTGTACATGATTTGAATGCGGTTTAATTCTATTCTTAATTTTTTAACAATGAATTTGCTGCTGTTGCTGCCGCTGTTATTATTATTATTATTATAATTGGTATTGTTATTCATATTTATCTTAACATCTTTCTCATTATCATTATCATCATCATCATCACCAACTTCAACATTTTTTACAATCGCTTTTTTCCTACTTTTATGCTTTAAATATCCATCTGTAATGGCAAGAGAGAGAGAGTGAAAGAGAAATAGAAAGAAAAGCAAAAAAGAAATTGTACAATTTAATCAAAAAATTTGCATTTAACACATTTGTTTTTGTAATTGTGTTGGGTTTTTTTTTTTTTTTTTTTGCTTTTTGGTGAATTTCTATTGCAGCTAATGAAGCTAGCGCGCAAAAATCTTGCAATAAAAACATTGAAACACCCCCCTCCTCCCATTCCCTACAAGCTGTATCCTTTTTCTTTTTCTTCAGCCTATTTAACTGTATCTCTCAAAGGAAAGTGCAATAAAAAGCAAGAGCTTAATAAAAAATGTAGCGTTGCCAGATCGGCCACGACAACATACAAATAGCAGGAGATTACCAGACTTTGTTAGAATGTGCTAAACTAATGCGGCCCTTTCACGACAATGATTTGAATGTCTAACTATATTGATGATTGAGCATGATTTTGAGTTAACAAAAAAAATGAAGGTGACAGGCAAGTGTGTGGGGTAGTGGGGGGCTGGGAGGTAGGCGGTGTTTCAAATGCTAGCAGCAGGCAAGGGCAAGCGAACGCAGCGCAACAGTTGTTGTTGTTGTTGTTGCTTGTAGCGAGTGTTGTTCATGTTGTTGTTGTTGGCAATGGCAGCAGCGCAGTCAATACGCATAGAGATCAGTCATTGGTTATTTGTTGTTATGTTGTTGTTGCACTGTGGACGAAGGTTGCTGTTGTTCAGCAGCAGCAGCAGCAACGGATGTTGTTGTAGATGTTGCAATTGTAAGCTTTGCCTGCTGCTGCTGCTGTTGTTGTTGCTGCTGCTGTTGCAGGCTGGCAAAGCTTGTGGGCGCCAAGAGAGCACAGGTGCCAAATGTATGCTTGGGCATGGCCAGAAATGTGTTGTGTGTGCTGGAAACGCTGCTCGCTGCAGCGCCAACTGTTGCTGCTGCCCCATTGCTGCTCGTTATTGTTGAGCTATTGTTGCTGCTGCTACTGTTGCAACTAATGCCACTGCTGCTGCTGACAACAGATTGAGCCTTTTGCTCTGCAGCGCGTTGTTGTTGTTTGCTGCTGAATTTGGATAATTGTTGCTGTTGCTGCTGCTGCTGTTGGTAATAGGACATATAATTGTTGCTGTTGCTGCCGTTCAATTGATAACAATTTGGCGATTTGTTGCGCGTAAAGAAATTTGTTGTTGAGCTGCAGGCAGTTTGAAATGAGCTAATCGAGCTGCATGTTGTTGTTGATGTCGGTGAATCGGCGGCAGCGGGCAGACGTGTTGCTGTTGATGATGTTGCTGTTGTTGTTGCTGCTGCTGCTGCTGTTGTGGGCGTGTTTTTAATGCTGTTGCTGCTACTGCTGCTGGCATATGAGGCATTAAATGATTCATCGCTGGCGCTAATGCCGCTGCCGCTGTTGTTCAGCTCATCAATGCCGCTGCTGTCGCCGCCGCCGCCGCCAACTGTTGTTGCTGTTGTTGTTGCTGGTGGAATGTCTATTGTATGCGACTCGTTGCCAAATATCAAACGCAAACGTTTCTTTTGTGGCGTGCCATAAACGTTGCTGCCGCTGGTTGTTGGCGGCGGCGGTGGCGGCGTTGCTGCTGTTGCTTTCGACATTGCGCTGCGTTGACTGCGTCGCGTTTTTTCCTTTTTATAATGCCAATCGTTGGCAATTGTTGTCGCTGCTGTCGCTTTTGCATGCTCGTCTGCCAGCTGCTGTTCCTGTTCCTCTTCCGCCTCCTCCTCGCCATCATCAACATCTTCATCCATGTCGCCATCATCATCATCGTCATCTTCATCATCATCATCATCTTGATCATCATTGCCATGCTCCGAAATGCCCTCCATGCGCAATATTTCATACTCAATGCCGCTGCTGCTTGTGGCAGACATATTGTTGCCACTGCTGCAGCTGCTGCTGTTGTTGCCACTGCTGCTGCTGTTATTACCTGCTGCGCTGCTCAAACTGCTTGCCCTGCCATTATGCTGGCCATGTTGTTGTTGCTGCTGCTGCTGTTGCTGCCGCTCCTCACTGAGGCTAGTGCCCAGCTCAAATACCTCATCCAATATGGGCGAACGCTTCATGCGCAATGTCAACTTCAAGCGTCGCTCCGGCGTCTTAAGCAACGGCTCCACAGCGCTGCTGCTTGCAACTGTTGCCGCTGCCGGTTGTTGTTGTTGCTGCTGCTGTTGTTGTTGCTGCTGTTGTCGCTTGCGCTGACTAACATTGCCAATTGCATCGCAGTGTATATGCTGTGCGGCAGCTAGAGCTGCAGCACGTCGACTGCGCTTTTGTTTGCCCGGTTGCAACAGCAGCAATTCTGCTTGACGCTTGGCAACAGTTGTTGTTGCTGTGCTGGCTGCTGTTGTTGTTTGCTCAAAGCTGGCCATGAGGTTCTTTTTGTAGGCGGGACTGTTGCTGCGACTGCGTGTTGCTGCTGCTGCTGCTGCAACTGTTGCTGCCGTTGCCGGCTGCTGGCAACTGGACGACGACGACGATGACAACAACGCTAATGTTGCTGCTGTTGTCGTCGTCGCAGTTGCTGTTGCTGCTGCTGCTGGCTCGCCGCTTGGCTTTAGCTTGCGTTCACTAAATCTAATGCTATGATTATTTCTACAACTATTTAAACTATTATTTAAATTATTACAATTTGTAATCGTTGCTGTTTTAATGTTGTTGTTATGGGCAGTTATTGTTGCTGTTGCAGCTGCTGCCGCACGTCCAGCGCTGTTGCGCGTTACGCGCTTCTCCGGCGTTGTTGTTGTGGCCGTTGCTGCTGCTTCTACTGTTGTTGCCTCAGCAACAGCTGCTGCTGCCTCAAGCGACAGTTGCTGTTGCTGCTGCTGTTGTTGCTGTTGAAAATCCGTATCGCTGCTTTCGCTATCTGTTAAATATTTACCCAGCAAACTGTTGCTGCTGTCTGACAACTTCTGACGCTGCGTTTGACGCTCGCTGCGTCGCAATTGACGCTGCTGCTGTCGTTGCTGTTGTAAATGTTGCTGCTGCTGTGTAGCAGCTGCTGCTGCCGCCGCTGCTGCTGCTGGCTTATAACGCGGCATTAATACAACAGGCGCCTTGTTAATGCCAACTGTTGCCGCTGTCATTGTTGCGGCTGTCATTGTTGCTGCTGCTGCTGCTGTTGGCTCATCTGTGGATGCTGTTGATATGCTGCTGCTGGTGCTATTCACACGCATCGATTTGCGTAAAGTGTTGACAACAGCAGCAGTTGTTGCAGCTGCCGCCGCCGCTGCTGCTGCTCCACCAGCTGCTGGCGGCTTTTGCATCGCTGTTGCTTGTGTGGCAGCCTCAGCAGCAGCCGCCTGTTGTGGCAGCAAATGTGTATTTATGTGAAATTGCTGCTGTTGCTGCTGCTGCTGATGATTATGATACGCTGCATTTGCCATTATCATTTCGGCATCATATTTAGTCATGCCCTTTTGGCGCAGCTCCTTCATTGTTAAAGGCGAGACAACAACATTGGGCAGCTTTTTATCCATAAAGGCAACAGGATTTAAATCCAAGCTACCGCTCTTTGGAGCAGCAACTGTTGCTGGTTGTTGTTGCTGCAGCTGCTGCTGCTGTTGTTGCTGCTGTTGTTGTTGTGTGACAGTTCCATTGCTATCATTGCTGTTGCTATTTGAGGTGCTGTTGGTGCTATTCGCGCGACTTTTAATACGATTTATTCGATTGTCCGTCTCACGCAATCGATAGCCGCCACCATTGGCGCTGCCGGCAGCGCCCAGGCCCAGACCCAAGCCCAATCCATTGGTCAAGCCCAACATTGTTGCCTCATTCAATTGATTCGCTGTATGTTTGCCAGCAAAGGCGCCAGTGCCGCGTCTCTCGCACGTTTCGCATTCACAATATCGATTGCTGTCCCCGAAGAAATCCTCGCCATAGAAACATGTTATCTCCTCGCCCGCCTCAATGTCCCGTAACACCTTGACGCACGCCGTATCGCGGCCGGTGGCCAAAAATTTACAATTTGCCCGACAATCGTGATTGATATAGGCCGCCGGTCCCAGCCACAATTGGGCGCAATTCTTGCGACAACTGTACATTACGGAGAAATCATTTTTTCCCGAATGCAATAATGCCGCTTCCTCCGATTCGGTTAATTCCGCAATGCAACCCACCAGGCATTCGATTTTTTCATTCTTTGACCAGCGTTTTGTTGAATTGATTTTGGCGCCGCGTTGTTCCTCGAGCGAATATCGATAACAGGCCTCAATAGCAAAGCCGCTGTCCTTGTCGAATACACGCAAATATCGCACAATCTAATGAATAAAACAGAGAAGAAAGAATAGAGAGAGAGATAGACACAATTAGTTAATTATTAGAGACATTTTTTTAACGATATTATCGATTATAAGTTACATCTTTATTGATAACATTAGTTAATTATTAAGAGACATTTGTTATCGATATTATCGATTATACAACAACTTAGATCTTTATCGGATTATATGTATTATTCCCTAGCACTTTTCTGGAAAAATTTTATTGAAAATATATCGGGATGGAAAATGCTACAATACATAGTTAGTTTTTTTTCTTCCTATTTTATTTCTTTGGGAACGAGAACGTTGCGTAGCAGCGCACGCCGGATTGATCTAGTTATTGTATAAAATACCTTTTTTAAGATAAATTCAAATAATAAATTTTTTTTAATTTCGTTCACGAAAAATTATTAATTTAATTTTGCCAAAACCCTTGATATACCCAATTACCCAAAGATTTAGCTTGATCTTTAAATTAGTTAACAGTCATATTTACAGGACTGAATAGATCAGAAATATGAGTTGGTCATTATAAAAATGCAGAAAATTTGAAAAAAAAAAGTTTGCTATGAAAATTGATAAAAAATACTGCATTTTAAATACAAAAAGAGAAATAATACTTATAAATTTAACATTTTCACAGTATTTTTTTTGTATAACATTTGTCAAAAATGCAGTATTTTTATCAATTTTTATAGCAAACCTTTTTTTTTTTTTCAAATTTTCTGCATATTAATAATAAAAAACTCAAAAAATAGTTTTTTTTATTATTTTTAATTTGTATAAATTTGAATTTTTAGTGAAAAGATCTTGATCTTTACCTAACGCCAGCAGTCCCGTTATGATCGGATTTTTAATTGTGTGCACTCTCTTAATCGAAACAAAGATTATTTAAATCAAAGTTACGTCTAAACACTTTGATTAGATACAATTAAAATAATTAGTATTAACTTACATGATCATGCAATCGCTTTGTCGAAATTTTAGTTTTATTTTTAAGATGACGCGGTATCCAGGGACCATCGTATATGCGCTGTATGGCAATATCATAATTTTGCGTTTGTATAAACTCATCGACAATTGCCTTTAACTGTTGTGTATCCACTTTGAGGGGCCTGAAGCGTATATTCATTTTGTGCGTTTGAAAGCCCAAATGTGGATCCAATATAAGCGATGTGGCCAAATCATCATTTTCAGATAATTCACGCGGCGACATGCCCGTTGATTGGGATAAACGTGAAACGGCGCTGCCGTTGCAGCCACCGTTAAGGCTGCCAACAACCCCCTGTATAACAGTGCCCCCGTTGCTGCCATGCGTTGTTGTTGTTGCTATTGTTGTTGCTGTTGTTGTTGTAGAGCTTTGGTGCTGTGTTGTGCTCGACGGCGGCGGCGGCTGCGATGGATTATAATGATGATGCTGGTGTTGATGATTATGCTGTTGCTGCTGTTGTTGTAAATTACTGTTGCTACTGCTGCTGTTGTTGTTGTTGTTAATAGTGCTTAGAGTTGCGTTTTGGCTTTTATTATTATTGTTGTTGTTGTTGTTGTGTGACATTGACGACGACGACGACGACAACGTCGCCGCCGTCGCTGAGGATGCGTTTGCAATTGAAGACGTTGCGCTGGTGGTGTTGTTACTGTTGTTGTTAGTGTTGTTGTTGCTACTGCTGCTGTTGTTGTTGTTGCCAAATCTGCCGGCAGTTTCACTGCGTCTCGTATGATTCGAGCCGACGACCATTCTGTATATATATGTGTGCAGTCTGTAAAAGATAAAGTGAATTTTTTTCTTTAATTTTATTAATGCGCAAAATCAACAAAAAAAATTAAAAGAAAAAGTGCAGCTTAAATTAAATGCAGTAATATTATGTATACCAAAAGAACTTTAAGCTTATAAATAAATAAGAAATTGTCTTTTTTCAACACTTTTTATATTAATATTAGTTCCAGCTAACCCAGCCGGCATTCAATTTGAACAATTATTGTTTTTGTAATTGATTTAGTATCTTACATCTGGTATTGTAAGCTTTTTTTTGGTATTTTTCTTTTCTTGTAAAAGCAGCATACTAGCCGGCATTTAATTTGAATAATCATACTTTGGAGATATGGCAACTTACGACATATTCAAAGGCAAGTGAGAGTGAAAAAGATAGAAAGAGTGCGAGCGAGTTACGTGCTTTTGCTTTTACTGTTGCTGCCTGCTCAACTCAAATTGTTACACACACTAACACATATGTAATTGACTTGCTTAAAAAAAAATAAATAAATAAATAAAATTTGTTTAAATTGTTTTGTTGCCAGTTTTCATTTGCAAAAAAAAATAAATATGTAAACAAAACAGAAATCGTAGACGTTTGCATATATTTTTTTCCATATATGTATATGCATATAGAAATAAACGAGATGGCAACACTCTACCTTTATTCTACTGCAGAACATTCGCACACACGCACACACACACACACACGCGTTAAATTACAGAAAAGCTTTCAAAAGCAAAAGTTGTTTCTGCTGACACCGCTGATAATGATAAGCGTATACAATTTGTAAGCCAGACGACGACCAATCCGGGCAGAATACACAAAGAAACGCAAAACCGAAAGAAAACAACTGTATGTGTACAATTTCAATAAGTAATAAATGCAATTGACACATACAAGCTCTTGATTTGAAAATTATTTTATGGCTTCGCCTAGCAGCATTGTGGGTGGGTGGGTTGGCAAGAGGAAATATGCAAAATCTTGCTCTCTCGTTCGCTCTCTTTCTGACTGACCGCTCGCTTGCTCTCTTTGCACTCATACACGTGCCAAACAACACGAAAATCAATTAACATGGAAAACATGTGTAATAAAGGTGTCGATATATTTTTTTTGTTGGTTTTAATGAAGAACATAAAAAATCTACACACAAAAAAAAAGAGCCACAAATTTTGATTTAATTTCGCGCAGCGCACACACAAAACACAGGGCACACACACACACAAACTTACAAAAGCAAATAAGCAAAAAAAAGAAAGAAAAAAATTTAACAGCGGCTTTGTTGTATTTGCTGCTTGTCTACTGCCCGCAATAGTTGCATATGTGTGCGTACGTGACGTACATAATATACATAAATATTATATGTATGTATGTGTGTTTTATTGGTGCCCAAAGGCTGCAGTAGCTCTCAGCTGTTTACAAGACGGGCACACATATGCATTTGCTAGAGAGAGAGAGAGAGAGCAACTATGCACTCATGCGCATTGCAGACTCGAAAATAAATGAGAGTGACCTGCGCAAGGTTGCCACATTATGAAAAAGTCTAATTCAGTAAATTACCTGAGCTTTTTTTTCTTTTATTATATTTTTACTTTTATAAAATACTAATTTTGATGCATTTTGACGGACTTTGTTTAGTTCTAGTTGGAAACAAATATTTATATTTTTACGAGCTTGCTGGTAATCATCAGGTAGAGAATTAAATGGAGAAGGCAATTTCTTCTCCCTCAAATCTCTGCAAACATTTTTCGAGATTGATCATAAGGAAAAATGCATTAAGAAATAAGATAAAGTTTCTAATGCAGATTTGGGTGTGGTTTGAATTCTTTGTAGAATTGAAAGTATTTTCAAAAAATTACACTATTTGCTCTTTAGGTAATAGATACCCTTTAAAAGCTGTTTTTAATTAATAAAACTTGTAATGTAGAATGCTGCGTATTTGTTCTGTTGTCTCAGTTTCGGAAAGCTTTTAATCTAGAATTTTTAATGTAATTTGGACACCTTAAACTGAGCTGATCGCCTGATTATGGTCAATTACAATATAAATAATGTCTAATTCTTAATACAGTGAACTATATCAGACCACTTCCAAAAGATATTCGTACTCAAATCCACAAGTATTAAACTTTTGAGCAGTCTCTTTAAACATGCACGATATTTTTTTTTATTTAGATGTTATTTGCTTTTACAATTAAATAAATTAACCAAATTTGCTACGATTAGCAACGATTGAAAAAATTCTAATTGCATTAGGTTTATATTTCTTGCTCAAAAATTGTGAAAATCATATGTTAAAAAAACGAAACTTAAAAAACATTTCCTACTGCATTTACTTACACTCACAGCTCACACACACACACTCACACACACATACAACCAAAAATGTCAACAAAGAAAAAGGCTGCAGGGTTGTCAAATATTTTGTAGCAACAAATATTGCAAGTTTTTTTGTTAGTTTTTGGAACAAAACTGCAAAATATTTTAGCACTCACACTTTTAGCAGCCTTTTGCGCAGTCAAATTAAGTTTATTTAATTATTTATTAACTAAATAGCACTCGTTTGGTTTTTAGAACAAAAATTGCCAACCCTAGGTCCAGGTTTTTTTTTTCTTTCACAGTTTGTTACATGGATCACACGGAAAATGGCGGCGCCTATTACACATATACACCGCGTATGTATGTATGTACCTTTAATAAGTATTCACTGAGGTGCTGCTCTTGTTGCTACTGTGGTGCTGCTGCTGCTGCTGCTGCTTGCTTTCGACCCTGGATGATGCCGCTTTGTCTGCGGCGCTGCGGTAACTTTTTGTTTAATTTTTCTTTTTTCTTTTCAGCGGCAGATATCACTCACACTCATGCACACGAGCGCACGTACACACGTAGAGTGCTTGTTTTCGGTGCGGGGCGGTTTTTTATCCCAATATCACAGTAGTAGCCGCAGTAGAACATTGCATGTACTTTGGCGTGTATAGTGTAGCAGTTGTCGTCGGCTTGGCCAGTTCATTTTCACGTTTTTTCTTTCTTTTTCAACGCTCAAGCGCCGCGGTTCTGTCCTCCACCCCTTCTTCCACTTCTTCTCGTGGAGTCAGACTCTGACGGTAGCTAACACACGTACACGCACACACACACACGGCGGCCGCACAACAACGAGCGCACACTTATGCATCCATACATATATGTAGATACATATATTCCTTCGCAACGACGTGCGTGCGTATGTATGTACGTTGTATGTGTGTGTGCCTTCTTTTTCTTCTACTTTGCATTAGCGCAACGTCCCATCATTTTCTTATGCATTTCCTTGTTAAGACACGTTATTCTCAAATTTAGAAATTAATTTTTATTATCAAATGCTGTGTTATTGGCGAGGAAAATAAAACGCACGCGAGAAATGAATCTTTTTAATATACTTTTCCGCGTTACAATTCTCCGCGATTCCGATTTTTCGCATTTTATGTAGCGATCTGTGTGACCGCCGGCAACAGATGCAAAAATACCAAAAATTTTATAAAAATATACTAAGAGTGTAACATATTGAACAATAAAATACGCATTTTAGAAAAATTTAAATTCTGCGCGATATGTATCAAGTAAACCTTCTAATATTTTTAATTTAATTATAATTTTAATTTTTAATTTAAAATGCATTCTTTTCAATTTTAAATATTTAAATATTGGCTGGTTTCGCTTTTAAGCAGTATTGAAAATGTATAAAATCAAGTCAAGCAACAATATAGCCTTACTTTTTGTTTCCAGCAAGAGTGTTACCTGGCTTTTCGACATGTTACCTGGCTTTTCGCGGTTCATTTCAAATTGTATGCTGCTATGCTACCACGATGTTAAGTTAAATTTTTAGTATTTTATCATGTTAGCGACTGTTACTTTGAAATACTGAACTCCACTTGAAATATACTAAATATTGCCGAAATATACAATATGTCGATGTTTATTTACATATCTGCAAAATTTGTTTAAATGTTTGTGTTAATAATTCGTGCCGCAGTCAACAATTAGCTGTAACAAGTCGCCAGCAGCGACTTCTACACAGCACAGACCAATGCATAATGCGGCTCTGTCAGTTTCTAGTTGCCGCCTGCTGCTGCATCCACGTGCTGATTGCCAGCAATCATTGGGTCCTCAAGGATGAGCGCATTGTACAGAAACTGGACTCACCGTTCTTTATGCGGGAACCGCATAATCTAATTGCATTCATCGAGCAAATACGCTACAATGAGTATGTGGAACGCAGCTATTTGGAATTGCTGCGCAAGCGGGAACAAATTGTCGAACATTTGCGCTTCTCCATGCGCTTCGGTGAGGATCTGGCCGAACAGGCCAAATGTGCCATGGACTATTATCTGCTAGAAAAGCGCATGTCATATTTAAAAATAACACCCGATCAGCTCAAGCGCATCAATTTGCCAGAACAGCGCGAATTACAGCAGCAAACACTGTTGTCAAATAAAAACGAACGCGATCGGGCCCAGGAGCCAAGATGCAGCGATTTTCATGAGCTGTCCGTCGGTCCGGCCACATATGATCATCTGGACAGCTTTCAGCCGGAGGTGCTCGATACGGCGTATGTGGAACGTGAACATGATAATAATATTGGCACCGCCACCGTCGAATTAACGCGTCGCTTTGCCTTGGAGGGATTACAACGTCAGCCAGACTCATGGAAATTCCATACGCTCAGCTCATACTATTGGCGTATGCGTGGCAATGCCCTGGAAGCATTGCCATGTGCACGTTTAGCTACCATGTTGGCGCCGCCAGAGCACAAGGATATACCATTGCTTAGCCTGGGCACAATTCTATTTCGAATGGGAAGGCTGGCCGATGCGGATCTAATATTGAGCGCAGCCGTTGAGCATGCACCGCTGGTGGCTGAAAATCATGTGGTGCTTGCCTCTGCGCTGGCCATGAAGCATGATTTCAATCGTTCGCAACAGCATTTTGATGAAGCGGAACGTTTGGATCCCAGCACATTGCCGCGCACCCAACAAGTGCGCAATTTTATTAGTTGCTTGGAGAATCTGACCAAAAAGACATCGAAAATGTATAGCTATGTGAAGTATATGAAGAACGAGGTGAAAGAGTTCAAGAAGCTCAAATATCATATATCACAAAATCATGAACGTCTTATACAACAGCAGTTGCCATTGGGTGCCCGACGATTCCTTGACTCGCGGGCCAACAATGAGGATTTGCATCGACGTGGACAATATTGCAGTACACGGACACCGAATGGCTCTGATGAGCCGGTGTTGTTCTGTGATTTCTATTCGGATATGCAAATGCGTCTCGAGAGCAAGGACATTGACATTGATGTCCTCGAACGGGATCTGATGGCCAACACTGAGAGTGTCATACGTCAGGTGTCCACCGAGATACGCAAACAATTCAATCTTGAGCAGCTGAAGGCGGCAAAAGCCCAAATGCCGGCCAAAGCGAGCAAATCAACATAGAAGATTAACCAAAAACAAATGAAAAGATAAATGCATTCCCCATATACATATAATTTGGGATACAAACTAGCTTTTAATTTGTTTATATTTTATAATATTTTACATATATTCTAATTTATTAGTTGTATATATATACATAAGTGTTGCTATTATTTAAGCAGCTCTTAGTTTATATTTCAACTTTACTGAAATTTAATTGCTTGTTCCCTCTGCCTTTTCATAAAGAGATTATACGCTTTTATGCCTTGTATCGCATTAGTTAATGTTTTTGCCAGCTGCAGAAAAAAGCTTTTTTGCATAATATACTTAAGTTTTGTAATAAGCATAAATATACAAAAAAAAAAAAAATAAATAAATAAAGCATGCTATAACACCAAAAACATAAAAGAAAACTAAATTATGTACAGAAATTAAAATCAAGTTTAGCTTTAATTTTATGTGTTTTATTATTTTTAATTGTAATTTTTTTTGGCATGAAAAATCTAAACAACTGAAGAATACATAAAACACATGAATATGACTCAACATAAAGTCAAATAATAATAATTAAGAATATAAATAAGTTATTCAAATAAACTACTATCCAAATAACACAAAACATATACAAGGTATTTCATTCTGTCTATTTAATGCTTCATTTCATGAAAAGGTTTTATAATATTTTTGGTTTTTATTATATTTTTAAATTTATATATTAAAATTCTTAATAGCGTAAAGCTCAAATATATACAAATTATGAAGCATATGCGTATCCTAAAAGGATCACATTGCTTTAGTCCCAGGGCCGTCTTAAGGTTGCCGCGAGGCCCCTGGTTAATAACACAATTGGAGCCACACTTTTCTCAGAACTAAGATTTTTTAATACGCGAAGGCCCCTAACCACTCGGGGCCCACTGGAAATACCCTTAAGACGACCCTGTGTAGCCCTCTTTCCATGATTGCACCATTTTTGATTTCAAAAAAAAAAAAACCAAATATACATAATTAACGGTGCCTGGTTTTATACTCTTGCAAAAAAGATATTTTAATTTTTAGAATTAAGATTCTTTGTGCGCTTTATTTGTATTTGTCGTCAATGAATTCAAATTAGAATCTTTGCCTTTATGTGTAGTATCTTTTTAATCGATTGCTGCGATTACTAAGCGCAGTTAGTTATCGAACATGGCGCCTCATTTGAATAGTTCAGATATGGAAGAGCGTATGACCGGTGTATCTAACGATAATGGTAATATGCTATTACTACAATGCAAAAAACTTAATTAGAATCCTTAAGAAATTTTGATTATATTTTGAAGTGTTGTAGCGCATAATACAACCAATAAGAAAAAAAGGAGAAGCTATAAGATATAGTCATGGAGAAGCTATAAGATTGATTTTCTATAAAATCTAATTGAAAAAAAAATTTTTTTTTTCAGAGTGTTTCATGCATGAACCTAGGTTCATGCATTATATCGAGAAAATTTCATTATCTTAAAATTGCCATAATTTTGCCAAAACTGAACCGATATTCATGAAACGTATCATTTTGGAATTGTTTTAGCCTCTAGATTGATTTTCTATAAAATCTAATTGAAAA
>JAWNNH010000144.1:600000-1074027 GCA_035043045.1 Hirtodrosophila alboralis | reverse complement strand
TTTTGAGTTAATTCTATTAATAAATACAACAAAACAAGAGATAACATATAAATTTCTTAGAAATCTTTTAATTGCTCAAACGGATTGAATATATTACGAATTATACAAAATAAATGGAAATTTGTATATTTTATGTAGCCAAGTTGATAAAAAATAAAACTTATCCGAATTATATTTCTAATCAGGATAAAGTGTAGTTTTCTTAGAAGTTTTATTGGAGGTGTATATTTAACTGGAAATTTGTTTTGAAAAAAAATTCAATTTTTGTATAAAATATATTAATTTTTTTTCTTATAGTTTTTTGGAAGGATTATTTGAAAGAGCATCTGTACGAGAATATGTTGTATATTTCTCCTACGAGAATATATATTAAATTTTCGATAATTTTTGTGGCTTTCTTCTAGGAGAATATGTTTTATATATCCGATAATTTTCGTGACTTTCTCCTACGAGAATATATATTATATTTTCGACAATTTTTCTGGCTTTCTTCCTAAAATTTTGTAGACTTTAATCTATTAAAAAATATATACATTTTGATGTCAGTTTTCTATGTCAAGTATTGTGTAAGGATATTTAAAAAATTTCAATTTATATTATTTGGCATTTTTTTGGCAAAAAATTTAGGGAATGCCATTTAAGAGACACTTCACCCCGCTTGGCCCACGAGCGTGTCATTGCTACCTTTCTTTTGAGGGGGGGTGGAGTGGAGGCGGCTGAAAGGAGGAAGCTGGCATCAATTGGAGCTGCTTTGCAATCAGCTGTCTGCTGTCATTTTCAATTCCTTTTGTTAACCTCTTGCTACTTGTTCAGTCTCTCTCTCGCTCGCTTTCTCGCTCGCTCTTGCTCTCTCTCGTCTTCTTTCTGTATTGTTTCGCCTTTGCCTTGCTCTTCTCGCCTTTTGCACAGGCTCATCGTTTGTTAACGTTGCATTGTTGTGCCTGCTGCTCCATTCCATTCCTTTTTCCTATGCTATTCGCTGTTCAAGCACTTCGCGCTTACTTGCTCTCACTCTCTCTCTCTCTCTTTCTCTCTGTCGCTCTATTTCACTTTTCACTCACTCACTTTGTTTTTGCTTCTCTCTCTCTCTCTCTCTGTCTGCTTGGCTGGCCGCTTTGACAAAAGTTTGTTGCGCTAGTTTCTTGCCTTTTATTTGCTTCACACGCTGCGCCTTTAGTTTGTACTACATATTTTTTATATTTTACAGCCGAATTTCACAAATACAATATTCCACTAGTTGGTTGGAGTGTAATGGACTTAAAAATACCCTGTTTTGTTAAGCTGCATTGGGAGAAAAATTACAACTGAGATCTAGATCAGAGGTGCCCAATTTTTGCACATTTTTTTATTTATTTATTTTTTTTTTTGATTTTATCATTTAATCTTAATTAATTTTAATTTTTAAAAAATAAAATTTCTATTTTATTTATGTATTGGTGTAAAATTTCAAATGCTTAATTTATGTATTGTATTCAATTTAAAAGATTTGGGCAACCCTGGCTTGGATCGTCTTAGTTTTTGATGATTTTACCCTTTTTTTTTAAGGGTGAACACAACAAAAAAAAAAAAAAATTATTAATAAAATAGAAAAACATAAATAAACGGCTATCTTCGACATATATATATATATATTAGTAATGATCTTCTAAAAAGAATTTAATATTCAACCAATAAATTATATAGTTGTCCCATTTTGATAAAAATTTAATTAGATAATAAAAGAATTGAACTCAGGGTTGACAAGTTTGGTTAAGATATTTGTGAAAAACAAAAAGTTGTTCATTCAAGCACATTTTTCGATCAATCCTTTCTATGACAGCTATATGATATAGTTTTCCGATCTGGCAAATTCTGACATATACAGTGCCTGCAACAGAAAGAAGCATTTGTGCTAAATTTAATCAATTTAGCTCAAAATCTGAATAGATTGTTTTGTGTTTGATTTTACTTCTTTTATTTTTGAACGAGTTGCAACCCTAGCATAAAGTTCCACTGTTAAAAAAAAGCTCATTCGAATTTTCTGCTCTGTAAATGAATGGTATGAAATTCATGCTTAATAATAATTTTCGGGTTATAGCAGACTATAATTCTCAACTGGTTCTATCAGTACAGGGAGCCACTAATATTGAACGTGTTAAACAGAAACAGGATCTTCTATCGTTTACACTATTTGTCTGCTGAAAAATAATGTTTTTTTTTATTCTGCTAGTCAAATTTAAAATCTAAATAACGATTATTGTAATTTCAAAATTTTTAACTTGTTTGTTTTTTAACTAATTTAATATTATATTAAGTTTTATCTTGGTATAAAAAAATTTAATTACATATGGTTATATTTCAACTCAAATAAACTCTATTTATTTTGGAGTTATTTAATAATTAAAATATTTTTACTAACGAAAGAAATATTTTTGTTTGCCTTTAATCGATGAATTATAAACTTTTCCCATAGATGTTCACTAAAAGTCGATAATTTTATATAGTCGCAGATGTCTTATATACAATTTTTCACTCCCTTTTAGCCTTTATCAATGGATACAGGGTGTAAAAAAGCAAAAAAAAACAAAAAAAAAACAAATAAATACAAAAAATAGGAGCATAGACAGTGACAGAGACGGGCGGGGGGTGGTGAAAAGGGGGAATACAAGTGAAAAGTAGGTAAAAACTTTTTTGGCCACCTACTTTTCGCATTTCGTAGTTGTTGTTGCTGCTTTTTGGCCAATTTCCGGTAATTCAGTTTTATGCAGGAACTTTTTGCGTTTGTATTTATAAATAAATATGATGCCAACGGCAAATGGCGATGCTTAACGCCCAAAAAACCGACAGATCGGAGTGCTACCAACTCACCAAGGTCAGCAGCAGTCTATATGTATATTTACATATGTGTGAGTGTGTGTGTGTGTGTGTGTATATTGATATGAGTGTGTGTGTAAGCGCACTTTAAATCGCTCAGGCAATGGCAAAAGTTTTAGCATTCACGTTGCTTTGGCCAAAATACGGCAACATAACAAGTAAGAAAATTGCTATCAAAAAAAAAAAAAACTTCCAAACAGCACTATACTCTATTTACAATCATTTTTATAAGTAGTTCCTAACATATTTTTGAATTAAATAAACAGAAAGCTTGTCAACTGTCAATATTTCAAATTGCTTCAACAACTGCTTTCAATTTCACTTTTGGTAAGATTTTGCGGTTTGAAATCACTTGGCCTTGTCAACTTAATTTACAAAATAAAACAAATTTTTTCAATTTCACTTTTGGGAAGATTTTGCGGTTTGAATTCACTTGGCCTTGTCAACTAAATTTATAAAATGAAACAAATTTTTTTAAATTCGCTTTTGTCAGGATTTTGCGGCTTGAATTCACTTGCCTTTAAGGGTTCAGTCAACTAAATTTGCCAAAAAAAAAAACTAATGTTTTCAATATCACTTTTGTCAAGATCTTGCGGCTTGAATTCACTTGTCTTTTAAATGTTCAATTAACTAAATTTACAAAAAAAAAAAAAAAAAATGTTTTCAATTTTACTTTTAGAAAGATTTTGCGGTTTGAATTCACTTGCCTTTTAAGGGTTTTATTGAACAAATTAAAAAAAATTTGATTAAAGAAAAAACCTAATAAGGCGTTTTAAACAATCAAAATTTTAGTTTATATGTTGGATTTCTGTAAGGAATGAACATTTTTGAAGTTGATTTCACGAAAATAAATATATCACCATAAGAATGCATCAAATTTGCTTGCTCTAGCCTTAAAAGTATTGAACAAATTTGTGTTTATAAAAATCGACCAATACGCTCTTTTGGCCTTTGAAAACAGAGTATAAGGTTGAGCATTATTTATACTTTGTGTGTGTTGTTAGCTTCTTTGGGCACTTGGTTTATGGAGCTCCATAATTGACTTTGATAATTTTCACTTATTGTTGTTGCCTAGTTACCAACAAGAAAAAAAAACCCAAAAAATTATATATATATATACTCGTATATATTTATATATATAGTATATATATATATATTGGCAGCGCAACAGATTCAAATACTCTGTTAATTTGATTAGAAAAGTTTTTTGCCGCCCACCATCTTGTGCCACATGCCACGTTCCATTTAGATGTTTCATGGCCCATGGCTTGTTCCACTTTGCCATATACCCCCAGAGTTGCGTTCTTGGCGTTTATGGAGAGCAAAATGTTAAATATAATAAAAATTTAAATCTTGAGTTTTTCTATTTTCTTGAAATATTTAGCATTCCGCCAAAAGGCAAATGTGGGACTTTAGATTTTTAAAACTTGTTCAACATATAAAGAATTAATTTTTTTACTTCTACTTTTCTGCCACGAAAAAAAAAAAACATTTGAATTGAAAATTAAAGGCTTATTGTTTAATTCACTTATTTGTGTCTAATAAGAAGTTATTCAAATATGAGAACAAACTAAAACTAATTATTCTGAAATTAATAATTTTTCGACCATTTACACACGTTTTTCTTGACACTTGCATTAATGGAATTATTAATTTTATTATTTAGTTATTAGGATAATTTTGAACTTCATTTTTGCCTTGCTTTAAAAAATTTTATATGCATTTTAAACGATTTTAAATTGATTTCAGATAATTAAAAAAAATGTATTTTATATTCTCAGAGTATATACAGAGCACCAACTTTTTTTTTATTTTATACAAATACTTGAATGCAATATATAATAAAATTAATTGAATTGTTTTTCATTTGAAACGCAATTTTTTTTTAAGTAAAACATATAAAATTGACATAAGTTATATCATTTGCCAACAAAGAGATTAGTTGCCTATCAACATTTCTTTTTAGAATTGTGAACTGAACTGGAAAATATTTCAAATTTTTTGCTTTTTAATTTTCCATTTTCTAAATAAATTTCAACTTATTTTTAATTATGTAGCAATTTCTAAGAGTCTCATAGACGCTTTACAATGCTAAAAATGCGGTTTGATTTCACTTTTTTTTTTGGTGAACTATAAAATTATTAGCTGAAAATTTATGGCAAACGAAACTTGGATTAAACATATATTTTCTAAAATAATTACTTAAAATCATAACAATTCAAAGAAATTTTATATTGATGATTTAACTTGTAATTTAGATATTATCAATATTAATTACATATTTGGATTGACTTAAAATTTGTGTGTTTGAAACTTTTTATTTTTTTGAATGACCTCTGAGTTTTTTATAATCAACTACAAATAAAATAATACAAAATATTATTTTTATTTTTTTATGAATTGCGCTGCTTTCTGGGAGATCTGTTGTAAGTTTTATCTAAGTAAAAAATCGACTTGCATATTTATATATATTCGAATTAGTGTAAACACTTTTCCAGCAGCCTTTATTATTTTATTTTATTTTATTTTTAATCAGGTCCAAACAATCTGCTAGAATGTTCACTGAGAGTTCCAGTTATAGTTTAAAAAATATTAATTTTTTTCCTATAAACATAAAATAGTTTATGTGAAATTTACTTTTCACTATACCGAACTTATTTTTTTTTTAAGTCATTATTTTTTTTGGCATAATTAATTCTTTGTGTTTATTTTGATTGAATTTTTCAACGTTTTTTCTTCTGTAATCATTTTTTTTTACATGCCAAAAAAATGATTTTTGGCTTTACTTAAAGTTTTTTGTTATTTTTTAACTGGAAATTTAAATAATTCATTCATTTATTATTCATTTATTATTTGGTTTGAAAATTCGAGTTATAGATATATAAAATGTCTCTGCAAACGCTTTAATTATATTCGAGTTTGAATTGAAGAATTTTGATTGTATTTATTTATTTATATAGTTGTAGATATATATAGTTCTATTAGTTTTACGTTTAGATTCCTGTAACTGTCTATCAAAAATGTTGTGTGCTAGTTGAGGGTGCACTTGAAAAACATTTTCAAAAACATTTCAAGCTTAGTTCAAATAGAACATTTTGTTGTGTGTTTTTTTTTTTTTTTGTTGAGGTTTGCGCATTGGCTACTCGCTCCTGCCAACTCTGTCTCTCTCTTCCCCTCTAACCCTGTCACTTTTGCACTTTCCCACCCACTTTCTATCCGTTAACGTTGCTTTGATGTGGTCTTAGCCACATTCTCTACGCGAATAGTTAAAAGTCAACAAGCAGAAGGGCAGAAGGGCTGGGAAAGGCATCATCAGATACGCAAATTTTGATTGGCAGACGGTTTTTTTTTTTTCTTTTCTAGTAGGCTAACAACAAACAACAATTTTATCATTGACAATTTGGCAAAAAGAAAAAAAAAAGCTCCACTTAAGTGGGCCAATTTGAATTGGGCTTAAATTGGCAAGCATTCGAGCCAAAACAAAGCACAATTAAAGCTACAAACAGACTGCTCAAATTACATATATAAACCTAAGAAATTTATAAAGTTAACAATAATTTAATAGGCAATATTATAAATATTTAAATAATACAAAAAAAAAAACAGTGTATATTTTTAAAAAAATTCAAAAAAAAAAGTAGAAAATAACAATAGTTAATAAATCAAACACTTTTAATTACAATAAATATTTAATAAGTTATAATATATGCAAATAAAGTCAAAATTCAATGAATAATATTTTTTGTAATTAATATTAAATATTGTTTATTCAAATATCTATTACTGAAGAATATAAAAAACTAGTTTCCTGTTTAATAAATAAATAAATAAATAAACAAAATTTAGAAAATTGTTTTAAGCTTTGAAAAAAAAACCTGATTTTGTTTTTCTGTTTTATTTTTTAATTAATCTTAAATATTTGTTAATTAAAATAGCTATTACTGAAGAAAATAGAAAAACAAGCAACTAAAGTAAACCAAATTTAGAAAATTGTTTTAAGCTTTGGAAAAAAATGTGATTTTGTTTTCCCCTTTTTTTTTTTTTGTAAAGCAAACATTAATTGCATATTATTTAATTTATTTAATAAATATATTTGAATATTCCAAGTAAACAAAATATTTTAAAGCGAATACTAATTGTTTATAATATATTTAATAATTGCGCATTTGATTGTCACAATATTATTGCACTCAAATTATTAATTTTTTATTTGAAATCAAAAAGTTTTTTTGGATTTATTTGTTATTAAATCGAATTGGATTATAGTTGAACATTTTCTTTAAAGCTTAAATTATTTTTGTGCATAATTTTAATTCTGAAATTCTGTTTTGACAGTATAAAATAATTCGAAAACAAAATACAATCAAAAATAATATTATACCAAGATTACAGCTCTAAGAATATTGTTTAATTATTTAGAATTTTGTAGAGAGCTAGTTACAAACAATTAAATTCCCAATCAATTGAAGAAATGTAGAAAAATATAAAATGAAATACAAATAAATGATACATAGTTTTAGGTCAACAAAAAATATAAAATTTGTTTAAATAATTCGCAAGAAATAGCTTTGAAATTTGCTCACCATTCCAATTAGATTCGAAAATACTAAAAATTCAATCAGAATTTGAAATCAACACCAAAAAAAAAAAAAAAAACGCGTTAATTGCAAACGAACATAAAATTGCACAAAAGACTTGTTTTTACAAATGTCGAAGTTAGCGAATCAAATAAATTGAATTGAAATGTGACTGATATCGATAAAAAAGAATCATTAAAAAAAAAAAAACACACACACACAATAGTAGTATATAAAATTGCATTTTCAATTATGTGGCAGGAAGTCGATTGGTAATTGATAGTTCCCTTACATAATTGTTGCCACAAGTTGTTGATTACAGAACCTAAACATTTGATTAACAATAAAACACAATCAAACAATTAGAAATTGCAATGTTAACTATCGAGAAATGTTTTGAAAAAATATATACTTTATCTAATTGTTTACGGAAATGGGAATTTGATAAAAGTATGCAAATTTTACAACATTTTTGATTTGAATGCTTAAAATGCTTGATTCCTCTTGGATATAAAAGTGGGATTTACAGGGAAAAAAGACTTTAATATTTTTTCTCGTAAATGTTAGAATAAATTTAAAAATAATGTTGCCAAGGTTTTTAATGACATGATATCCACAATTTAAAAATAATATTTTTTTTTAAATTTTGTTGTTGTTTTTGTCATTTAATCTCATTGTTATATTTTGTATTTAAACAGTTTAAAAAAAATCATAATTTAGTCACATTAAAATAATGTAGATTTAAAAGTAATTCATTTTAAAAAAGCTAAACATTTTTGTACCAAAATATTCATAGTAAATTAAGTATTTTTTTTAATTTTTGCATTGCACGGAAATGCGAACCGCAAAATCAGCAAAAATGTGAAAATAAATCACATTCGAAATTGATTGCGAATAAATATTTTGAAGAGCTCTAACATTTACTTCAACTTTAATATATTATATATTATTTTTTATATATTATATTATATTATTCAGGGGCAAAAAAAATACATTGTGATTATTTGTTAAACTCAGATTAAATAATGTATAATTGGTGTAAGGAGATAGACATCAAGCTGAACTGAGAAATCGAAATCTTTTGAATGTGCTCTTATTTATTTTTTTTTAATTATTTATTATTTATGAGGAGAAGAGTTTAGTCGGCTCGAGGTCAAATTAGGTTTTTAAATAAAAACACTTGTTTTTTCTTTATTCTTTTTTCTCAAATCCGATATATTACGAACTCCTTTGGAATAATTTATTATTTATTTTTATTTATTTTATTTTTTATTTATTTATTTGGTTTATTTCGTTGGGGGTTTTCTTTTTTACTTATTTACTTGAAATCTTACTGTTATTCCTATAAACCACCCAAATTAAAGTCTATAAATAATAATAATGCTTATACAGTAAAAACTTTTCTAGCGAACACCTCTAAAAGGCGGAAACTTCTCTTAGACGAACATTTTCTCTTTTTTTGCATTGCTAAAAACATTTTTTAAATAATTAATAAATAATAGGATTAGGCGTACATTCCTCGACGTGGTCGCTGTTCGTTCATGGCAGTTTTCACTGTACAATTTCAACTCAGTTTAAGCCTGACTTCTTGCGAAATGTAAAATGTTTAATTAAATAAAAAATCAAAAATCAAAAAAAAAAAAAATTTAATTTCAAACTTAAGCGAATTTTATTAAATTCCTTTCGATATCGAAAAGCATGTGAAATTCGAAAAAGTAGTAGAACCGGTTCGAGTGCAAAAACTATAGCATACTTTGCTGCGCTTTGCATATATATTGAACTTGACTTTAATTAAGTCTGTTAGCCCGCTCCCTCCCTTCCACACACACACACACACGCACACTTAGATTTATTTTCTTTTTTTTTTATATAATTTGTTAACTTTTAATATTATTTATAAAACTTACCATATAGAAATTGTTCACAAAATTGAATGTTGAAGAAATTGCCTTTGATTTTGGCAAGGCGCACAACAAATTTGTGTGTGTTTCTTGAGTGTGTGTGTGTAGCTGTTATTGAAGCGGCCTTGGTTCACACACACACACACACGCAAGCACACACGTTCACACAGCTTGTTGTTGTTGTTGTTGTTGGAAACGGGTTTTTGTTGTTGTTGCAGGTGCAGCAGCTTTGATTACTTTTGTCGCCTGTCGCCTTTAACCGGTTGCACAGGAAGCTGCCACAAGACGCACACACACACACGCACACACACACAAGAACAAACCAAACAAAAAAAAACTCAACTTTGTATGTTTATTTTATATATATTTCTATCTTTATATATATGTATATTTATTTTCTTTACTTTGCGTATTTCTTTAATTTTTTTATATTATTATTTTTTATCACTTCAAATTGACACGTCTCCAAAAAAATTGCACAAAATTGTTGCACTTCAAGTTGCATAGATTTTAATATTTATTTTTAAATAATATTTTTTATTTAATTTTTATTTATTTTTAATTTTTTTTAGGCTTACAGTTCGAGCTGAACCTACGACAACATTAACAAAACACTTGCAAAAAAATAACAACAAACACAAATAATGCCAAATTGTTGCAAATGCATAGTACCGTTATATATATATATATATATATATGTATATATATCTTAAGATTTTTTAATACAATTTATTAAGTTCGTTAGTTGGCGTACGTTGTAGGCGGGCGGCGAGCGGGGGTTGGGTGTGTGTTGAACTGCTTTTTGTACGCGTCGTTATTTTTTGTTTTTTTGTTGTTGTTGTTGTTGTCGTTCGCCCCTTTCTCGTTGTTCAAAATTTGTAGTCGCAGTGTCCGTTTAATGTCTGCTTCTTTGTCTTTGGGCGCGACGTCTGTTTGCTGACACGGCGGAACACGTACTAAAACTTGTTTCACGCGCTTCAACTATGTCCAACAAGAGCGCGTCCAGCGTCAACAACAGCTGCAACAGCGACGGCAACTGCGACGCTAGCGTTAACAGCAAATGGCACGCGCAGCGCTACTTGAAAAACTGTTCCCAGGCATTTGTTTAGCGACGGCAGCGACGACGTCGCGTGCGCTGCTGTTGCTGTTGCTAAAAATAGCGACGCCGCCGCATTGCCTGCTCTCAATGGAGTGTGTGTACTAAAAAGAAATAACACGAACACATAACGAAACGAGCAGCAACGACAAAGGAGAGCAATTCCTTGTAATCAGGTCGTTGTCTTCGTGCACTCGTGCACTCGTGCTCTTGTCGCTCTCGTGCTCGTGTGACAACAGCAGCAGCGGCAGTAGCTCGTTTGCCAGTCGCTGCCAGCGTCTGTTAAGGATAACAGACAGGGGGGGACTTTAACAGCGCCCCCCTCTCCACCCACAAATAGCAGCAGCCCGCGTAGCTGGGCTTAAGTGATATTATATGCAAGCATAAATTAGCTGACTGCTGCCTACCTTCCCCCCCCCCGCACAATCCTGTGCACTCCCACGCATTTGCCCTTGATTGGTGGGCAGCAGATGCACAACAGCCGGAAGCAGCAGCAGCAGCAGTGAAGGCGGGGGGAAAACAGCATCGACGGCCAATTGACGATCGCACGCCCTAAAAAGTGTTATATGGGAATGAGGTCTGTGTGGCACATAAAATGACTGCAACTGGTAGATAGAGGGGGGGAGGCAGCACAGTTGACTCAACATAAAATCATTAAACTTCTGCTCGCTAGCTGATGAACAGTTGCATAAATACACTTTAACAGCACTATAACAGCGCTAACGGTAATGCTAGTAAGCGTAACTAACAAATGCAGCAGCTTAAAAACAATTAACAATTTAGATTAATAAATGAATAAAGTGCATAAGGTTAAATGCTTTTTCTGCTAGAACATTACTCTACAAAATTTAGGAAATTATTTTAACATTAACAAAAATGTCAAACTTTTAACATTTAGCTATAAAAAAGACGAAGGAAAATTAGGAGTTTTTTTTTCTGCCATTTTATTTGACCCTAATATAAGAATATTGTTTATCAAAAATTAATCAAATATTTGCGCTAAAATTCAGAACACAAAAGGGATTTAAGAAAAATTTTAATTTATAATAATATTTATATACTGTCAGCTAAAATCGTTTGAGAATTATAGGTACGAACGTGTGCAACAAAAAAAGCGCCATCAATTATGCAGCTATTGCATTATTTATTTTATTTTATTTTGATATTTTATTAACTCTAACTCTTTTTTTTAGCAACAATTAATTGAGAATAAAAAATATATGAAAAGAAGCTCAAATATTCCTCATTTTGGAATGAAATTTTTCCTTCAGTTTTTAAGATAGTAAGGTTTTAAAAAATTAATTGTTATTAAAAGCAAAAAAAAAAAAAAAATAATAACAACTATATACCCTTACAATGCTCGTCTAAGAAAATTTTAAATACTTTTGCATAGAATAACTCATATTTGATACAATTGTTGCTAGGGCAGCTATATGATATAGTCGTCCGATTTAAACTTAGTCTGATTGTACAAATCGTAATACTACATCGATGTGACAAGTTTGGTTTTGATATCTTGTAAAACAAAAAAGATTTTCATACAAACACTTTTCAGGAAAATTAAGTATCTCCGATTGTTCCTATGGCAGCTATATGATATAGTAATCCGATCGGGCTGATTTTGACATACAAACTACATACAATATAAAAATTTATTAGTGCCAAGTTTAATCAAGATAGCTCAAAGATAAAGCCAAAAGCCAGACGGACATAGCTATATCGACTCAGCTCATCGTCCTGATCAAGAATATATATACTTTATGGATTACAGATTTCGAGACAAAACTATAGTACCCTTTAGCTAGGGTATAAAAATAAAAAATATGCTTTAATACTTTTTAAATGGTTACAAATAAGTACAACAAAAATTTTTGTTTTTTAATTGAAAAAATAATTACTAATATTTCTTTGTAAATCCAAAAATATATTTTTATAATTAATAAAAACTCTGATTATTCACTTTTCTTGATCGTAAATTCACTGTGACTGTGTCAAGTGACTGATTCACACAGTCGTGACAAAGTTTATTTCCTGCAATTTATAGTATTAAAAACATTCAAAAAAAACGAATTAAAAAAAAAAATATATAATACTTTTTAAATAAATAATGATTACAAATAAGTTCAATGAAATTATTGTTTCTTAATAAAAAATATTAATAAATTTGTTATCGACTAAAAATAAATAACGTTTTTGAATCTTTTATTAATAATTCTTAGTTCAATTCAAAAATTAATTCATATATTGATAAAATAAATAAAAACTGTGATTATTCACTTTCTTTTTAAATGTTAATTCACTGTGACAAGTGACTGATTCACACAGTCGTGACAAAGTTTATTTCCTGCAAAAGCTAAATTTAAAAATAAAAATTAAAAAAAGTCTAAATTTATTAATACTTTTTAAATGAGAAATAAGTAATGAAATTTTTGTTTTTTATTTAAAAAATGACTAACAAATAAAACAGAATAGAAATAATATTAAACTCTTTGTTAATCATTCTTTTAAATACATTTTTCATAAATATATTTTTATAATAAATAAAAACTGTGATGATTCACTTTTCTTTCCTGCATGAGCTAAATTCAAAAAAAAAAAGGAAAAAAATTCTAAATTTATTAATACTTTTTAAATGAGAAATAAGTAATGCAATTTTTGTTTTTTATTTAAAAAATGACTAACAAATATTGAACCCTTTATTAATCATGCTTTTAAGAAGTACATTGTAAATTCATAAATATATTATAATATTAAATACTAACTGTGATAATTCACTTTTCTTGTTCGTAAATTCACTGTGACTGTGACAAGTGACTGATTCACACAGTCGTGACATGAAGACGCCCTCAAAAATTTGTTCAAAGCACAACAAACAGAGTATTGACAATGCAACTTGCTGTTGTTATTGTTGTTAATTTTGTTCTTGATAACAAAAAAATAAAAAAAAAATGTTGATTGTGAATGAGGTTAAAAATTTGAATAAAATGCGCATGCAAAAAAAAATAAAATAAAAAAATGGCACAACATGCTGAGATCAAGCAAAGCGTAGAAACGAGAATAAAAACAGATTGTAGAATGAAGACTGAAGACTGAAGAGTAACGAATGAAAGTACAAGGTTAACAGAAACAACAGCAATAATAATAATAATAACAATAACAATAACAACGGCAAACAGTTGCCGCCTCATAATTAAAACGCTTCGAGTGGCCCAGAATGCAAGTTTCTCTCTCTCTGTCTCTCTCTGGCTCTCAGTTTACCTTGCAACTTGACAATGCCACAATGCAACATTCCTTCAATACTTCATGTTCTGTTGACTCTCGTCTTGTTTCAGGTTTTCCATGTGCAAATTGTTTTCATGCCCCAAAATTGTTTGACGGGGGGCTACCAACAAAAATTTACGACACAACGCCCCCTAAAAATTTATATCGAGGGTCTATCAATACGTATTGTGAGTGATAGGAGGGTGGCACGACAAGGGGGGGGGTACGGTGATGGTAGGAAGTTTCATGCGGCATTGTGACAGACAAATGTCAATAGTGTTTCTTTCTTTGGGGCAGCAGCGTGTTGCAGTAAGCTGGCTCTCTCCCCGAAAAACTAACATACTGCTATCAACTACCCAAAGCCCCAAAACTCAAATTCCATGCCCCCCCCCACACACACACACACACGTCTGTGGCAGGCAACAAGAGCCGCCCATCAACGACAAATCAATGACGACGACACATGTTGGACATGCAACAACAGCAGCAACAGCAACAGCAACAACTTGAAAGAAACTGAAACTGAGTGGCAGTCAAGGCAGTTGTGGCAGTTGTGGCAAGGGGGCAACTGCCACAGATGGAAGCCGTGGCAACGTGGCAAGAGATGAACAACAATGAAAGCATTTAAGCATTTGGAAGCAATTACCACATCAATGAAGCATTCAATGAATAAGTCTCTTCAAATTATGCGGCCCACTCACGACACACACACATTAAACATTAATCAGCATAGCAATAATTCCCTTAAGATAATGATATATATTTTTTTTTATTTTTTGCCACTTTATTTGCCAACTATTCTATACCAACAAAATCTTTATTTCTAAATTCAATATTCAAGTAAATATGTTAGTTAAAGTATTAATTTTTTTTTTATAAAATTAATAAATAAATTCATATTTCAACACAAAAAAATCAAGTTGAAAGTTGAATCAGTGGGAATTATTTTTAAAATTTAACAACAATTATATATATAGGCTATAAAACTGTTCAACCCGACTGACTGACTGACTGATTGGCAACTCCAGAGCAGGCCAAAAGGTAGAAACTAGAAACCTGTAATTTTTACTCTAGTTTTCTATTATATCGTAGGTTGACACTCTGGAAAAATTTTAATAAAAATATATCGGAAAGTGAGTGGAAAATGCATTTGAAAATTATATGAAAATCTCAGCTGGAACATAATCAGGTGACGCAGTAGGCTACAATAAAAGTGCCATTGTAGTATATGATTAGTAGTATTTTTTTACTATTTTATTTTTTTGGAAAGAGAGCGGGAAGTGACAACGCACATAAATGATCTCATATGCATATACATTAAAATCAAGCAGTGCAATTTAGACTCTAAAAATCAAGCAGTTCAAGCGGTTGCTTGGCTGTCAAAAAAACTTATTTAATCATACTTTTCAAATTGTGCCAGAAATAGTTTTTATTTCTTTTAGGAGCCTATAATAAGTAACAGTATATGTAAGAGATCCGAAGTGAACGCTAGCCTAGAAGAAAAAGGGTATTATGTAGTGTCTGCTGAATCTGAAAAGCATTATTTCATAAGCCAATTGAATCTGCAAACATAATAGTTAATGAAACATTCAAATTTTAATTATAATCAAGTTGCATTTTTAATTTTTTTTACATTTCAGAAACTTATTTTTTTTCATTTGTGCCGTCACATTCTCAAATAAGCATTCTCCATTATTCCGTATTAGCATTTCCGTAAGGAATTTACTGCAAATATAACAAAAAAAAATGTTAAAGGTATTGAATAAATTGTATTTAAGAAGAATCGCTTTTGATAATAATTTAAAATCTAGCTGTAATTTGCAAAATTTCACTATTAATTATTTAATGATCATCAACTTACTTGGTACGTTGAGAAGTCTTTAGTTTTCCATTAAGTTCGTCAATCTTTTCATTTAGCGTGTTGTGAAGCTCCTCTAAACGAACATTATTCTTCTCCAAGAATTTGAGGTCATTCTCCTGGCTATTTATTTTAGACTGCTTGCTGGCCAGAGTTGCCTTAAGATCATCGATCTGATGCAGTTTACAGCCCAGTTGCCCGGATATCTGATTAAAGCTATATATGTTGTACTTGTAGGTAAGAATATATATAGTTACCAGTCCAATAAGAGTGGTATTATCACTTGCAATCTGTGCAATATTAGTGAGTTCCAGTTTGTAGTCCAAATTATGCTGCTTCATCGCCTCTTCCATTTTTGTTAATTGAAGATCCCGCACGTTCAGCAATTTGCGATGTTGTTCCAGTAACTGTACCAAAGTAGCTAATCTTTTGTCCGCTTGCCACAATTTGTCGTCCTTCTCTTCCAACTCAGAGCGTAGCTTTTGTTCAACTTTATCTTGCCCAAGAACTTGGTTAGTTTTCATTCCCAGCTCTATCTGCAGCTTGCTGTGAATGTATAATATTATATTTAGTTTGTGCCACAATTAGGGACATTCAATTAGAACCTTATCTGATTCAGAAGAGCATCCTGTCTGTTCAAATTCTCCTGCTGCAGTTCAGCTATCTGAAGTTTCAAGTTATTAATTATCTGATCACTATTCGTAATCAAATCTTCAGATTTCCCTTTTAATTGTTCAGATTGACACTTAATATTGCCTTCAATGTTTTTCGTTTTTTGTTTTATTTTTCCTTCCAGAGTTGCTTGTAGACTTTCTTTTCTGTGTGTTATCAAATTGTTAAATATATCTTAGCTTTAAATTATTTTATAACCTACTCGTCAGTTGACTTTTTGAGCTCTTCACGCAGATCTTCAATGGAAAATTCATACTCAACCATCTTTATATTCAGTGCAGCTAATTTATAGGCCATATTTTCACGATTTTGTTTGGATAATTCCAATTCTAGTTGCAGTTCATTATTGATCTTTATAATATCGTCAATATCAGTCTTCTGTTTATCGCTCAAGCTCTTCAAACTTTCATTCGATATAACTAACTCTTTGAATTCCTCACACGCTTCAGATACTTCGGTTTCATTGAAACCTAGGCCGTCAATCTCTTTCATAACATCTTTCACTTTATTGTTCTATAATTAAATGATTTTCTATATTTAATTTAAGAAACTTTGGGATAGGTCATACAAAATGCGACTCTATTTTAGAGCACAATTCTGTTCGCAAAGAGTCTGCCTCGTCCTCATCCTTGGCCATTTGTATGCCATCCATTTGATCGATCATTACATTTAAACTGCATTCAAATACATTTCGGCATGAACTAATTATGCCGTCTGCCGCTATAATTGAGCGATTGATTAAATAACAGTTATTTGAATTGGATAAATATGACAAATTGCAAACTATTTTTAATCAAACGATTCAGGAACTGTTTCATGCCAAACTATTGGATTAAACTTAATAATCTTATTGCTTAAATATTTATTCCAACTAATAATATAATAGATTGCATAAATCTTAATAGTACTTACGTATATGTTGGGGTAGATCAAGCGAATCTTCATGGTTCACAAGCAGTTCACATTGCTGATTGTGTACTTTACTAAGAAGTTTAACAGATAAATTCGGATCTTTAATTGTTGACATTTTATATATGTACTCTGTCTGCAAGTCTCTTAATTTCTGTTGTAGATTTTCAAAAGATTTTGAATAGAACACTTGATTATCAGGGATCTCTGAGGAACTTTGTATCGATGACACGCTGAAGCGACTCATCTCTTTCCATGGCGATGATAAATATATCGAGTCAGCTAAGTAATACCAATGTGAGCGATGATCAGGATTTCATTTAAGCATTTTAACTCACCTGTATTTATTTCGGCTTTATTTAGAATTTCATTATATCGCTTATCGGTCCACGGATTCATCAGCGGTTGGGTGAATTTATTTTTCATCTTGGGCATTTTCTTTCCGGTTAAGGGTTCTGCTCTGCAAGAGCAGATAATGACACGTCCTTGGAGCTAATTGGGGTCCTTTGGAGACTTATTGGGAATATATTGGCCGACTATTTGTGGCCCTGTCGAAGATAATTTAAGCTTATGCAATATGTTATTTGCGATTTTAAAATTACGTAATATAAAAAACAAAGTTTTCACAATTTGTATGGCCGTAAAAAATGTTTTTTTTTATTTGTTACAAATTTTAAAAATGTATATTGTTAATATATTATAAATTTTTGAGTACGATACTGACTGGTTGAGTTTTTGATGTAAATTGAATTAAATGTGTAACAAATTTTAAAAGGCAACTTTTTTATTAAATTTCTTTGAAGAAATATAATGAAATGATGTACGGATACTACAATATGTAAGGTTGCAACTTCTTGAGCTATTCCTTGTAATAAAATAGGGTAATATGTTGATCTGTCCGTATTTAAATGCACTGCTTACTAATTAAATATTAAACATAAGGAAAATGTATGAATAAAATATTTTTGTTATTTTGAGAAGGAAGGTCCTAAAATAACAAGGACGATTACTCTAGTCGAATATACCCACTTTGCTGTACATCCTGCAGACAAACAAATTAAGCAGTGCAAATTTGCATATGAACATCAAGCAGTTCAACTCTCATACTTGACTACTTCTGAATGCAAACAATTTTCTAAAATAACTTTGATGTTTATTTTCCGATCTTTATGAAATTTGCATAGCATATTAACATAAAATCTAGTATTGGGTATGACAAAAATTTACTTTAAAATTGTGTCTGTTAAACGTTTATATCGATTTCGGTAATTTGAAATAAACTTGGGCTGCTTCTGGTATATCTATACATACCTAATTTAATATTTTTAGCTCCTAGAGTGTCTGGGATCTGTGTGTTCATACAGATAGACAGATGGTTAGACGGATAAGGTCAACTTTAGATACTGATCTAGAATATATATTATTTATATGGTCGAAGACGCATCCTTATGTGATTTTTATAATGTTTTCTAATTTAATTTGTATGCAATTTAAATTGCACAATATTTAAATATCTGACAGATTATTCCAATTGACAGCTATATAATATAGTGATCCAATGAAACCAATATGCCCTAAAAATTGTGAATTTTGCCCATAGTGATTGGTAAAATGTGTGTGTCTGTGTGTAAGCGCCTAAATTGAATTTATGGGCATTCTTTTATTCTTCCAGGGATTGGGATTACTTACTTAGTGGCAAACATGGACGAAGACAAAGATGTCAGAAGAAAACGAAAATGTAGACAAAGACAAAGACAAAGACGAGCGGAAACACGAGACGCTTCAAATGCCAATGAGCCAAAGCGATGAGCCAGATGAGGAGCGGTAGATTGAATATGAGGATTGCCAAGAATTGTAGAATGGGGGCTGGAGAATGGAGAATGTAGGGGAAGTTGATGACAACGTTGCGTGGAGTTTTGTTTCCGCACGCTGTCACAACGGAAACGCTTAAAGCCTCTGGCAAACGATTTGCTTCCACGGAAACGTGACTTTCTCTCTCTTTCACTCTCTCTTGTAATGCTGGGTGGGCGCTTATCGATCAGTTCGGAAACTGTACTGTAGAGAGAGAGGGAGAGAGAGAGAGAGAGAGTGAGAGAGAGAAAGATAGAGAGAGAGAAGCGAACGTGTGTGAGTGAGAGTTGGAGCATGATCTAATTGCTGCACTTCAAAATTGTGATCGCATGTGACTTAAACATGTTATACCCAGTAATTGCATATTAAAACGGGCATATTTTTGTCAATTAAGAAACTTGCATTTTTCAATTAAACAATGTGAGAAACCAATTAATATCAGATTTTGAATAATAATCAGGGAATCAGGCAAATAAGAGTTATGAGTTCAAAAAAAAAAAAAAACAAGCCTGAAAAAAATTTTGTTGATGAATAGTTCAATATTTATTAAAAAATTACATTTTTATTTTTGTGAAATAATCATTAAATTTGATTTAAAAGTTGCAAATAAAAATTAATTTTCAATTATAATTTTACACATAATTCGACTCTAAATAGTTCGGAATACAAGAATTTTATTCAAATTGTTGCATAGTATTATTATTTAAGAGACTTCTGTATATTTCAAAATGTTGACATATGTAAAAGATCTTAATCTCAAAACATTTCCATTGATATTTTGAAATATACAACGTGGTATTCATAATCATTTTTTATTATTTAACTATTCAAATAAATATTGAAAAATATATTCAATATTCGACACTTAAGTAAAAAAAATGGCAAATAATTTTTATTATCACATTTTAGTTTTGGGTAAAAAAAGGGCCAATTTTAATAAGAAAAATGCATAAATAATTCGTAATTCATAGTTTTTTTTTAAATAAATTTTTATTATTTAACACGTAAAATAAATATTGAAAAATATATTTTATATTCAACTTTTAAATAAAAAATTGCATACTATTTTTATTATCAATTTTTATTTTTGGGTTAAAAAAATGAGAGTTATTGCCAATTTTAATAAGAAAAATGCATAATTAAATCGTGACTAACAATTTTTATACATAAAAATTATAAGAGTTGCGATCGCTGTCTTAAATAAATTAATTCTACCAAGGGGGGAAGCTGGATTCAATTTTTCTATTAACACAATAATGTGTCTATATAAAATTAATAATAATTATATTTAATAAACATTAATTTAAAAAATATTTATCGATTTTCAGTCAAATTTTTCAAAATTATCTCTTTTAAATATGTTTCTCTTATAAACAGACATTTTCTGAATTTATCAATTCATAAAAATACATTGTAAAAAATAAATAATTTTATTGTATTTTAGCAAAATAATTACTTTATGGAAAATTATTTCACTAGAAAAATTTTCTTAATAATTACAATCTTTACTTTATTTAATTTTTAGCTCTGTAATTTTTGTTTTGGTAAAATTAAAACAGAAAATTTTTTATATAAATAAAAGCTAGCTATATTGATTTTATATTATTTTTAATATTATTTATAAATGAATGAAACAATAATTTTTTTTTAAATTAAAATTTAACTTTCACATTGTTGGCTTGAAGTTGCTTAAGAATCTACAAATATTTACAGGGTATTATTTACTTTCATCAGTTCATTGCATATGGGCGTTTTGCTGTACTTTTTTTTTATTTTTATTTTTGGGCATATTTAACGAGGCGGCGCTGCTGTTGTTGTTTTTGTTGTTGTTGTTGTTGTTGTTTTGCTGCTTTTGTTTATATTCTTGGCTCTTTAGTGGTGTTATGATTGCAGTTGTTCTACGCTTTTGTTGTTGCTTTTTGTGGCTTGCAACGACGCGTCGTTGACAGCTGACGATGCAAGCGCCGCTGAAGTGGAATGCACAGTGGAACAGTAAAAATACAAATACAAATTTAAATAAAATAAAAACTATAAACAAAAAATTTAAAATGTAAATGTTATAAGAGTAAAACGTATATAGATTAAAAATATTAATATACATGTCTGAATAAATTAACAACAACTATATCATTAAGTTGACATATAATAAAAAAATAAAATGGTATAAGCGTTAAATGTATATAGAGTATAAATATTAATATATATGCATAAATAAATATACAAGAAAATTGACATAATCATTAGATTGCCATATATAAATAAATAATATTTACCTAAGAAATGCATAAAAAAATAAATAAATTTTCTTTAAGAATATTTATTTAAAGCCTATTCTTAAGAAATAAGTATAAGAAAGTGACAAAAAAAAAAAAAATTACATTTTAATGCATACAACAGAGATTGTAGCCGCGAAAATATTGCATATTGTTATTTTTAGAAATCTAAAATTATTTGAAAATTTTTTTGATAACTTTTTATTTTATTTAGAAAATTTAATTACTAATATTATTTAACTTTAATACGCGTTACATATTAATAGATACAAACAATAAATTATTTATTAAAATATAATATAATAATATAATATATGTTAATGTCAACTAAATTTGTCATGAATTGTGGACCGCTTTAATTTCCAAATTTTTCGGTTTGTCAACCCTCAGACCACGGTGCCAAGCGTCAAATCATTTAGGAAAAAAAAAAAAATGTCTATAGCATTTCTACATAAGGAGGCATACTATACAAATAAAGGAACAAAACTAAAATGCATTGCACTTCCGTTTTTTCACTCTCTGAGTTCCGTTTTTTTACACCCTGGTTTTTTTTTTTATTATTATTTTGAACCCGTTCTTATTGCTCCAAGAATTTTTGTGTTTGTTATGAGCATTTCAATAGAATATTATAAATATTATAAGTACTTCGAAGTTCTTGCTTATTGTGGGTGTGTTTTTTATGTATATACCCTTGCCAAGGGGTACATATTGGATTCCATAGAGTATATACCTATACTATAGATTCTTGATCAGCAACAATAGTTGCAACTTAGACTTAGACATGTTCAAGCTATTATCTGTGACTTAAGTCTGTCTTAATTTTATAATTTTAAATTTTTATAAGTAAATTTAGAATTCTACAAAGTTAACCAATCGGAATATTGCGTTTTTTACAATTTATGAAAATTAGGTCAACTATGTGAATAATATTAAATTTTTGTAATATAAAGAAATATGTTATATACTAAATATAAATTTGTATTTTAAAATGTAAAACTATTTATATAAAGATATAGTTTTAGATTAAAACTTTTTAATGCTTGTAGCAATTAAATATATTCTAGTGATTATTTTTTTTTTTGTTAGCTAGGAATAATAAATAAGTATATAAATTTTAAAAATTGAGAAATTATTCATAATTTAAAAAATTTTAAAATATTCTAATGTCTGGAACTTTTATTTGAATATTCTAATTTCTGGACCTTTTTAGAAATTCAGTTAATTCTTATCCTTTTTTATTCTTATTTTAGTTAATTCTTTTTATAAAAAGAACAAAACAAAAGTTAAAAATTCAATACAATGCATTTGATAAGTTAATTTTTTTATTAAAAATATATTTATACATAAAATCAAAAATAGATGCAACAAAATCAAAAATAAAGATTCATTCCATTTTTCCAGTAAAAAATATAAAATCTATATGTATTTAGTAAAAAACTAAAAAAATGTATTACAAACAATAATTCTAATGTCGAAAATTTCAAATTACTGAAAATTCAAATTTGTGAGCATTGATTGTACTTGTATATATTTTTTTTGGTAAGAAAAGTCAGAAATAAATTTTAAAAATTTGAGAATTATTCAATTTAAATTGAATTATCATATAAATACAATTTTTCTATAAAGTTAAATAGTTTTTTCGGTTATTCCATGAGTTTTTGTCAATTTACTAGAATTGAAAATAAAGAGGTAATATTTATTTATATGGCAATATATATTAAACAGAATTTTCAAAATTAAGAGACAAACTTTTTTTAAAAATTAAATTGAGATCAATTTTAAGAATTTGGGAATTATTCAAAATTTTTAAAAATTTTGTTTGATTTGTATTATTATGTTAAAACAATTTCCCTATAAAGTTAAATACTATATTCGTTTATTTTATGAGTTTTGGTAAATTGTCTAGAATCGTAAATAAAGAGGTAACTTTTATTTATATGGCAATATATATTAAATTTTTTCTTGGGTGTTTTTACTAATTGCTGAATAACTACCACATTTACCGACCGATTTTGACAAACGTTTACTTAAAATATTTGCAAAAGAATTATCTAACATAATAAATCTTAAAAAATATTTTAACGAATTTTTAAAATTTTTAAAAGTCCAATTGAAATTCAGCAATTTTTCAAAAATGCAAAAAAAGTTCACATTTTTCAACTTTGAGAGTATGTAGACTTTTTAATTCTTATTCAATCCACATAAACGACATACCATTAGAAAGGGAATACAATTATCTATAGGATTGTGTTAAATTTTTAAAGATTAAATAAGATCTGATGTAGATATTAACAAATAAGTCGAAAGACTGCCAAAAAACTGGTAAATATTCAAAATTTGAAAAGATTTAAATTTATTTAAATTTCCATGTAAATACAATTTTCCTATAAAGTAAGATAGTATATTCGTTTATTTCATAAGTATATGTCAATTTTCTGAATTCTCAGATATAAAATATATATTTGAAAATTAAGTTTTTGTCTATAAATTATTTTTTTTTAAGGGTATATATATTTACGGCAACTTAATGCATTTGAATTTTTATTTTTCCTTTAGATATATATAGCGATATTGCTTTTGTTGTTGTTACCAATTGAGTTTCAGCGTTGATACTTTTTTTTTTTTTTTTTTTTTTGGTGACCCCGACCCCGACATCGAATCCGACCCCTATTACGACCCCGACCCAGTTCCCAGTTCCAATTTCGAGTTGTGCTCAGTTTGGATAAATGCGTAAGTAAATGCTGTTGCCATATAAATGTGTGGAGGAGTGTGTGTGTGTGTGTGTGTGTGTGTGTGTGTGAATGTTGTTGTTAGGGTCTTGATGAGCGTTTCCGTTTCCGCAGCGTCAGGCCAATTATAAAGCTGTTCAAGCCGTTCGAGCGCAAATCATTTGAAATAAAAGTTGCTTTAGTAGTGCAAATATACATATATATACATATATATATATATAAAATTCAAAAGAGCCACGGTATAAAACTTCATTATTATCAAGAACAATAATATCAATTGTTGTTGTTAGCTGTCATTTGTATTATTATTGTTATTATTATTTGTTAGGAGGGCACACGTCAATAATTGCGCTTGAAATGAAGTCAAGAAAAACACAATTAAGTAGAACGGGGGAAAAACACTCCTCAAGACAGACAAAAACCTTCCCCAGCCCCCCCCCCCCCTACCAATCCACTGAAGCGTAGCTCAGGAGTTGGACAAAAGAAGAAGAAGAAGGAGCTAGTCTTCTCGATTTTTGCCGCGGCTCACGTTTAATGTGAAAATCATGCAATGAACCAAATTCAAAAGCGGAAATGATTCACACTCCACACACAGATGTACAAAGGCTTGGGCCAACATTCAAGTGGGGGAGTCAAGTCATCATCAACATCAATATCATCATTATCATCGTCATCGTCATCATCATGATGATGATTATTGTTAGAGTCGTCAGCGTCATCGTCTTGAGCATCAGACCAAACGAAATGGCGTTTTCAAACAATTGTTACAACAACAGAAACGCCATTTGAAATAACAACAATTCTGCTATCCCCTGCTCCTTTCTCCCCCACCCCCCTTCTCATCAATTCAGACCCTATGTTGAAAGCAGCTGAAGATGCCACATATATATATATATAAGTAAAACAGCTCCGAACACATGTAACAACATATTGCGAGCAATGTCAACGCAAATATTTTACTTCCTGTCTTCGATTTGGCGCTTTGGAATATTTATGTATATCTCTGGCGCCGCCATCTCTCTCTGTATATAAATATATATATATAAATATATATATTATTATTTATATATTTATTTTTTGTCTGCCTAGTTCAAAGGTTAAGCGCTTTTCACATTTAATTTGACTTTTGAGCAGCGTGTGGCAAGTTGGTCAACAACCAAACATTTGAATTTCTAATTGGCCCAAAAAGGTTTCTATTAAAGCTATCTAAATATAGTTAATGCAAAATACCTACACACAACAATCAGTGTACAAAAATAGGCTAAAAGTTTTACTAAGAATAGACAAAACTAAAAGCAGTGTGCCCGTAGTTATGGCAACTACCTGGAGAGTGTTTAGTGGGTGGGTAAGTGTGACCAGTTTTTTGTGTAGATTGCAGCAATGGGAAAATTTATATTATTTTACTTGTGATTTGTATAGGAGCTACACTGGGAGATTTTATAGAAAATTTCAAAAATTTCTGCGATTTTCATTCGGATCACGGTTTGGGGTTTTAATTGATTTTTGTCATTTAAATCTAATAAATTTGTATTAAAGTTGGATTTGAATTTTTAAAATAAGCAGTCAAAAAATAATTTTCCTTTAATTTTTTCACAGATTCCCCGAAATAGGCACAAAATGTACCGAAGCGTAGAAATGCAAATTTTTTAATAAATAATAAACATTTAATAAAAATGAAACACAACGGTCTTATAAACCCAATTTCAAATATATATAAATTATTTTATACCTATCTTAAAACTTTTTGATTACTGATTTTTTCAACGGACTAAAAATATTATAAAAAATAATTTTATTGAAAAAAAATTAAAATTTTAGCAAATATTTTTTTTTTTAGATTTTTTTAAACTCAAATGTTTCAAGTATTCGTCTTGTCCTAATTAACTCTTAAAAACTCAAAATAACAACTTGAGTAATATTTTTGAAGCAAAAAATATAAATGAGGGAATAATTATAATTTTAAGCGATACATTTTTTTTTTGCTCAAATATATTGATTATTGGTTGTAAACTTTAACTCAATATTAATCAATATTTTGTGGGCGAATCAATTCACATTAAAATATTTTAATTTAGGTTAATATTGTTTAAATTATTTAAAATGAAATATATTGAAACAAATCTCGCTCTTTCAAAGTTAAAACAAACAAATGATTTTTCCAATTATTGCCAACAAAAAATTCTTATTTATAGTTCCTGACTTAACGACAAATTTATAGGTCTAATGCAGCATTACTTTATCTTTAAAAACTGTAGGAAAAAAGTGTTTTGTATTATTTTTAATAATTATATAAAATTTTTTTGCAAAAAGCGTTGACACTAGAATATCATTAATTAATTAATTTTTTATTAATTCAGTATCGGATTTTATTGAATATTATTCAAAATATAAACCTTAGCTGAAAATTAAAATAATAATTTTTATTTCAAATATTTTGCGATCCCTGGTTTAAAACAAAGAAAATCATATTTATAAAACATTTTTATTCGATAAATTTCAATATTGTATTGAAAGATTGTGCTTTAAAATTAAAGCTTAATAATTGTGATATATTTTCAATGTTTTAAATAAAACTCTCTTTAGAGCTATCTTCACTGATATTTCATTAATTGAAAAAGCGTATTTCTTTTTAATTTTTTTTTCATTTTTCATGAATTTCTTTTTTAATATTTTGTCTTTTGCAATTGTTATGCAACCATTTGGTGCACAAGGTTAAAATGCTCTTCGTTCTTTTGTCTTATTGTATTAAATGTAGCATGCACCAATTTACCCCACTTCTCAGCCAAAATTCAGTTGCCCTGTCGCCAGAAAACTTCATCGACTTGCAACTTGCAACTTGCAACGAAATGCCATTTGCAATATTTCAATTGGATTTCAATTCATTTAAGTGTGTGACGCTGGCTGTTCTTGCAACATATATGTGCAACTGCATACATATTTTCTCAGTTTCTCAGCCATTTAACCCATTTGAGGCAGACACTTTTCTGTGTGTGTGTGTGTGTGTGGCAGCTAAAATGCATTTCAAAGGACATTCAGAGGATTGCCGCAAGGCTGCTTCAAATATATTAGTAGTTGGAGTACAAGGCAATTGCATATAAACATATGTATAAATTAAATTATATATACTTATATGTATTTATATATGATATATACATATTTAAAAATTTAAATATAATTCAAATATGCTATGTAAATGCGTTTTTCAAACATTATATCAATTTAATTAAATAAACCCTTATGTATTTCAATTTTTTATAGTTCTAGTTCTTCTGTAATATTTTATATATTTTATTCATTAAAATATTTAAATACATCTTTTAATATGCATTTATAGCAGATTTTTAAATCTATTTGTACAACTTTATTATAAGTAATTAAGATGCATAGTTTTTAAATAAACAACAAATTTATCAATTTAAAGACAAAATATCAATGCATTAATAATAATTATTAATATATTAAATTATAATTATTATTATAATTGATATAGTTAGTGGATACATTGGCTTTTCAAATAAGATTTCTATTAAATTTTAATAATTACAATTTTTATTTAAATTAATAATTATTATAATAAGTGAATTCCTGGCTTTACATTTAACATTTCTATTTAGTTTCTATAGAACATTTTTTTTTAAATTTACTAGCTTAAGGACAATAATAAAAACCTTTGCAATAATGGTAAAATGTCTTGGAAAAAAATTCACAAAAATCTCTAATATTGGCCTGTTAAATAAAGTCTAAAATATCTCTATAAAAAACTAACGCTGTTAAGTTACAATATATTTTAACTAAATTTATAAATCTAGAAAATAAAGTATAAATATTTCTTTTTACAGATATCGTAAATTCTTGTGATTGTGTATTTATTTAAAGCTTAATATTATGGAATCAAACCTAGAAGCACTTTGTATTTGAGGTAATTCTATTTTTTTAAATATTCTAGTTTTTTGACCTTTTTTTTGTACATAAAAAAAATCTTGAAAAGAATTTACTACGAAAAACTATAGTTAATCTCTTTTTTAGTTAAGTCTTTTAATAAAAACAAGAAAAAAAAGGAAACAGATCTATTTTTAATTAAAAATATTTGTATAAATTAAATCAACATTAGATGCAACAAAACAAAACATAAAGATTCAGTTCAATAACTTTAAATATATTTTTCCAGTTTACAAAAAAAAAAACCTAAAAAAAAGAAATTGATATAAATTCAGTAAAAAATTGAAAAAATATATTTCAAACCCTAATACTAATTTTGGAAAATTCTAATTAGTGTAAAGGTTCTAATTTGTGAGTGTCAACAGTCATACCCAACGATAGAAGATGATTATTCTTATTTTGCATATTTTTGTGATGGTTGCAATTTAATTAGTATTTAAATTTATGACATTTTAATGCTATACATATGTAACTATGTTCTTTATATTAAAGACAAGTGTGCTGGGTGCCCGGATGTGGTTTAACACTTGTGCTTTAAACGTTATATTCCAGAATTTTGAGCCCAGACATGGACATGGACAGGCTAAGGACAGTTGTTGGCATGGCGCCGTTCAAAACTGTTGCATTCTTGTCGTCATCTTCAGTGTGTGTGTGAAAGTGTGTGTAGCCTTTTCCGGTCTTTGACATTTACAACAGTTCGCCATGACAGCGTCGGGTTAAGCAGTCCAGCGGGCGGAGGCGGTTCAAACTGTTAGTCATAGCATGTTGTCTAAAGGGTGAGACACACATACATATAGTAAAGGGAAAGTTGGGGGAACTAAAACCATAATGGCGTCATAAAGATGATATCATAATTTCCTACTTTGCTTTCCTTTCTTTTTTTGTTGTTGTTGTTGTTCAAGCTTTTCACGTTTTACTGTTGCACACTTTGAGCTGCGACTATTTGCCTTGGCCTGGCATTTAGCTTTTTCTTTATTATTTTTCCTTTACTTTTTTTTTCTATTTCTATTTCTATTTTTTTTTTTTTTTTTGTTAAGCATTTGAATTGCGGCGTCAATATTTGTCAAGCGAGCCCTTAAAGTTGTGGCCTTCAATCCTCCCCCAATCCTCAGCCCCCCCTGCCATCGTAATGCGCAATGGCCAGCAAATCGTTGCAGGAAATTGAGCGAGCTGCACTTCAAGTGAAAATTTCACAAAAAAAAAAATCTGAATAAATTTAATACCATCAACAACAAAGAATTGTTATCAACGTGTTGCCAATAATATATACTCTTTTTGGGATTAAAATTTCATATCAATTTTTATTTAAATACTTAACGATATTAGTAATGGCATTTTAAATTAAAATTAAATTTACGCCCTACCTCATAAAAGAGAAAAAAAATTAGATTCTAGTGGCGCTAAATTTTTATTTAAATACTTAAAGTTACTAGTTATCGCATTTTAATTAAAATATAACAAAAAAAAAAAAAATAATTAAATTAAATTTAAAAAAATTTAACAAAAAAATGAGTTTCTAGTGGCGCTAATTTAGATAAGATATAAGTTAACGCATTTTAATTAAAATTAAAAAAAAGAAGTATTTTTTTTTACAACAGAATTTTCTGCCGATCTTTTATATAACAAACTAGTGTACCCGGCGTGCGTTGCTACACCCTACCTCAAAAAAGATAAAATCAAAAATATGAGAAATTTTATATTAAAATACATAAAGATATTAGCTATCGCATTTTAATTAAAATTAAAAAAAAAAATAATTAAATTAAATTTAAAAAAATTAAAAAAAAATGAGATGCTAGTGGCGCTAATTTAGATAAGATATAAGTTATCGCATTTTAATTAAAATTAAAATAAAAGTATTTTTTTACAACAGAATTTTCTGCCCTTCTTTTGCCTGTCTTTTCTTTCAAACTAGTGTACCTGGCGTGCGTTGCTACGCCCTACCTCATAAAAGTTAAAGATTTTCTTATTGAAATTCCATTTTTCTAAAGATATATATAGATTTTTTATAGCGATTTTAATTAAAGGATAGGTTGCATTGAGATATCTTGATAAACAAACAAATCTTTTATATATAAACTTATAACGTCATCGATTTCTATGACATAGTCGACCGATTTTTAACTTATTTAGTAAAATACTGTCGATCAAAAGGAAAGTTTGAACTGATGAAAAAGAAAAACCTATGGCAGCTATATGAATTTGTGATCGTAAATGACCATTTCCGACTTATAAAAAATTATTATAAAATAATTTAAGTTCTTGTTATACCACGAGTGTTGTTTCCCTTTAAACTTGACTTTATTACTTGATCAATCAAGCATATACATAGATATTCACTTTTTACGAATCCATTACGTTTTTTTTTTTTTTTTATTAATTACAAACTTCAGCACGGCGATATAGTTTGTACTTAAATGCAACAAGGAGAAGAAGAAACGGCGCGTGCCAATCCTCAGCTTTTGCCCTGAGTTTTTTTTTTTTTTTTGTAAAGGCCGGAAACTCGTTGAGGGCGAACTGTTGCTCTGCAATGCAACGTTGCAATTTCAATTGAAAATTGAAGGCTGCCTGCCTTGCCCCATGTTGCACTTAGCACTAAGAATCTATTTAAAGCAATAATCCAAAAGGGTGAAGCGCTGCTTGCCAGTTATGAGAAGCGCCGAGAAGAGCGCGACTTTTTAAGTGGAAGCGATAAAAACGATTAACGATAGGCATCTCGGGTATGTTACGCACTTGGAATGCACTTGAGTTCAACTTTATAGTTTGTTAGGAATTTGCTTAGAGCATTGCATAGATTTCATAATTAAACTACATTAATTTCTATACTACAGCTAAAATTAATATGCACATGATTGAAATGTAATACTTTTTGTTGACTTTTATTGAAATTTATTAAATTATTATATATCTTTAGGCATAACTGTGTTTGTCTATGTCTTCTTGGCATCATTTTGAATTAACTTAATATAAATTTTATTTATTTTTTTTACTTTAATTAAACTCAATTAGACGTTAATGGAATTTCAAACAATTACCAGTTGTTATTCAATCATCGAAAACATTTATTTTATTAGAAATTAAAAAAAAAAAAAAACCTAATTGTTAACAGAGGCAATATTTATATTTTATATTGTGAAGTAAACAAAAAAAGGAAAAATTGTGGGCTTATAATCGATATAAGTTAGTTTCTGCAGTTTATGAAAACAATATTTAATTCTTTAACACTAGTTTAAAAATTTTTTTTAAATCGAGGGAGCTGGGCTCTCATATACGTTTTTTTGTTGTATTATTATTTTTGTTAAAATATAACTTTTTATTTATAAGTTTCATATTAAGATTAAAATAAATATTTTATATTTTATATATTTAAAACTAAGTAAAGCTTGTGGAAATGAAATTTTTGTAGGGAAAATTTTAATATGTTTAAGCATTATAAATTTCACAAATTATAGAATTATTGAAAATTAAAAAAAAAAATGTTTTCCTTCTCTGACAATGCACTTTTTAGCTTAGCTATATATATAAGTTATTTATATAAAATATATATATTTTTATAAAATATGTATATTTATATTTTTTTTTAACTTATTTAAGCTTCTAGAAATTAAATTTTTGTATATAAAAATCTTTGATGGAGTTAAGCGGTAGATTCCATGAATAATGAATTTATTCAACATTTTAAATAATATGTTTTTTTTTCTATGAAAATTGTCATGTCCCTCTGATCCTTTATTAAAAGAGCTTTTATTTAATTTTCACAATCGAAGATATAGTTTCTATTAAGCTTGTAGTAGTGCCCTCATTGGAACTATGTATATAGAAGTGCTGTAAAATATTGCTTTCACAGTAATAATTGGTATCTTCAAGGTTATTTAATCTTCGTGCACAAAAAAATAAATATATATATTATAAAATAAAATTAAAACGTATGCTAAAATGCCATTTATTTGGCGTGGCAAACTAATTGCATATATGAAAACATATGTTTAAGTTTCATTTATTTAACTTAAGATTTTTTTTTTTTTTGAGCTCGATAAACCAGGCATTGTTTATGATTTCAGGACGAAAGAAAAAAGCCTTATCGAGCTATTCTGTGGCAACTGCTCCTTGAAGTTGCCTTTTGTATTATGTTCAAGAGCAAAGTTTCGTAGATTTAATGATGTTTTTTTATTTTATTTTGCAAAAGGGTATTTTAATTTTGTCTCAAAATATGTAATGCATAGAAGGAGACGTTTCCGAGCCCATAAACTATATATATTGTATGCAAACATTTTGGCTTTATCTTTGAGCTATCTTAATGAAACTTGGCACATAGGAAGTTTTATATTGTATTTAGTTTGTATGTCAAAATCAGCTCGATCGGACCACTATATCATATAGCTGCCATAGGAACAAACGCAGAAACTTCAGTTTCGTGAAAAGTGTTTGTATGAAAAACTTTTTTGTTTTTCAAGATATCAAAACCAAACTTGCCACATCGATGTAGTATTACGATTTGTACAATCAAGCCAAGTTTAAATAAAATCGAACGACTATATCATATAGCTGTCCTAGGAACAATTGGGACAAAAGTATTCAAATTTTTCTTAAAAGACCATTGCGAGGGTATATAGCTTCGGCGTGCTTTTTTTTTTTTTTTGTTTTTTGGGTTTGGGCTGTACTTGAGAATTGTGCTGCCCGGATCTCTTAGCCACTTGGCGCCTAATGAAGGCGTTGATGAGACGCCATTGCGCCTAGAAAGCGACGTCGACGCCAATGTCACCGCCCTATGCCGCCTTGCTGCCTTCTGGGCTGCTGCATGTGTCTAACGTTCTAGAAATAACATTTGTTGGTAATAAATTCCAAAGATAATACACCCACTGTTGGGCCGCATTCACGGCAAGAGCCATAACTCGACTTGGCTATTTATTGCAGCGCCAACTTCTTGTTGTTGTTGTTGTTGTGCTCATTCTGATTCAGATGCTGAATTCTGGGTTCTGGGTTCTGGGATCTGGGTTCTGGGTTCTGGGTTCTGGGTTCCGCCAGCCACTAAGCTAAGCACAAATATAAATTTGCAAGCACAAACACACACAAACACACACATTTACATTGAAATATTACACCTGCAATTGGTGAGAAGGCTGAGAGATGTTTTTCACACCCACACACACACACACACCCACACACACACACACACTTTACGCACTGCGAGAGGCTGTTAATGAGCTTGTGTGTGCTTGAGTGTGTGTGTGTGACTGTGTGTGTGTGTGTGTGAGCATATAATGATGCGTTTATTAATGCCAGTCATAGTCTTTATTAACAAGATGAGCTCCCATCTAAACTAATTTCATTTCTTATTATTATTATATATATATATATATTCTTTTTGTTTTTGTTTTTAATTACCAAACATCTTCCTGAGTTTCATTTAATTTCTTCTAGCAAAAAGAGAAATATATATAAATGTATCAGTTACTTTGATTATGTGAACAACTTTAACTTATAATATTGTTTTAATATTTTTGGAGCAAACAACATTTTCAAATTATCATGAAATTCTTATACACTTAATAAGTTTAGCTTAAGTTATTTATTTTGATTTTTATATTTTATTTTTTATTGTGTTGAAACGTAAATTCATTTCATTTTTATTTTCATTCTTATTTTTTTTTTATTTTATATTAAATTCTAACCAGATTTAATTTTGTTATTTTTTTTTGTTAAGTTGTTTTTGTTATTATTGTTTGTTAAGTTTAATATAAGTTGTTGAAAAATAACAGTACAATTAAATGATAAAATCAAAAAAAAAAATATATATATATATATATATATACATATATTAATTTCCTAATGAGTTTTGTGTAAGTTGTTTATTTCTTTATATATATATATTTATTTTTATTGTGTTGGAAAGTCAATTTATTTTCTTTAGTTTATATATTTATTTTATTTTTTATTGCTTTTCATTTTTATTTATTTTTTATTATATTTATTTATTTATTTTTTAAGTTAGCTTATTTATTATTAATGATTTTTTTTTTAAATAAATATATTTATTTATTGTGTTGAAAAGTAAATTTTATTTTTTTAATTCACATATTTATTTTATTTTTTATTGCTTTACATTTTTATTTATTTTGTATTTTATTTATTTATTTTTTAAGGTATCCTGCTGTATCTTCAAATATATTTACAATTAAAGCTCATATTAATTTGTCAAACCTATATCAAGCTCCCGAGTTCTTTTTTGTTGATTTGAGTTACACTTAAATTTTGAAAATTATCATGAAATCCTTATAAAAATTAGGTTTAATTATATATGGCTGTATCAATTTATTGTTTTTGAATTTTAATTTTTTTAAATTTTAGTTTATTTATTTTTAAAACTCAAACATTAGTTATACTTGCTGTATCTTCAAAATTATATTAAATTAAAGTTTATGTTAATTTATCAAGCCTATGTTAAGTTCCTAAGCTCTTTCGTATTGCTTAAATTTTGTAAAGAAGTTTTTCCAAAATTCCAAAGAAAATTAATTTGTTGAGTGTAATAACATTTTTTCTTTCATTTATTAAGCTTACGGTTAACAATACAAATTAATAATAAAATATTATAAAGAATATGTTTTTTTTTATATTTACCAATCTATCTAGAGATATTTAGTTAATTTCAAAAGCTTAAGTCTGCTAATCGGGAACTTATTGAAATCCATAAATAAACAAAAGAATAGAAAAGCTAATTTCTTTAATAAAATTTTATTCAATTAATTTTTTTATAACAAAACCTAAATTAAAAAGTTCACATTTTTGGCTTTGTAAACAATAGTTTAACTCTATGACAAATAAAAAGGAATTTGTGATTAGTTAACAAAATATTTTTTAAAATAGTTTCTAAATCAAAATACAAAAATTTTGACAGTATTAATTTAAAAGTAAATTAGATTTATAAATATAATAAGCTCCTTTTTTTATTTTAAGTAATATTATATTATACTCCGACTATTGATAAATTTTTATAAATATTTTAAGTAAAAGTAAAATTTAAATTAGCTTTAAGTAAGGGCTCAAATTTTGCAAATTTTAACTGAATAATATTACAACTTTTTTAAGAATGTTTTCAAATTATTTGCAGAAATATTATTATTATTTTCAAATAAAATAACATTTTTTTTTTTTAAGATCTACATGCATTTAATTAAATTAATTTGTTACTTAAACAAATATTTAGCTTTAGGGCATGTGAAGTTCGTTACACCAAAAAAGAAAAGAAAAAAAAAACCAAGAAATATGACAATGAACATTACCCCGTGACCCTTATTCCTGTTTTTACTTTTGTTTTTACTTTTGTTTTTGCTTTTGTTATTGTTTTTTGTGTGTGCTTTCTTTAACAACATTTGCCACTTACTCAAAGCAAATGTAATGGAAGCGTGTGTTGGCGGTGACGGGAAGAGAGGGGGGGGGGGGATTGGTTGGAGGCACACACATGTTTGCAACGCATTTTACGTGGGCGCATGGGGCGTGTCATTAGGTTACATGCCCGTAACTGTAATTACAATTCACCGAGGAAGCAAACGCCTCAGTTGAAATCCAGGCCCTTACGACAGAGTATGTAAATCTGTGGCAATGTGTGTGTGTGTGTGTGTGTGTGGCGGGTATGAGGGGCAGCATTTGGTTGCTCCTGCTGTGGCGGGGTCATCGATGGCAGAGTTCGTGGTACACACATATGCAGATTGTGGCATAAGAAACGCAAAAAAAGCTGCTGCTCACCTTATTTTTATTATTATTTTTTTCTTTTTTTTTTTTGTTAAAACAACAACAAAATTATGTCATAAAATGTTGAGCTAATGTTGAGACTTTACATGTGCCGACACACACACACACAAACCGAAGATACCCACAAGCCTTGCCACAAAATGCCGCATTAAAATCACAAAATACAAATACAATATGCAAGGCTACACAGTCTGTGGTTGCTACATGCCACACTTATACAGCCCATAAGCGTCCAATCACCCCACCATCCAACCACCCCTCCACCTAGCCACCTTAACAACAAACACTTACACGTAAAAAGCAGCGGCAACTTTTATGTTTATGAACAAGTAAGAAAAGGCAATCTGCGGCACGCCGAAGCTATATATACTCTTCCAATGGTCTCCTAAGAAATTTTTGGTTTTGATATCATAAAAAATAAAGAATTTTTTTTATACAAGAACTTTTTGATCGATTGTTGCTATGGGAGCAACTTATAAGATATAGTAATTCGATTTTATTCAAACTTAGTCTGATTGTACAAATCGCAATGCTCCATCGATATGCCCAGTTTGGTTTTGATATTTTGAAAAACAAAAAAGTTTTTCATACAAACACTTTTCAGGAAAATTAAGTATCTCCGATTGTTCCTATGGCAGCTATATGATATAGTGGTCCGATTGTGCTGATTTTGACATACAAACTACATACAATATAAAACTTCATCTGTGCCAAGTTTAATCCAGATAGCTCAAAGATAAAGCCAAAAAGTTTGCATAGAAACAGACGGAGATGGCTATATCGACTTAGCTCGTCGTCCTGATCAAGAATATATATACTTTATGGGCTGGGAGACGTCTCCTTCTATGCATTACACATTTCGAGACAAAATTATAATACCCTTTTGCAAGGGTATAAAAATAACGTTAAAGCCACCTAGAATATGGGGCGTGCCAAGTGACTAACTTTTCAAAAGTTGCCAAACGTAAAAGGCGCTATAGAAATATGTGTACATATAGGTATATATTTTATATTTATGTACTATATTATATTTATATATTTGCCATTATATTATAGCAACAAAAATATCATCTATGTATCTAGCATTGAAGGATATTAGTCTGCCTGATTGCTCTGAAGAAAGCCATTTACATACAGGAACAAATCACAAAAAATCTGCTGTGGCAGCTCAACATGTGTATTGATTGGCGGAGAGGGGTTAGAAGGGGTGAAGTGTTGCACTGAGCCCTCTTGTGAGCCATTGAGCTAGCTCATGTTAGCTGTCATTAGAGAGACAAAGCCAAAGCTGATCTCAATTGTGGCTAAATCAGTAAGCCGTAACTGCTAGTATTTATATTGAAACTGATTTGTAAAATGGCCGAGTTAAACTAAGAAATATTTATAATTACGTTTAAGATTTTTTTATATACAATAATAATTTTTAAAATCGTTTACCATACGCAAATTATGATCAACTATTTAAGTTTATACAAAAAAAAAACCTCAAAGTATTACTAACATATATAACATTTTTTTTTAAATAGAAAACAATTTTTAAATTATTTAATCTACAAAAAAAAAAAATAATTTCAAGCTCAACTGAAAAATATTCACCGAAAAAAAAAAACAAATTTAATTTCTCCTATACGTAATTAATCACAACTTTCCTAATTTTCAAAAAATTAAAAATTGAATTGAATTTATCCTATATGTCATTTTTCACAACTTTCCTAATTATCAACGAATTCTTTTAAAAAAGCATTTTTGTACATAGAATTGATTGAAAATTAGATTAAAAAATTGAAAAAAAATATTGGTGCTAAGGAAACTTTTTGACTGAACGTCGATCAAAATCAAAAAATTTTAATGATTTTTATAAAAGGCGGATTCACAGATCTTTATCTTGACCATTACTTAATATATAATATAAATATATTTATATATTATTATTTATTATATTATAATATTATTATTTATTAAATGTTCATTTATCTATTTTCATAATCTTTATGAATAAATTTTAAGTTTTAGGTTTTATTATTTAGTGTAAGGGAATACCACAAAAAAAATTATTAATTATTTCTTGTTAATTATTTCTTATTTTCCTTGTAAGTGAAAAAGAGAAAAAAAAATTCTCATTTAAATTGCTCTCTCGGCTTAGTTACTATAGTAGCTATAAAATTCGATATATTTAAGAAATATAATTAAATAAAGCAAAATATCATTTTAACATCACAGTAATTTAGTTAAATTTGCAAAATGCTGCCATATCAATTTGATTTGCTAGATTAACATAAGGCTTTATTTAGTAGATTTAAAATTTATAATATTAATTTTAGTGCAGCCATAAATTTTTAGTAAAAGTATTAGAGACAAAAAAAAATCATTTAATGCACAACTTACGTCAGTAAATATTAAATTTAAGTTTGCTTAATTTAGTTTTTATTTTTTAGTTCATTTGATTAATATTAAAAATAAAAATCAAAACATTTTTGTAACATTCCTTAGATTTTTTTTGGCTTTATTTGTCCGTTTTCACATTGACTGCATATTAACACATTTATGGACATTTTCTTGTACTAAATATACCTTTCTTTAATTCAAAAAAAAAAAAAAACAAAATCTTTATATACTATTTATTTAATTACAATTTAACGACATCTTGATATTTGGTATTTAATTACTGCTTCGATTAAATGCTTAAAATTGCATAAATTAATCTGTCAAATTTTATTTTATGTTCTGGTTTCTGTTGTACATTTTTTTTAATGCCACACTTCCTGAATTTTATGATCGTATTCCTAAATAACGACAAATGAAGATACAATGGTGGGGAAACAATTTAACATAATTTCCTGTTTTCTAAGGTCACAAAGTCAAGGTCTTAGAATACCGTATATTGCTTATATAACATTTCCGAATACAAATCTGTCTGCATATTCGTTAGGCTATTCATATGACCCGTTCCATTTTTTCCTTTTTTTTATTTAACATTTCACATCCTGTATTCATATTTTTCGACTCATTATTTTTGTGGTCTGTCGCATGCTGAGTTTTAAATATATATAACTTTGTTTCTTATTGTTTTTTTTTATTTTTTTGTCGATTGAATTTATTTTGTTGGCTGTTCTTAAAAATTTCATTCATATTGTGCAAACACTTAAAGAAATATTAAAGAATATATAAATAAAAGGAAAAAAATCATTAAATTTTATTTCTAGCATTAATTTCAGATAAGTTGTTGTGCCATTGTATTCGAATTTTATTAAAAATTGAGTTTAGAATTAAACGAATTAAATTAATTTTTAATTAAAATTCCATACTTATGCTATTTTGTGATTAAATATAGATAAGCTTTTATTAAGGATGTGACTGTATTAATTCGGGTATTAATGTTGAAAAATAACATATCGTATTTTAATTTGTATAAAAAACAAATATCTTAGAATTTTTTTTAATGTCGAAATAAAAATAAGATTTTTGTTTTCTTAAAATATATTCAAAAAATTAACAAAAGTGCTTAAAATAAATATTTAAAAAATTTAGAATTTACGAACTTAAGCAAACTATGTAAGGTATAAATCTAGTACACAATTTAGTTAGTTAAAACAATTAGAACAATTTTTGTTTAAATTTTTTTTTGAGTATACAAACAGAAGAGCCGGAATAACACACTCAAATTTAATTCGAGATATGTCCAAAGTAAAATCCTTGCAATGAAACTTACTGAAGGATACTATGAACTTATCTTTTTGTTGTCAACAAATCTAGAAATAAGTTGAGCTCAGTTATGTAGCCAGGATAACTGGCAAGTCCATCTGTCAAACGTCCTGCGACTGCTTTTGATGGTCAGGGGTTTTTTTTTTATATTTTTGTTTTTGTGAGGTTCTTGATTTTTTTGTTTGGCATTGAAGTCGGGGCTCTGTGATGAGTTCGAGGCTTGGTGTCATATCTAAATATCTAGCAGGTTTATATATATACCTGTTCCTTAAATTTCGACCAAATAATAAACCTACTTGGTAGCATATGTGGCCTTTTATTGCATTTATAATTACATGATAATGCTGGAGTTCGGTTTTATCTTTAAAGACAAAAAGAAACAACAAATGGCAGCTGTAAAGTCTACATTGATCTCCTTTGTCCGCACAACTCATTATGCTAATCATATTCATTAGTGAGTATCCGAAAAAGAATAAAAGAAAAAAAAAATATAATCACAGCACTAACAATTTGTCACGCTGACAGACTTCAAGACGATTTCTTATCGATCGACAAGATCTTTGAAATCGAATCAAGAAAAACAAAAAAATTAAACCAATATAACCAAAAACTGAAACTGAATTAATGAACTTTGCTTTTGTGCCCTAACAAAGAAGTTAAAAAGTACTTGAATGAAAAGGTGCAACAACTAATTGGAATCATTGGAAATGTGTATAAAAAAAATAAAAAAAAACAACTGTTAAAAATTACAAAATGACACAAGTTGAAATTTCAAATTAGCATTACATTTTTCCAGTGTAACATTAAAGATGGAAAAAAAACAAGAAGCTTTTAAGCACCTAAACAAAACTAATAAAAGAGCTTTTTATAAAGTTTCTGATTTTAAAATAAACTGCTGAAATAGTAACAAAAAGAGTTGTTACTCAGCAAATTTAATTGATTTAAGCTGTTTTCAATTGTTTCAACAACTCTACTACAACTAAAAATCAATCCAAAATCAATGCAAATTAATAAAAATCAGAAATCACAAATATGAGTTGTGAGTTCAATAAAATCAAGCCAAAAAAATAATTTTCTAGACGTATAGAAAAATCTTAGATATACTAATTAAGACAGCGTGATCCTGGAACAGGATAAAATTTTATTTCGAATATTTATTAAGAAATAAAATTTTTACTTGCATTTTTCGATTAAAATAATAAAATTAAAATTTTTATTGAAATGTTGAAAATAAAAGTTATTTTCAATTTTTATTTGAAATTTTATATATTAAAAATCGATTTTGTATATATTCTGAACCAAGCGGTGTATTTTAATTAATTTTTGTCAATGAATTTAAATGTAGTACCTTTCCATTGGTATGTCAACAAAATTAATTTTTATTATTTAACAATTTATTCACATTTTACATAAAAGATGGCAAATAATTTTTTTTTGTAAAATTTTTTTTTTTTTTTATATATTTTTTTTGGGTCGAAAAAAGAGATATTGCCAATTTTAATGGAAAAAAATGCATAAATGCAGTTCATAAGATTATGTTTTAATCCATCCAAGCACTTTAAGCTAATGTCATTATGCTATAAACAGATGTAGCCCGAAAGGCCAAAAGTTTTTTTTTGTTTTTTTTTTTTTTTGTGTTTCGTTTTTATTTAATGTGGCAGCGTTGTCGATGTGCTCATTGATAATCATAATCAAGCTAATGATGCAGCAGACGATAAGCTGTTTCTACTGCCCTAAAGCTCAAAAAAAAAACAGCTAAAAAACAGAGTCAAAGTCAAAGCCAAGCCCAGTTACCATTCCCGTTTCCATTCCCCTGAATTGATTTAATAATGATGTTGCCGCTTGACCAATTGGCTTAAAGCTTGATCGTATTGAAGTGACGATATCTTCAATTGGTTCTAACATACCTCAATGTGCCTGTCACACAGTCAAGTGCAGCCGGGCAACGAGGTAGAAGAATCTTGGGGAAGATTGAAAAGATTGGAAAGATGATAGCCAACAGAAGAAGAGGGTCTATTCAACACAATTATCTATCTATCTAAAGAGAGGGAGAGAAATGCTGTAAGCGATTGGCTCCATCGAATAATCCATTGGGGCAAACTGTGTAGAGTTGGCTAATGAGTGCAATTTGCTACTGTCTTGGCTACTAAATGCTCGCATTAGTTTAGATAAATAGCTTAATTAATACATTTTGTGCGCCCAGCCAATGGGCAATAGCACCACAATTACAACAATAACGACCAGCAATTATTAGCCTAATGGTATTGTTTGATTTCCGCACACAGAGTATTGCAATTTGAGTAGAGAAAAGAGTGTGTTGTGCCCCCAAGTGCCGCTAAGTGCTTCATATTTGCAGTTGGCAAAGGTTAAAGGTCAAACAGGCCAAAAGCCCAAACAAACTGTTTATGCCCCTCTATCTTAATATAGTTCTTATACCCTGTAGCTATTTAAATTGCAAAAAAACAATGGGCATATTACACTAATTTACAGCAAAAATGGAGCTGAACTGGCATGGACATTTTATTGATGTATTTTCGAACGCTAATTTCAAAAATTTTAAGATTTTTTTTTTTTTGTAATAAGCTGTTTTTTGGCACTACTTTCACTATTCATATGACCCGTTCCATTTTTTCCTTTTTTTATTTAACACTTCACATCCTGTATTCATATTTTTCGACTCATTATTTTTGTGGTCTGTCGCATGCTGAGTTTTAAATATATATAACTTTGTTTCTTATTGTTTTTTTTTATTTTTTTGTTGATTGAATTTATTTTGTTGGCTGTTCTTACAAATTTCATTCATATTGTGCAAACACTTAAAGAAATATTAAAGAATATATAAATAAAAGAAAAAACCTTTAAATTTTATTTCTAGCATTAATTACAGATAAGTTGTTGTGCCATTGTATTCGAATTTTATTAAAAATTGAGTTTAGAATTAAACGAATTAAATATAAAATTAAATAAGGGTTTTTTAACTAATTTTTAATTAAAATTCCACACTTATGCTATTTTGTGATTAAATATAGATAAGCTTTTATTAAGGATGTGACTGTATTAATTCGTGTATTAATGCTGAAAAATAACATTTCGTATTTTAAATTGTATAAAAAACAAATATCTTAGAATTTTTTTTAATGTCGAAATAAAAATAAGCTTCATTTCACTCGGCTTTTTTAAATTTGATAAAATTCGTTTAAAAAGTTTTTAGTGTTTTTTTTATAGTAAATAGATAATGCTTTTGGTTGGCTTTCAATTCTCTTAATAACTTTATATTGCAAAATATAATCTTTTATATTGAAAAGAAAAATAAATTAAAATAAAATAAAATAATAATATGTTTAAATTTAAAGCGATATCAATGCGTAATAATTTCCTGAATACTATTTCTTTCCATTTTTGAGTTGACACTCAAATTTCAATATATTATTGTAGTAAAAATAAAATTTTTTATATTTTTACATATTTCTTTTGGCACAAGCTAAGCTAGATTACAATTAAATTTTTGCTATGGCTTTCTTATAATTTTAATTAAGTATAAGCTTATCTGGTAAATAAATAAATAAATAAAAAAATTTCGATTTTTTTTTTTTTTTAAATTAATGCTTAAATGTCTAATCAATTAAGATTAACTTAATAGAAATATCTGCAAGAAAATAGGTTAAATCTTGACGAATTTATTAAAGCTTAAAATTTTTAAATATAAGTGAAAAATATAAAAAAATGTTTGCATTTGGTTTCTCCGAACTGCCTTCGAATAAATATATTTAATATATTTAAAAGAATTTTTACGATTTTTACAACGACAGACAGATAATGCAAAATCGAAAGGGCATTTTTTAACTGATCAAGTATATATACTTATATACAATATAAGTTCGAATTTCTGTCTTTTTGCCTGTTTTATAGAATTGGATTTTTTTCACACTATTTAATTCCCTTTTAATAAACAAATAGATATACTATTATGTGTTTTTAAATTTTTTAATAAAACTCTATACAGCTACTATTAAATATAAATGCTTAGCTCACAATATTCAACATTAAATAGTGTTTTAATATTCTAAAATTATAACAATAAATACAATTTTATTGAACTATGAAGAAAACTATAAATACCGTGATCAGAACTATTAAATCTATCAAGTTTTATCTGCTAATTGGGAAATAATAATAATTACATTATTATGTTAAAAATTGAAAATGTAATTAAACTATAAAATTTCATTAACTTTTCTTTAATTTCTTTGATATTTTTAAAAACTTCAAGCATAAAATAAATGACTTTAGAAACGCAAATTTAATAATATAGCCACTTTGTTTTTAAGGTAATTCTAATTTCTGAAATATTCTAATTTCTAGACTAAGTTTTTTGTTTATGAATAAAAAGAAATTAAATAATTTTACTGCAAAAAGCTACAATAAAACTCTTTTTTTTAGGTAATCCTATTTATAAATCCAAGAAAACAAAGCGTTACAATTCAGAGCAATAATATTATAAGTTGTTCTTTTAATTAAAAACATTTGTATACATTTTATTTAAAATAAATTCCAATTACATTAAATATATTTTTCAAGTTAAAAATAAAAAATTACTATGTATTCAGTACAATCTAATGATAATTACGATGTTTTACCAACCAAATTCTAATTTGTGAGCTTCGACTGTGTTTTGCAAATTTAGAACATGAATTTTTTTTTTTGTTTTTGCATTTTTGATAGGAAATTATTAAAAACTACAAAACTTTCAATGTGCATTAAGCCAAATTGTAGATCGCTGTTAAGTTTGGATGCATGAATTTCTCTATGTTTTCGATTTCATTTCCCTTGAGGCGTAGCAAATCAAAGACGGTTTCCCAGTGTCTGTCTAATGACTGCCATAGATGGAGGCAGATCAAAAAAACAAAGGAAATTGCCGACAATCGACAATCGAGAGTCGACAGTCGTCAGTCGACAGTCGTCAGTCGACCACCGAAAAAGCAAACCGACAAACAAATCCAAGAAACCAACATAGTCAACGCCCCCATATGGAGACGCCACAATGGGCATGACTAATGCAAAATGCCTCTGACCATGCTCATAAACACCTCATCAGTGGTCATTATAAAGCCTTCTATGTACAAAATTTGAAAATAAATAGATGGCCATAACGGCCCAGAAAGTCGTCGAATTTCCAAAGTAAAATGTCTCAATAAATAATTTGGGGCAGCAACAAACGCCGACGCCGACGCTGACGCCAATGCCAATGCCACATCATCATCATCATCAGATCGCAGACTGGCATAAATCTTGGCGGCGATCACAGCTCGTTAAAAAATTAAATTAATAAAACTTAATTTGCACAAAAGCCAAAAAAAAAAAAGAAGCCAAGTGAAACCCCAATAAAAAAAAATAAAAAAAAAAAATAATAAAAATTTATAAAACAATGGAGCTTCACAGTTCAAATGACCAAATCAGCGCACCAAATTAGCTGCCCACTAGCTGAATATTGTTGCGACGGCTTGATTTGTTGTATTTGAGATACTCTGTAAATAGCAAAGGAACACAAATGAGTTGTAATGATGTTGAGTTAACTATTTACCTTTTGGCAGAAATTTAACAGTGTAAAGTTTAATTTGATTTGAATGCAGATTTAATTTGCATTAATAAAGTAAAAAAAATAAATTATACCAAATTCGTTACATGATTTGATTTTATATAGCAATTATTCTAAACAAGTTTGCTAGAATTATTAAATATTATTAATTTTATTATTTATTGATTTATTGGGTTTCCCAGAGCTATAAGCATAAACTTAAAAGTTAATGTGCTGGTCACAATGTGTTACTAATTTTAATTTATATTTGATTATAAAGGTAATTTAATCTTATTAATTTTATTTAAATAAAGAGTAAATATTGTGTTAAATTTAATGACTGCGTGTGTTTATTGAGTCTTATAATAAGCGGAGTTGCATTATTAATATTAACTGTTAATTTACCAATTTTTTGTATAACAAACATTTACAAATTCAAACTTTTTGTAAAATCGCTCGAATATTCCGGATTTTCAAAGGCTTGAAATCCTTAAAATTTTTTTTCCTAAAAAGCTAAAAAGAGACAGCATAAAATTTTAGGATCTATGCATTCTAATGTATGTAAAGTAAGTAAAATTAACTTAAATTAAATTAATCACTCTAAATAAATTACACTCACAGGATAACCCATAGTCTATAACTATCTGCTAAAACAGATTTTTACTTGTTTATTATTATTTTTGAGGGCGTTTTGCGGCGTTACTTATGATGATATTTAATGGCGTTGGCGATGTCGTTGAATCATTTGATAATTATTATCAATTTAATGCTCTTTAATGTGTCAAAAACCACGCCAAAACTATAGATCTTCGAAAGCATGGAGGTGGAAAGAGTTATGGAGTTTTTTTTGACACAATTGACAATTTTTGAATGCAGCTTAAAATAAGACAATTTTCGAAGTTTACAAAATTAAAGCTAAGGTTCATTGCAATTTCTAAGATTTTAAAGAAAATACTCTATATAATATAACATTTAATTTTTTGTATTTTCTTGGTTTATAACTCCACGGCTGTATTTATTGGATAAGTGATAATTTTATGTCTTTTTTTTAATATGCAATTAAACAATATATCTTATAGGTCTAAGCAAGATTATACTAGAGTCTACACAAGTCTCCACATATCTGTAATATCCATGCAGGGCTTGAAATTACATGTAACGATTTTATTGCTATTCTACAAAAGTATCTAAAGTCTACACAGGTCTTCAATATTTTGAATGCAGACTATATATTCGCAAGCTTTGATTAATATTTGTAACACAAAAAAAAAACTTTTCGTACATTTTTATAAGTCTCAACTAGTTTACACACATCTTTGATATTATATGACACACTAAGAAAAAAGAAATTTTTTTAAGTATAGAAACACTTTCGATAAAAAAAAATAAAATAAAATTCTACAAACAGAGTATAAATCTCTACAAAGAAGTAAAAATTTCCACAGTACGAATATATTTTCTATGATATGAATAAACGAAAAAAATTATGGGTTTATAATCGGAAGTATGGATTTTCTACAATATGAAATCCAGGTGTTTTATGAAATGAATATATAAAATTCATTAACCTGCAGAAAGTTTTCTATGTTCAATATAAATTTTTACAAAATATGTAGAATTATTTCTTTAACCAAAGTAAAGTAATTTTTTTATTCAAATTTTTTTTATCATGCACATTAAATTATAGATTTTTCCATGTTTTGTAGAAAAAGTTTCCTCGAGTTATCGAAATAATTAAATAAAATAAATAAAACAGAAAATTTTATCTGCCAGAGTTACAACATTTTCTTCACTTTGTGGTAATTAAATCTACAGGGCATAAAAATATTTCTATAGCGCTATTTCTATCCTGTTTTTCCAACCACTGACGTCAGTTTTTCACAATTGAATGTACACTTTTTTTTGAGTGCAGCAGCTTTAAAAAGCTATTTCATACAAGTCTCAACTTGTCTTTAAAATGTTAACCAACATTTTGAGAAATGCCTCGTGTATTATTGGCATCCACATACCAAGTATCCATCACATTGCCGTAAGAACGCAGGAAATGCAATTTGTTTACTTGGGATGCATAAGACACAAATCAATTACGCGCCCTCTTCAGAGTTGCCACGGCTCACATTAATGAAAATCCAAAGAAAACTCGCTGCCGACGCATGCCACATGCAGCGTTGCCATCAAATATATGTTTATATATGTATATATAGTATGTGTATAAGTACACATATATATGAGTGAAACGAAACGAAACGAATTCAAATTAAATGAAAACTGAGACACGGTAGTTTTTGGCTCAATTTGGGTAAAACAAATTCATTACGCAACAACAACAACAACAACAACAACAACAACAACGGCAACAACAACAACAACGGCAACAAAAACAACGACAACCACAGCGCAACGGATGCAGCCCATGACAAATGAAGGGCCGCCCAGCGGGCGATCTAAGCCAATAAAGTGAACCACACACGAATCAAGAGACTCTCAAAGAAGAAGAGAGAGAGAGAGAGAGAGAGAGAGAGAGAGAGAGAGAAAGAGATAGAGGGAGAGATATTGGAGCCAGCGTTCGACGTCGTTGTCTTCTTTTTACAACAGCTCAGACTCATGGTAAACAGCGACAGTGTTGTCTCTTAAAAAAAAATTCAACTATATTTTTAAAAAAAAAAATCACAAAAAAAAAAAAAATAAACTCGACAATCTTTTGTATAAAAAAAAATTCAAAAGTAATTTTATGTCTTCAGCTTACTCTGCAGTTTAATTTCCGTATAACATTTCCTCTCTATCTATATTGATTAATAAAAAATTAAATAGCTCTTCTGGCGTGCGTTGCTACGCTCCCGCTTCAAAAAAAAAAAAAATGATACTCTGCAATTTCACTATGATTGTAGCCCTCTGCGGTACCGGATATGCTCCAACGGAGATTTTCATACAATTTTTAAAATAATTTTTCACCCACTTCCCGATAAATTTTTGACAGCATTTTTTAGAGTGCCAACCTGCGATATAGTAGGAAGTTTCAGTACAAATTTTAGTTTTCTAGCTTCTACCGTTTGGCCTGCGCGTGAGTCGCCAATCAGTCAGTCAGTAAGGTTCAAAATGGTAATATATTTAGTTATATGAATGTTTAAGTAAATATCATGTATCGTCTTTTTACATTTGCATTATAACTAAGTTTTCAATTTTTCCAAATTTACCTGGCTTTAAATATCGCAATCGCGAAATTCTAGCAAACCATATATTTCCTGTAATATTATCATATTTATTGATAAGTATATATATTTAAAAAAAAATGTATTTATTTTAGTGTTAAAACCACCAAAAACGTCAGCACTGAGCACAGGCTAAGCGTTGATTTTAAGCGTGAAAAATGTGTGAGAAAAGCCACACAAGTTGTCTGAAGTTATGCCATCTTAAGCATATTTGATTGAGTTGCATTTCCTTAAACAAAAAACAAAAAAAATATATGAAGAGATTCTAACAAAATAAAAATTTCCATATAAAAAACAAAAATACAAAAGAAACTTTCAATGGAAAAACTGTCTGCGTAACCGTAGACAACTTCAAAAATGCGCCTATGACGACCAAATGTTGACAAAACATACAAATAAACAAAAAAAATATATATAAATCGTGTCGGCAACGAATTCAAAGGAATTACAAAGGATACAGGCTGGAAAAGGCACTGAGGGCCGGCCAAAAACAATGCTAACAAGTACAAGTTGCGACTTCAATTACAACTACAAAAAAAAATAACAAAAATATGAACCATTCAAAAATTATGTATTGAAATCGATATGAGAACAAATCTTAGCAATTGTTTGTCTCTCTAATATGCAGCTCACGCCCATCGCCTGTCGCCTGTGTCATTATCCTTTTGTGCGTTTCCTGTGGCCGCCTCTGAAATAGGAGACATCAAAAACAAAACTCAGTAAAAAGTAAAAATGTCAAGTGCAAGTGCCAGTTGAGTACTTTTGTTGTTGTTGTTGTTGAAATCTCCTTAAAGGATAAGTGCAAGCATGCCTCTGCCTGCCTGCCTGACAGTCCACTTGAGTGCAAGGACCAAGCCAAGCGATTTACATAAAACTCACATTTCTTTCCTTTTTTTTTGTTGAATGGCTCACATGCCTCTAATTTTTGGCGCCCATTAAATAAGATTCACTCAAGTGGACTTCTTGGCCTGGACAATGGTTGGTTTTTGTTTTATTTTTTTTTATTTTTTTTTGGGCACCACGTCCGCCCTCAAGTGCATCCGCATCCATCAACGGACACCAAAAAACAAGAAATGGACACCATTGTGTGCTGTCTGGACTAATTGCCAAAAAGTGTTTGGTTTTTGGGTTTTTGAAGAATCTTTGCATTTTGGAAATTTGATTTTCATGTTTTGGATGCTTTGGTCTCGCCCCCCCATAAGTCAGCACTCTGGTCAAATTTATGATATCCCTCCCTGGTACTTAAAACGAAGGGCGAGCCCAACAATGTTACAAAATAAACCATAAGTCAACTCAATTGCCAATTGCCACAAGTGGTGGCATGTTGCAGCTGTCAGTTGCACAGAACTCACAACGTTGAATTCACAATTGATAACGATTATGTAAAGTACTTGTTGTCATAGGCTTTGCAAGCCTCTTCAAAAAGATGTTAATTTATCAGGTGCCGAGTGAGCAAATAAATTGTCATTTAATCATTTAAAAATATCATATATCAGAAAGGCTTTTGTATAGCATAAACTTGACTTATTTTTTTTTTTATTGATGATTTTAATTTTTCCATAATTTAATTGTATTTAAAATCAATATATCATTAATATAAACTGTCTAAAAGTCAAGAGAATATCAAATTATTTTAATTAAACTACAAATTTCTTTGGATGTTTAAAGCTTCAAGCTTATCAATTATATAAAATCATAAAAAAGGTTTATTTCACCAATTATGCACGATTTTGTCAATAAAACCAAAGTAAATTTAATTATTAGAGTATTGAAGTATTGATCAATCAATCAATCATGCTATAGTATATTTTTAACCTCAACTAAAACTTCTTTTAGCCTTTGCAATCTTTTGACAGATTTAATCTATGCAATTAGACACAGAAGATGCCCAGACTTGTACCAATCCTATATATATACATGTATTGGATATATATTTCTGCTTTATCTATATATATATATATAGTAGATACCATCGAACAAACTTACAAGTACATGGTATTATTTTTGCTTGTACGTTCGCATTCAGAAATTGTTCTGGGACTTTGGACTTATGGACTTCTGGCCTAAGTATGTGGCGTCAGCTGTCTACTGTCTGCTGGCATTCGGAATCTGCATCCGAATCCGCATCGGAATCTGTTGCCAGGCCCCCAAAATAAATGCAGTTGAAAAGAATTTCCAGCCTATGTCAACGTCGTCTCGTCGCGTTATATCCAAAAATAGATTAAAAGTTCTTGCGCCCCCTAGTTGCCATCTCGATTGTTGTTCTTCTTTTCTCTACTTTATAGGTATACTCTTATAAGAGAGTTTTATAATATTGTCATGATATGCGGAGTGTGCTTGAAGCTGTTTCCGAATCTTTATAATATATAATTATATATTTTTTTTAACACTATTAGCCAGTCAAGCTAGTCTTTTCGCTTTTTTACAATAATAATCTTTTTGCACAGGGATTTTTCAGTTTCCTTTAACAAGTATTAAAACAAAATTGCAGCTCTATATCATATAACTGCTATAGGAAACATAGATCGGAAAATAAATTTCTTGTATGAAAAATATTTTTGTTTTCTGGTCAACCTGACTGACTGATTGGCGACTGACGGACAGGCCAAACGGCAGAAGCTAGAAACCTGAAATTTTCGCTAAACCTGCCTATTATACCGTATGTTGGCTTTCTAAAAAAAAATTAGTTGAAAATATATTGGAAAGTCGGCGGAAAATGCATTTGAAAATTGTATAAAAATCTTAAATTTAATTTTTTGTTTAGTGGGAGCGTAGCAACGTTCGCCAGGTGAGCTAGTAGTTATTTAAACAAACTAAACAGCTCTAAATTTTATTGTGCTCTCTATAAGACAAGCAAATTTATATCTGTCATAGGCACAATGAGTCGATATTTGAGTTTTCGTAAGGGTATTTATCTTCGGTATATTGGCCAAGGGTGTTTTCTTTCTTGTTTCGCATTAAACATGTCAAAGGCTCGTCTGGGCGCGTCTGCATCATCGTCGGCTGCAATTAATAAAGGTGCAACAACATGGGGGGATACGGGGAAGGTGAACGGGCAACTGATCGCGTTAGACACCCCCTAGTATATGCCATATATATATATATATATATCTATATATCCATCCAAATGTGTCTGTGTCTGCTCTTAAAATAACCTTTGACTGGTTGCTCAGATCTTTTGCTTTTGTCTTGGAGGGCAGAGCAGCCGCTTCCTGTTGTTCCCTGTGTTAATTTGTCGCCCGTAGGGCTGCAAAATGCCGTAGACTTAAGTGGTAAGCTAAGGTACCCCAACCCCCCTATTGGTATGCGCCCTGCCCTGCCCTGATTCTTGTTATTTATTTGTTGCGTCTGTTTGTCATTTGAAGAGTGAGACAGAGTCCCCTTTGTACCGTCCTATATACTGAGTTTGTTCTTCTACCCCCCTAAGGTAGTTTGGTCTTTTTATGGCTTTGGCTTGCAACATTTTTCAATGTTACGAGGCTTACCTGATGGAGGGGGGATTGGGGCATCACTGCTGGGAGCGATTATTGATCTCTAAGCATAGATTGTTACATTTCCGTGACTATTTATGGAACCCCTAAGAAATACACTTCCGTTAATGCATTGATATCACGTGCCATGTTGACAATTAATGCCATAGATATTCAGATACAAAAGCTTAAGATCTTTAAAAAAAAAAATACTTTTGATCAACTAAAGCATTGTTTCTGATCAAGAATACTTATAAACATATATACCAGGGATCGAAACTCTATAATTTTTATACGTTGAAATAATGAGAATTATTTAATGGTTTTTTTCTTGAAAACTGGCAATAACTCTTTTTTTTTTAAGAAAAAATTTTATATAAAAGTTATTTTTAAATTTTGGTTTTAAATGCAATTTTTGAAATACATAGCTTGGTTCAGAAAATATTGAAAATCAATTTTCATATTTAACATTTAAAATAAAAAAAGAATAATAACTTTTGTTTTCAACTTTCAATAAAAAACTAAATTTTATTTTTTTGATCGAAAAATACAAGCTAAAATATTATGTTTTAATAAATATTAACTAGAAAATCTATTAAAAATCAAAATGCATTTATAAATATTTGTTTATATAAATATTTGTATTTTTGCACAATATAAAAATTTGTTTATAAATTCTAATATTACCAATAATTTTCAAATATAACACAAAGTACTTGCAGGTGCGAATTTTAGGAAAAGAAATTTTTTCAAAATGTAATCCAATTCAATGTCAATAATATCGAGAGAACCTTTGTTGACTTTCAATTGCCATAACTTTGATAAAACGGAATCGATATTAATGAAAAGTAATTTTTTTTTATATTTTTTTAGCCCACACAAACATTATACTACATTTTGGAGAAAATAATTTTCATATCCGTCTTATCTATCTATCAAGAAAGATAGGAAGGAACCGCTGTTATTGAAAAGTATTTTTTGGTATTGTTTAAACCACTCAAAAGAACATTTCGCAAAAAGGATTCAATATGATTTGTTTGAATCAACAAATGACTTGTTTCAATCAAATGCAATTGCTTACTCGCATTTGAAGTTTTGCCTAACTTTACTAGATGGGTGCACAATTTGAGGCACTGTCATGTGACAGTCTTTTGCCATATGGTATTCAATGCCTGCCCCCCTCTTGACAAACCGTTTAAACCGTTTTATGCCTGCAGTTGAGTGTGCCCAATCGCAACCCCATTAAAATGTCATGGAATTTCACTTAAAATTCCTTGCAATTTTCCCATTTGGCCAAACTGCTTTTTGTTTTGTCACTGCAGCAAGTGTGGCTACAATTGCAATACGAAGAACGGATTGTGAAGTGTGTGTGACAGGGGGGTGAAGCAGTTAGTTAGATAAGAGGTAGGAGGTAGGTGGTAGGCGGTAGGTGGTAGCTGTGGCAACAACTTTGACTGGCATTCTATTGCCCCAAAAACGCATTTTCATTGCACATTGCACGTGAAAATGAAGTGCGTGTGGTTTTTCGTTTAAACGTTTTGCATTGCATCCTTTTTCCAAAAACTGCACTGTACTGGGAAAAATGTTTCAAAAAAAAAAAAAAACACAAAAATCCTGTTAATATGCGCAAGGAATAAGGACTTGCTGCTGCTGCTGCTGCTTGGTTGCTCTTTTTCCCATAGTCTAGCCTAGGACGCAATGTTTGCCATTTTCCGCGCGCTGCAGCTGTCATTGATATGGCGACTGCGACTGCGACTGCAACTGCGATTGGTTGGCAAACGTCTTCCTGCATGTGGTCCTGTTTCGTCCTTTTTGTCGTGCCAGCCTGCCTGTTGTTAATTGTCATTGCGTTGCTTTAAGCCGCTCAGCAGCGCGCTGTAAGGTTGATGGCAACCAGCAGCAGTTGCTGCTGTTGTTGTTCTGGCTGTTGTTGCTGCTGTTGCTATTGTTGTTGTTGTGGTTGTTGCTGCTGTTGTTGCTGTTGCTGTTGTTGTTCTGGTTGTTGCTGTTGCTGCTGTTGCTGCTGTTGCTTCTGCTGTTGCTGCTATTTTCACGCGCGGTTAGCGGCTGTAATTGCATTGCCAAGTAAACGACGCACCGCATGTGTGTGTATCCATGCTGTGCGTGTGTGTGTGTGTGTGTGTGTATATATATATAAACATATATACTGCGTTGGCGTAAGTGAAATTTATTTCAACAGCCCGCCAGGCAGTCAGCAACTGTCGTTTATGCCAACTTAGGCGCACTATCCGTGGTCAGGCAAATGCGTAAGCACCGTGGAACGAATGCAATCGATTGCTGATACAAAAATTTCGAAAAAAAAAAAATTTTTTTTTTAATTGTCAAGAAGCAGCTTTTAGAATAGAGTATAACATGAAAATTTTTACTTAACATATAAAAACAACCAGGCTTCATGAAAATGTTTACAAAATCAAACTTACATATATGTATAAATTATATAAATTATTTATAAATTATTGCACTACGTTAAAATAATATAACCATATTCGTATTCATTAAAAAAATTACTGCCTATTTTGATTTTCGTATTTCATTTTAAAAATACAGCTCACTGTAATTGTTGTAACAGTGCTGTGAACGTTAACAGTGAGTACATCTTTTCCAAAAAGTTTTTAAAAAATTTTCTTATCGAGAAATTTTTTCCCAGCAATTACGAACAATTGAAAAAAAATTTGAGTTAAATCGGTTTAACCATTCTCAATTGATGAATACCTAAACATTTCTTGCACTATTTTTGTGTATATAAATACTAGTTCTCCCGTCGTGCGTTGCTACGTTTTCGCTTAAAGGAAAACATAGAAAAAAATTAAGCTAATAATAATCTACAATGTCAATTTCATGTAATTTCAAATGCATTTTCCACCCACTTCCCGATATATTTTTGACAATATTTATTCAAAATGCCAAATTAAGATATAATCGAAAGTTTTGGTAAAAATTGCACATTTCTAGCTTCTACCGTTTGGCCTGCTCGTAAGTCGTCAATCAGTCAGATTGAATAAATAAATATAATATACAATATTTTTTTAAAAAAGTTATATTTCAATTTAATAAAAATTAAACGCTTGGCATAGCTAGAAATATCAATTAAGAATGCTTTCAATGGTTCAAAATCACCCTCATCATACATTTCCACTATTTTATGACACATTTTTACAAATTTTTAATCAGAGTGTGAAAACTATATTTTACTATTCGAAAAATTCAACTTTTGTAATAGATTTTTTCACAAAACAAGAATTTCGAATAATTTGATGGTAATATGTGGAGCCATAGTATGATTAATAAAGCAGTAAATAAAAGCAATTTGAATAAAATCAGTAGTATTTTTACTATTTAGAAGTTATTAGCTCTTAAGTTAAAAATAAAAACTTTCGTTTTTGGTTTTCCAATTAATCTGAAAAATTAAAAATCAAAATTTAGACAGTTAAGCCGTTAGAGATTATTCTAAATATTCTTCCCTAAAGTCACTGAATATCGGTTATTGTTTTTTAAATTTAAATTTAATTTTTGAATTTTTTAAAAAAAATATTTTAATTTTTTCGGTGCTGCTCAACAATATTTAAACAGTTCATGACTTCCATACGGCCACAGTGGATAAAAAAAAATTTTAATTAAAAACTTAAAATTTGCCCCATAGTGCAATATTGCCAAGCTAGCTAAATTTAATTACATCGTCACACGTAGTCTTCTTGCAAATATTAAACCGAAATTGTGCGCCAAAAATTTTACTGTTCTACGAAACATTTGGTGCCAGAAACAATTCCAAAAAGTCAGTCACATCATCTATTGTACAATAGAAGAAATCGGCATAGTTTTGTGATTTCGATATACATATGAGATTGCTTCAGGGCAGGGCATCGAAAAAAAAAATAAAAATAAATATAAAATGAAGCACAAAAACGTGCTTCGATAATGAAATATTTGAAAACCCGCTTATCATATTATACCCTTGTTAAGAGTATTATAGGCTTGTCATGAAATGTGTTAATTTTTGAAATTTGTTTGTTTTTCAAAATATCACACATAAATCTATTAATTTCCGGTATAACTATATTAATTTATTTTATAATAAATTTCGTAATTATGGACTACAAAACATCTGTCGGAATTTACGCTCTTTAAGGACATATTAATTTTTCATCCTTTTTAGGTTAGAAACAACTTTATTAGAGTATTACATTTGTCATAATATTTTATACAACTAATAATATCGATTGTTATCTCATTTCAAATGACTTTTGCCATAGAAGCGCCAAAAGAAAAAAAAATTATTTTCATTTTCACTTTATGAATTGACTTTTAAAGTGGCACTAGAACTGATCGATTGCTGAACATTCGTTGAGCGAAAAAACAACAATAAAAAACAACAAAATATAATACATTTTGGGCTGATGATCTTCTGTTGAACTTGGGCAAACAAACGGAGTATATATTAAGTACTTGACACGCTTAAAGAAAGCAACGTGTTGGCTCTGATCTCAGTTGAATTTAGCTGCAGGGCATGCGGCTTCGGCTTCGGCTTTCTAATAAGAAACCACAAAAATCTGGCAATGTTGCCCTGTATTTTGCAAATAATTGGGCATAGAATCTATTGAAGAAGAAAGCGTTAAGTTTCAAAATGCCAATAGATATGATGTATTGATGTGTTGCCTTTTTTTTTGCATATCATTCATCGACTTCTACGCTTAAGTATAAAAGCCAGTGAGCCGGCTGGTCAAGCCAACAGTCATCATCAATCAGTCAATCAGCACAATGATCCGAGCTGTATACATTTGGACTCTGCTGGCCATAGCCTTGGCCCAAACATCGGCAGCTGTGGAGGATGCCGAGGAATCCCGTTTGGCTGGGCTATATGTCAAGGATGGCAATGAGAATGGACAGCTACGTTTTCTAGCATCCGGCTTGGTTGGCAACACTGGTGGCAACAATGGACTGAATGGTGCCCTCAATCAGTATATAACCAATCAGCAAGATTTGCTGGAACAGCTGCGTCCAGTTAATACAAATGCAGGACTTGGTTTGGGCACAGGCCTGGGCACTGGTGTGGGCACAGGTTTGGGCACCGGCTTGGGTCTGGGCACGGGCGTCGGCACTGGCGTCGGCTTGGGCTCCGGCTTGGGCTCCGTCTTGGGCGGCACTGGCACTGGAGCACTTGGCACTGGCACCCTGGGCAGCAATGGTGCCATCTATGTGAATTTAAACAGTGGTCTGGCCACATCATCGAATAATCTGGGTACCACGGCCACCAATAGCAATCAGGCTGCCATCAATCAGGCTGCACTCAATCAGGTCATCTATGGTTCCTCACCGGTTCCACAATTGTTGCCACAAATTGTCAGCCAATCTCTGGCTACCCGTGGCCGTCCAGGTGGCAATAATGCAAATCGCCGACGTGTCCAACAGATACGCCGTCGCGTTCCCAATGGACAAAGACGCCGCAAGGGCAACAAGAATGGCAACAAGCGGCCTCAGGTGTTGGTGGTGCGTCCCAATCGCGGCTAGAATCGGAGAGGATCAGCTTTCGGGGCTTTAGTTTAAGAAACAACAATTTTTTTTTTTCCTAACTTTATGCAAAATATTAAATTATTTATTTATTTGAAAAATGTTATTAATAAATTAGACAATGCAAAAACAAAGGAAATTATTAAAAGGGGGCTTGTGGGATTAGGGCTAATAGATCTATGTATATGAATATATATAGATACAATTTAAATTTATTTATTTAAAGAAATGGTTTACGTTTTATAGCGTAATTTAGAAATTATTAAAAAAAAGTTTTTTTTTTTTTTAATTTATCACTCGCGTAAAGAATATTGAATTACTCAAAAAAAAAAAAAAAAAAACAAGCAAAAATGCTATAGTCGAACATACCCGTTTATTTTAATATAAAAAAAATTTATAAATAAAGGCAAAAACAAATTAGCATCCTGCACTTGGCAATTCAAAAATTGATAACACCAGTTGAGAATTATAGTCAGCTCATGTTCATGTTTTTGTTATTGCTTATGTTTTAATACCCTTGCAAAAGGGTATTATAATTTTGTCTTGAAATGTGCAATACATAGAAGGAGACTCCATAAAGTATATATATTCTTGGTCAGGACGACAATCAGAGTCGATATATATATATATATTTTTGTCTGTCCGTCTGTTTCTATGCAAACTTTTAGGCATTATCTTTGAGCTATCTTGATGATACTTGGCACAGATGAAGTTTGATATTGTGTGTAGTTTATATGTCAAAATCAGCCCGATCGGACCACTATATCTTATAGCTGCCATAGGAACAATCGGAGATACTTAATTTTCCTGAAAAGTGTTTGTATGAAAAACTTTTTTGTTTTTCAAGATATGAAAACCAAACTTGGCATATCGATGTATATTTACGATTTGTACAATCAGACTAAGTTTAAATAAAATCGGACCACTATATCATATAGCTGGCCTAGGAACAATTGGTTCAAAAATGAGTTATTCTATGCAAAAGTATTTAAAATATTCTTAGAAGACCATTGTAAGAGTATATAGCATTCTTTCTTGTTTTTTTTTTCATCGATTCTTTTGGGCAAATTCAAAAAACCGTGCCTAGTTTTCTTTGCAAGCTACGACACCTTAAGGGTTTTTTCGTGCTTTGTCTGGTCGTATCCTGACTGTGGTCCTTAGTCCAGTTGCTGCCACTGTTTGTAGCCTGTTGATTTAGTTACTTTGGTCCAAGTGCAAGACAAACGGCCGCTGCATGTGGTGGCCAATGACTTGATAAATGTACTCGTGCCAGAGTCGCCATAGTCCAGTCTTCACTGCTAGTGTGTGTGTGTTTGTCTGGTCATGACTGTAATGAGCCTGTAAGTGGCCCTAATCAGTGTCATAATAATAGAAATTAATCACAGTTAGCGCCACCCGCTGCATGCCACAAGCCCCAAACAGCGAACTGCCACTAGCCCATTGCCACCTGCCACCTGCCACCTGCCACCTGCTGCAGTTGAAAGTTTGAGGCAGCTCAAGGCTGTCCCTCTCTCTCTCTCTCTGACGAACTTACAAGTTCAAGGGACTTTTGCGAACTGGACTTTGAAGATTCCTGCGGTTTTGTGTGCAGCGTGCTGCGCATACTTTGTAAATGTTTTGTAATGATTTGATTTGAAATTCATTTGAATTATTGCTTGCTTCCGGCTTCCGGTGCCTTCGAAATACTTTCCTGTTTCAGTTAAGTTAAGCCCAGAGCCACCACAATGCCGTTGCGCCACAGGCGGCCGCACAGTTGTATGCTATGGCAAGTCCACTCTGACTTGCAACTGGCCAGCACACACCGCACCATCGCACTACCCTACCCCTCAAACTTACCCAACACTGCGTCTTCTATATGATGTACGAGCAACTAACTTGGCCCGTTCCCTGGCTATATACATATATATATATATAAGTATATTCATATGTGGCATTGAGTCTGTTCGTCTGTTTCGTCATACTGCCACACCACCTCCTCTCTCTCTGTGTGTGTGTGTATGTTGTGTTTGGGACAAGTCCCGGGAGTTTATTAAGTACTGCCAAGTATATGCAAGCAGCAGCAGAAGCAGCAGCAGCAGCAGCGACAGGGCCAGCGTCAACGTCGCTGCCTTTGCGGAACTTTGTTAATATGCAAGTGAATGGACATTTCCGGTAGCTAGTGAACGTGCTCGGGCCAGAGACCAGAGACCAGAGACCAGAGACTAGAGACCGGGCACTGGCCAAGAGCCCACCCCCATTATACCCTAGCTTTTTTTTGTTGCCCCCTGGCCAATGTCAAGCCCACTATGAACCTTCTTTGCTCATGAGCTGTTCGGCAGAAGCGCTGGCCCCTGGATACACGTGAACGTCATTGAAAACATTTTGATGCCCTTTTCAATTTAAAAGTCTATTCGATTTTTCACCTCGAATTATTTAATAAATTTAGAAATTTGATTTTTTTAATTTAATTCACATTTAAGTGTTAACACAACAAGGAGAAAGAAATTCTATTAAAATTGAAAATCAAGCAAATCTATTATTTTAACGATTGTGGAAAATTTATAGCTACCTTATACTTTATTTATTTTTATTATTGTTAAACAGAAAATTTTCGTTATTATGTTAAAAGCTGTAATTCACAAAAATTATTTTAAATCGATTGAGGGACATTTAAGAAAATATGTACAAAATCTTAACTTAACATTTGAGTGTAAACACAATAAATATAATGAAATTCTTTCTAAAATTTACGTAAATGTTAATTAAATTATGAAAATTGAAAATCAAATAAATGTTATCATTTTACGATTGTGGGAAATGTATTACCTTATACTTCATTCATTTTTTTTAGAAAATAACATGGAACAAAATTCACAAAATTTATTTTAAATCGATTTGTGTGACATTTTGGAAATAATTTAAAAAATTTCAATTGACATATTATTGTCATAATAAAGAGAAAGAAATTCTTTCTAAAATTTACTTAAATGTTGATGAAATTATGAGAGTTCAAAATTAAATAAAGTTTTTATTATTATAATTGTGTTAAATTTATAGCTACCTTAAGATTTATTTATTTTTGTAAATTACATAGTTTGTTAAATAACTTAAATATTGGTGAAATTATGAAAATTTAAAATCAAGAAATTTTAATATTAGTACTGTGGGAAATTTATAACTACCTTATATATATAGTATAAAACTTTAGATTAATTTGAGAAAATTACATGATTTGCTTTGTTAAACGGAACATTCTTCAAATTATTTCTAAACTTTTAACTCCCAAAATTTATTTTAAATCGATTAGAAAACAATTTCGAAATTATGTGAAGAATTTTAGAATTTTCGAAATTTATTTTAAATCGAATAAGAAGGACATCAAAGTAAACATTTTTAAACATTTTTTGAGTTAGTTTGACAAATAAATGTAAGCCAAAAAATTTTAAAATATATAGACTCAGAATTTTCTAGTTCTATTGAAAATAATGTGCTTTAATTTTATTCGTTCTAAGAATTAAAAGCATATACAAATTTATAGTATGACTTAATGAAAATGTCTGAAAATGATGTGACAAAAATTATTTGCAATACAATAAAAGGACTTTCGACTTTTTTTGGAGATCTTTAAGTATCCTTTTTTTGTAAACTTAAATAGTGTTAAAATCCTACAAGGGCAATAATGTATGTGGAGTTCCAGATGATTGAGTTGGCCATGAAGCTATGTCTACATTTTTTAAAATTTTCGAAAATATAAGCATAAGTTTAAGAATTTGATAGTTAATTTTTTATTTTTTTTCTTGACTCTCCACTCTCCTTTTTGTATTTTTCAGCGTTCGCCCAAAATAAAAAAATAATATAATATAAGAATTAACTCTTAAAATTGATTCGAAGCTTGGAACTCAAACGAACATCTAACCAATAGTTATCAATATTTAATTTCGGCATTATTTTTTTTTTTTTATTCAACCTTTTTTTTTTTAATTTTTTTTGTTTGTGTTTTGAATCTTGAAACTTCAACCTTAGTTATGGAACGCTAAGTATTTTGATTATTTTATTATATTATTTCACCTCTTACAATTACAATTTCCTGATGTCACTTGTAAGTAAAAAATATTAAAGATATTTTTTGGGCTGGACATTTTCAGCCTTTTTTTTTACTAAATCTCAAACTTTGCATCTAAGTGGAGTATAAAATGTAAAGAGTATTTAAAGTTCGTTATTGACTTGATGGTTTTTCATATTTTATACGTTTTTCTGGCTTCGCTCATGTGTAATTTTCAATTAAAATGATTTGAGCAGACAACTTTGAACGCTGGCCCGCTCGAGGCTTCTGGCCACAGAAATACTTTTGGCAAAATCATAAATCATGCAGCAGGCAAGACAAGTCAGTGGACAGCGGGGTTAGTGGGTAGTGTTGTGTGTAGTGGAAGGGAGTGGTGAGGAGAGGGGGACGGGGAGGAGTTCAGCAGACATGAATCGCATTGGAAATCGACGTCAGAAGCTGGCAAAACCAAAAAAGCGTTGACAGTGTGCTCCACAAAGTGCGGCAAATACGAGGAAACGGAGGGGCAGGGAGGCCAAGTTTCGCTTTACTTTTGAAATAGTTGCAAAGTGGAAAAGTTTGAGCCGCATGGCCCCCAATGCCGCATGCGGCATCATCATCAGCTCTGCCTCACAGTCTCTTCACATAACCCACAACTAATGGCAGTTAATGCTTGAATTTAACATGCAGAGTGCCTCAGCCTCAGCCGCAGAGTCTCTCCATTTCCATCTTATCCTGATGCCTAGTGATTCCTCCCGATTCCTCCTGATTCCAGATGCCTGATGCCTGACTGTGGTCAGCGTGCGGTCAGCAAGCATAATTGTAGTTAAGTTTAATATATATGGAAAAAGCCTTTGTCATTTATCAGGCAAGCACGAAATATTTCTGGGCCAACATTTCGAAATGCTCAATTTGACATGGCCAAATGCAAGGCATTTACGTTATTTGGTCATTTTCTTGGTTTTTTTTTTTAGTTTTTTTTTATTTTTTATTTTGCCTTCATTTCTGACTCTCTGTTTGCATTGAATTTGAGTTTGAGTTTGAGTTTTTTTTGGGGGCAACTTTGCTTTTAATTGCCGTGACGTGTTTGATTTTCTTGTTCTGCTTAAAAGGGTACAACGGGCATATTACATTTATTTGCAGTTAATGTAACATAAGTAGTACAAAAAAGGAGAGAAAAAAAATGTATAAAAATAAATTAGATGTTACAACTGAACATAGGAAGTCTGAAAGCATACAGAATAAATAAAGATCTATTAAAAATAAATTAAAATTTGCAAATTAAAATATAATAATACAAATATGGTATTCCAAATAAAATATATATGAAAGTGCCTACAAAATTCAAAAAATGTAAATTACAAATAATTGCTAGATAATTGCTAGTAAGTCCATATTCCATGCACTACCTAATTTTATACTCTTGCTGAGAGTATTCAAATTTTAATATGAAATGCTAACACATTTGAATTTAGCATTTTTTTTAATGCCCTTAAGCGATTGACTTACAGTCCAGTTCATTATTTCATTTACTTTAACATCATTTTCAGTTTTAAAAAAGATTTTTTTGCTGTTTCGCAATTCTAAGAATTCTGTAAAGTTCAAAGCAAGTTTCGAAGTTTTTTTTTTATTATTTATTTTAAAATGTATTTATTTGAGAGCGATTAGAACTTTAAAAAGGTTTCCTTATTCCAAAAAGGCACCTAATTAGTTTTAAAATACTATTTACAAAACAAATACAACTATTTCAAATCATCTTTAATATTTATACTTATCGAAATTTTATTTTTATTTTATTTAAATTATGCATTAAATTTGTTTTGTAGCTTAAAATCTTTAGGAAACTATTGTTTGACATACTGAAATACGAAAAACAGAACATACTTTTTACTTTTAACTATTTTTTCAGCTTTTATTCATGTGTTGAAAAATAAAATAAATAAAAAAAACTTCTATATAATTTAAATTAATATATTATTTTTATAAATTTAAATAATATAAATAATGACAATAATATGAACTGATTATGTCAATTTTTAAAACTGCAAATTGATTTTATTTTTTGCGATTTTTAGAACACACAGAATTGGATATCTTTAGGAAATTATTGTTTGACTTAATGATATACGGAATACAGAATATACTTTTGATTTTTAACTTAAAGGTTTTATATATATAATATCTATATAATTTAAATATAAATATTTTATTAAAATAATGTAAATAATTACAATAATAGAAACTGATTATGTCAAGGTTTGTATTAAGATAAATTTATTTGTACGCATTTTTTGCGAAAATGTAAATTGGCTTGGTTTTGCGATTTTCAGAACACACACACATATTTCGAAGAACTGGAATTCGCCAGCCTAGGGTATTAAATAGTCGTGTTAGGTGCTTAGTATGCTTAGATGTTTTTCTTTTAGCTGTTTTTTCCTTTATATATATATATATATATATATTTTTTTTTTTAGCCACTTGACGTTTGATTTACTTAGTCGCCGCTTGGCCGCTTCACAGGCCAATTGTAAGCCAATTTTCGGCTTTGCGGCCTTCTGCAGCGAGTGCGACCTTGTCGTGAATGTTTTTTTTTTTTTTATTTTTTAGCACACTTGTCGACTCGAATTGACTTGAATCGACTTGAATCGACTCGATCCGTCTCGACTGTGACTCGATTCGCATTGTGTGAAGTGTAGTAAAGTGTAGTAGAGTGTTGTGAAGTGTGTTTTTGTGTGTGTTGTGTGTGTGTGTTGTCTCTCTCCCCACAGTGTCCATTCAATTTTTGCTATTTGGCTTGTTTGTTATTTTTTTTGTTTTTGGTTTTTTTTTAAGGAGCGAGTCTAGTGTGACACATTCTTACTGATTGATTGATAAATGACTTTTAAAGTTAATTACTAAAATCAAGATATACACATGCGAGCGTATGTAGAGCACAATCAAAAGTGTTGTCAATGATTTAATGGGATTTGCAATATCTTTAAGAGTAATAATTTGAAAGTATTGCTTGTAATTTAAGTAAAGAAAATTATGATATTACAAGAAATTTATTAAAATTATTTTTTTTTTGATAATTTTACAAAAAAATGTATTTAATGTATTTTGAAAAATTTGTGGATAATATAGCAAAACATAGGAACTATTAATATTTTACCCTTTTTTTTTATAATATTTATTTACCAGATGTTTGCATTTTGTTTAGTTTATTTTTGATATTTTTTAATTAATTAATTAATATTTATATTTGTTTGAAATTAAAATCGAAAAAATTATGATATTATCAGAAATTTATAAAATAAATATGTTTTTCATTTTTTTGTAACTTTTTAGATAATATAGAACAACATATGAAGTATTAATATTTTATACCTTTTGTTCATCATATTTACCAGATATTTTTATTTTATTTAGTTCTTTGTGATATTTTATTTGTATTTGTTTTTATAATTTCCATTTTATAATTAATTTTGTAGGGTCTATAATTTGCTTGTTTTTTCTTTTATGTGTCCATTTGCAGCATCAGACTTCTGTTACTATTAATTATTTATATTTGTATTAATTTTTTGGCAATTTTATAATTACTTTATATTAAGTTAAACAAATTTCTGCTCTTCATTATAACATTATAAATTAAATTTGCCGCATTAAAACATTTTTGTTATAATATTTATTTGATTGAATTTCTTCAGACTTTTTTTTATAATAAATATTTATCGTTTCATCAATTTTTGAATTCCCATTCCTTCCAATTTATTTAGACTTTCAGGTTTGAACCTAAATATAAATATATTTTCTTCACTTTTACTTTAGCTTTAATTTTTATTTTTGCTGCATTTTATCAGTTCTTAACACTTTAACTATAATAATAATTGTTTAATATATTTAAGCGGCTGTTTTTAAATATTTATAACAATAACTTATAGTTACAAGTGCATTATTTAAAAGGTCACAAGATTCTGAAAACTTTATTAATTAACTTTAATTAAGATTGTCTTTTCTTCTATTTGAACTGGTTTATGGCATATCTTATTACATTTAGCCAACGTTTTGACAGGCTGTTCTGGTCCTGGTCCTGGTCTTGGTTTTCGTCTTGAAGGATGTCCTGTTGGTTATCCTTAGCAACGCTTTTGCCTCAGCCTGTATCATTAGACTTAACCCCCTGGTTGTCCAACCACCGCATCCCTCTGTGCCTGTAAGTCCCCCTTCTCAACTGGTGTGCTTTAGAACAATGCATTGATAGGAAATTAATTGATTGATGTCAGTTGCTTACATAATTGCAACACATTGTTTAAATAGAGGCAAAAGCTGGGTCAGCCACGCCTACACTCCTCCCAAGTGGCCCACATGTTTCGTCCTTGATGGATGTTTGAAATTTGAGGCGTGCGCCAATTTCAAGTACAGTTAATTAGGCGCAATCAATGGACGAGCAGCAGCGGCAGAAAATAATTAAATCTAATTAATTTGCAGCTGTCAAAGAAGGAAACAAAAAAAAAAAAAAACAAAAAAAATATATAAAAAAAAAAAATCAGAAAAAAAAAAGTTAGAACATTGCAATCAGCAGCTACCGACAGCGGCATACTCTATATGCACAAAAAAAAAAAAATTTGTTTCTTGACTCAATTTTTAAATTAGTTTATTAATGGTGCACATATTAAATTAATTAAGTCTATCTATAAAAATATTAACTTTTGAATAGCCTGAAATATTCATTACTAAAAATTTTCTATTTCTTAAAATTAAATATATATTTATAATATTAAAATAACAATTTTCTAGTGAGATCGGGATCGGAACGGGACGAATTCTGGCTGACAAGAACGTTTAGATTTCTAAAAAGTCCCGAACTTAAGAAGAAAATTTACTGAAGAATACGAAAAGACAAATTTTGGGCCTCATCGGGATCAATTTTGCTTCCCGATTTCATCTTTAATTTAATGTATTTCTTATCTTAAATAGATCGGCATAATATTTGTCATACCATATTTTATAGCTATTAAGAGATGAATTTATATAAAAATCTTGATATTTTGGGTTAGCAAGAAAATTTTCACACTTTATTCATATAACCAATTAAAAAATCATAATCATCAGCTAAATCTTTAAAACAACTCATCAGTAGTCTTTATTTCAATTTTTAGGAACTGAAACTAACTATTATTGATCAAAATTTTAATAAAAAAAACCAGATAAAAGTAGAAGATTGATTTGTTTTTTAATTACACCAAAATTGTTTATAATTTCCAATTCTTTACCATTAATTATTGTTTATATTGGTTGTAACAAAAAAAAAATTATATTTAAGAGTTTAAAAAGAAAATTTTAAATAATAGTTTTGATTGATCTCTATAATATCCGCCAAATATAATTTTGTTGATTCCAGCTATAAGGCTGTGATGAATATAAATTTATTTAATTTTTTTTTGGAAATCTGTCAGTGATTTGAGTCAATAAAAATAAATAAATCTTAGATTTTTATATATATGTACCTCAAAAAAAAAATAAAATTTATTTTTTTTGCTAAGGAATTGAAAATAACTATATATATAAATATATATTCAAAAAATATTAACTTATCAGTCAAAGCCAATATACTCCTATGCCCTTTTGTGAGAAACAGAGTATCAGAAGAAACGGGAATAAAAAAAAAATTGTTTAGCACAGGAACACGAGTAGCCGTTGCTTTGAAAGAGTTGAGGGTTTCACATCCGTGCTAATTGGTGGGTGTTTGGTTGTTTTGGGTGTTTTTTGGGTGTTTTGTGGCACCTCATCGATTTGTAGCCACGTCATGCAGGCATTCAGGCATTCTGAAATTTCACCCATTGCGCCCTACCCCTCTCCCTCCAGAGACTACGCCGCCCACCACTTGCAGTCGGCAAAGTCAATTTGCCAATGCGCCAAATTTGTGCGTTGTAATGATCAGGTGAAGGGGAAAGCATAGAGTATACTATATGAAGTGCAGGGTGGTAACTCTGGTTGCTGTGCCTGACTGCCTGACTGCCTGACTGCCTGCCTGTCTAAGACGTGACGTAAATCAGCGTTTTAAGTGTTTTTTGAGCTGTCAACGGCAACGTGGCAACTTTGTTTGCTGCCGCCGCCTGCCCCAAAAAAAGAAAAATGAACCAGCAACAGCTACACAAATCAAGCTGCCAAAAAAAAAAAAAAAAAAAAATCATCTACACACAAAGTCGCTCATTTAATGCTCTACCTATAATTACAGTTTACAAGTTTTTATTTTCTAGAAAAATTGTTAAAGAAAATTAAATAAAGCTTTCAAAAATTGTCCAGCATCAAAATCAACTGAAAAATATTGGATTTTTCTTTTGTAAGAAAAATTATTAAAAAATATTAGCATTGGCAAATTTGTATCTATTCAAAATTGCAATTATTTCGCATATAATTTAATTAAAATTATAAGATTACACCAAATAAAATTGATATTATGTAATTTTTATCGGCAAACATTTTTTTCCTTCGTGAACATAGTCAAGGTAATATTTTCTAAGCTAATGCTAAATTTCACAATTGTTAAATATTATGGAATATAAAATAATAACATATATGTAATATATATATTTCGATATATCTAGAATCTTTATATATATTCTTGTATATTTACGAAAGAATTTGATTTATTTTTATTTATTTTTTATATTTACCTTCAATAAAGTGGAGTGGAACAAATAGTAACAATTTTAAATCATTTTAAATCATATATAGATTAATATATATAAAATATAATATATGAATATATAATGTTTTATTTTTTTGCTAACAATATTAAATAATATAAATATACATATATGCTGATTATGGAACTTTAGCTTTGTCTTATCAAGAAAACTCTATTTCTTAGCAATCGATTTTGAATGATTGTTTAATAATTTTTAATCAGATATATTCTTAAATATTTAAAACTGATTTAAATTTTTTTTTTTTTAAATATAAAGCTAAGGTTTTCTGTTTAAATTAACATTAATTTCATAATTATTAAAAGTTTAAAGATATTTTCAAATGTAAAGTAAGTCTAATTTTCAACAAAATATTTTTTTAAACTAATTGGAAAATAGTTTGTCCTATTTTTTTTAAATTTATCCTAAAATCAATTAATATTAAAATTTAACAAATAATTTAATTTAATAATATGCTTGTATATTATTCAAATGATTTAAAGCTATAAAATAAATTTTAATAGATTTATTTACTCGGGATTTTTTTTTACTTAAATATATTACTGCCATTTATAATTCATTTATTTATTTATTTAATTGTATCTTAAAATTGATCTTAAATTGCACAGAGTGTTGTAGCCAGAGCAATAAAGCCCCTTCAGGCTGATGCTGCCATTATTTTGAATGTATACCCTGTAAAATATAGAGCTGCAAATGGCATGCAAAATGTTACTAGGTCAAAACAATGGCAAGTGTATAAACAAGTGTGAAGTCCACAACAGAGGCAACAGTTCAACATCTAAATCAAATTAATCCTTGCATGAGTCTTTCGACCATACTCCACCATCTTGTGATCCTGCTTTAGCTCCTGTTCCTGTTGCGCCTGCCTCTTCTTCATACACTTCTTCTTCTTCTTCTACTTCTATGCCTGTGCCTGTGCCTTTTGCCAGTCGTAGTTTTTGTTGCCTCAAGTGGCAACTTGTTAAATTTACGCAAGACTCGAGCACTGCACACGCATACACAATTAGGCAAACCTTCCTAACCTGGCTCTAACCTGCCTAACTACCCAACTACCTACCATTCTACCCGAAAGGGAATTGGCCAACTGGTGTGAGAGGTGGTGACGGGGGTATCTGGAAGACCTGAAGACCTGGCTCAGTTACGCAAACAGCAAATCAAAAAACCATTTGACGCACTTTCATCATCAACAAATGTGGGCGCTCTCTCTCTCCCACTGTATGCATGGGCGTGGCACCTGCTGCTGACACATTGAAACTGCCAATAAGTCTACGCCTTAACAAAAAAAAAAAAAAAAACCAAAAATAAATAACAACAAATGCAAGCCCCTTACAACAACAGGGAGCAATAACAAATTACTGCAAGGCATCCAAAAAGCTGCCAAGTCACATGGCCTGCCGATATACCCAATCTCTCCGGGCAAACTACTGTGTATCTCCCACGGCTCCAGCTTTAATGAACGTTTAAATGTGGCCAAAAGCCTTTTGCAAGGTGGTGGCAACCGTTAGCAAACAGTGTGACCAGAGTTGCGCAAGAGTCACCAGATTTTGCAGTATTTAAGTCAATTTATGTTTTGTAATAATAGAGTTAGGTGCGTATACATTGTTATGTGGATTTGTGCTGTTAAATATTTAATTATTATTTAAGTCCGAAATAAGTTAAAAAATTATAAATAATTTTTTTTTTAATATTTTAGTTAATATTTATATTTTTATTTGATCCAAAACCAATTATTTCTCACTAGCTTAAGTACAATTTGGTATGTAAGTTCATAGATCGATATTATTTATAATATATTCGTTCGCTTTTTTGCCTATAATACTCAGAGATTATATTTTAACTATAATCCTTGCAAAAATTTGACAGATTATATATTACAGATTTTACAATATATAAAATAAAGTTATAATTTTTGCTTACACAAAAAAAAAAGGCGCTAGAAAATCGTGTAAATTATATAGTCTAGATAATACGTCTAAAATAAATTAAAATTCTATAAAAAGTAAAGATCTGTGTATAATTCAAAGAAAATAATTTTCCAATAAAACTCAACTTATTCAAAATTTTCAAATCTTATTTCGAAATCTTAATATCACATTTCAACAACAAATCACGTTTTACGTTCACAGTTTTTGGTTTTCATCTTGGCCAGAAAATTTACTCGATCCGGTGTTGACTTTGTCTGCTGCAAAATATTTTGGTCCAAGGATTTTCCTGTATTTTTTTCTCTCCTTTAATTCTTTTCTTTTATTTTTTTATTTCTTTTTTTTTTTTGGGTCAAGTGTTGCTTTGGATGCTCTGCTGTTGCTGACGTAGCAACGTTTTTATTTTTTGGAGTAGGAATTAAATATGAAGCAATATGTGTACACTGCTTTGTATGTGTGTGTGTGTGTATGCACACATATTGATATGCTCTGTTTTTTTAAGGAATATAGAGTATATTGCAATATGTGCATTGTTGTCTTTGTAATAACATTAAAATTAAAGCAACCAAAATTTGTAATGTACGCAGATCTCTCGCTTGAGGGTTAATCTTAACCCTATACATTTAAAGAAAAGATGTATTTTTAATATATGTACATTAGGCTGGGTCAATTTGTATGGGCCATAAAAAAATTAAGTCAATCGTCGACCAGAATCGGAATCCACGATGAATTCTAAAAAAATTTCACCATTAAAAAATGTGTCTAAAATCATTTCCTAGCCCCCATTATCCCTAACGTTTAAAATGGTGTACAAAATATGTATCATATATATGCATCATCAGTTCAGAACGGCTGGGCCGATTTGTCTCAAATTTTGTTTTCAGTTGTTCGTAATTGCAAGGAGCAGCTATCTAGAAAAGAAAATGTTGAGAAAACTTTACGGAATCGACGCTAGCGTTATAGCAGATGTACTCACTGTTAACGTGTACAGTACTGTTAACGTATACAACACTGTTACAGCAATTAATTTTTAGCTTATTTCGTCGAATTAATATAAAAATGTTTTCTTAATTAAAAGAATAAAATATTTATAAAATTTATTTGTATAAAGATGAATCAGAATTAAGCCTAACTTGATAGGAAATATATAAATCAAGAGCAATATCCAAATATATCTTGATAAAGCTATATTAATATTTATTTATTTTTTTTTTTTTTTTTTTTTTTTTGTAATTGAATTAAATAAAAAAAAATCGTTTTTTAAAATACAAATATAAATCCCTGACTTGTGAATTGGCAATTAATAGTCACAGAATCAACTCTGATTACGGTGATATTTCAAAACTTTTAGAACTATTAATATATTCCTTATAAAATTGCGCAATAATATTTCATGCGAACCTGAATATTATCGTCCTTTTATAATCCCAAATCTAATTATCTGCTTAAGAGTTGAAAAATGTGCCAAAAGATAAAAAAAATCAAATTTAAATTTGTTATGAACTTTTAGATTGGAAAACAGAGTATTTAACAATCGTTTAACCTTTTTACTTGCTATTGTTGTTATTGCAACAGCTTTCCCTTTGCCCCAAAAAAAAAAGAAAAAAATCTTTCTGTTCCGTACACTCTTTGCACCCGACTTGGCCTTTTTTGCATATCATCATCATTATCATCATCGTCATCATCATCTGAAGTAAAGTTTGCTTTTGCTTTTTACTCCTATGTAGATGTTGCTGCTGTTGTTGTTGTTGTTGTTGTTTGTTCTCTTGTATTTTCGGTGTTCAAAAGCCCACACATCACTTTTACACTATAGTGTATGTACTACCCTAAACCTCTTATACCCCCTTATGCCCAACATATGTATGTATGTATATGCTACGTCTCTTTGTGTATGCCACCTTGCCTCTTCATCAGCTCTGCCCCCTACCCTGCTTTCCCCTTTCCCTCTCAGCTCTCGTGCATCACATGTTTCATCTCTCTCTCACTCTATCTCTATATCTATATCAGTCTCTTTCTCTCCATCTATAGCCCTCTCTGTTGCACTCAATTTATGCTTGTTGTTGTTGTTGTTGCCACATGTTGTTGTTTGTAGCCACTTTTGATAAAGGTAGCCAAGTGTTTTACTGTATTAATTGCTGTCTTTGCTTTGCTTGTTATTCTCCTTTATTCTTTATTTTATTTCCCATTTTGGTAAGATCTGCGATAAATTAAAAATAATTGCAAAATACAACAAATAAAAAACAAACATAAAACAAAATACTTACGTATAAGAAAACTGTTAAGTAATTAGTTTGCAGCTTCAATTATTCGCAAATTTGTAACCAAATAAATAAATTATCTTTAATCACGTTGAGTGCAGATCATTTTGATGTACAACAGATTAAAGATATAAATGTACATATTGTTAATTTACTTAAAGAATGACTAAATTAAAATAAATATAAAAATTATTAAAAATTAAAAACAAACGATTTTTGATTTAACAATGCAGAAATATTCTCTATATGATTATATTATTTAAACATTTTTTATTATCCTATCTTTTTTTTATCAAAAAAACTAATAAATAACTCTAAAAATCAAAAATTAAATTTTTATATAAGTTTTTCAATTGATTCAAAATTCAACTTCAATCTTGAATTCAATATCAATTTGCTAAATTGAACATTTCTCTAAGGGGACAAGATGTCTATGTGCATTAAATATTTCAAAATATTTTTTTATATTTTTTTTTTCAAAATTGCTAGAGAAATGTCTTAGCCTCGGGCTAAATTTAAAAAAATAAAAAAATTTGCACTTAAAACAAAAAATTATTTCTATATTAAATTTGATTTGTGGCATATCCATCTAAAAAAAAAAAAAAAAAATTATCCTTATAAAAATAGCAACATTTTTGTAGAAGTTATTAATAAATCGCCGCAATAAAAAAGCCGTTTCACCCACAGTGCAGCTGTTATATAAATACAAAAAATGTAAAAAAATTTTTAACATAAAAAAAAACTAGTCACTTTGAAACCTATGGTCTGTAAGTAAGTCAAGGAAAATTAATCTTATGATATATAATTCAACAAAATTAAAATGTTAGAAAATTTACAATTTTAATAATTATTTTGCTTACTTTTTTGAATCATGCATCATCATCAAACAGTGTCTTTTAGTTGGAATAAGCATAATAATTTCTCCACATCAATTAAATTAAATGTTGCTATATTTTTGATGTATTAAATGAAACATTGATTGAAATATAATTATTTCAAAAATGTAAGAAAAATTAATTTGCAAAATAATCATAAAATTTGAATAAAAATAATGTATTACATTGTTATAACCAATCAGCATATTGGACATCTTAGCTATCAGTATACTTTAATACTGATTGATATAGAATTTTAAATTTTATATGATTTTTTTTTTTTTTGTGCATCAATGTTGCTTGGTTATTATTGTTAGCTGGCTAGTTAGACTATATATTCAAGAAATTAAACTTTATTACTATATATATATAAAAAATACAATTTAATGAATGCTTTTTTTTTTCAAACATCATAATCAATCAGCGTCATCAATCAGCAGCAGCGTTTTTGATCACCTTGGCTATCATTTTGATTGTTGACGTTTCAACTGATTTTCTTAGTCGATTTTCAAATTTTCCGATTTGCCATTCGGTTTTCATTGGTCTCTTGACTGCCGCTGTTGCCGCTGCTGCTGCTGTTTTTGTGGCATAAATCAAAAGCGGAAATTGACGTCCAATGTGACGCATTTGTATGCAACACGCTGATGAGATGACTTCATTAGCAGCAGCTGCTGTTGTGATTGTTTGCACTGGGCCCGAACTATACAGCCCGGCTGGGCAAATCCAATCAAATCAGAGATGGGAACCACATTCGCCAGTAAAAAGAAAGAAATTCCCATCTGGCCTGGGGGACAATTAGTGAGCATGCTAATGAAAGGCGCGCGCTTGTAGAAGCAAAATGTAACTCTGCGCACTTCATTAGGTACAATGATGATGACGAAGGATGTGGCAGCCACCGATTCATAAATGGGTAATACATATATCCCAAGCACATAGTAGACCCAATCAGAACAGAACCCAACCAATCAGAGAGAGAGAGAGAGAGGGAGAGGGAGAGAGGAAGAGGGAGCTAATTAAGTTTTATTTCATCTTAAGTTGGTAGCTGGAAAAAAGAAAAAAAATAAAGAAAAACCAACTGGCACTGCTTAATGTCTTATGTTTTTATTGGTTGTATATATTTATATTTATTTCTTAATTCCATGCACCCATATTTATCTTGAGTTCTCGTTTTCTGTGTTTTGTGGTATATCATTGTCGTTTCGTGATAATAAAGATTTATGCGTCCCAAATCGAAAAACCCATAAACAAGTAAGAACATTGCACTCAAGCGTACCCAACACTGGTATACTCTGTTTTCAATCCGAATGATGTTATACTTATTTCGTTTAAGTTTTCTGCAATTAAATTTATTGTGGTTTTGTTATGAAATGTTATATAAAACTGTAGAACCTGACGGATTGAGTAACTGATTGATATCTGTATTTTTTACTGTAGCATCCAAATATATCGTAGGTTTATAATCGGAAAAAATATTATAAAATAGATATCGGGAAGTGGGTAAAAAATTCATGTCCGAAAATCTAAACTGTTTTTTTTTTTATCTTTTAGCGGAAGCGTAGCACCGCACGCCGGGAGAGCTAGTTCTTTATATATCAACAAAGAGATGAACATTGCACCCACACAATATACTCAATTTCTCTTTGAAATATAGAGTATTTAAACAAAACCAGAAGCTGCACTCTTCTTTGACCAGTTATCGAAACAAAACTTTTTTTTGTTTTTTAAATAATTTTGGGCAGAGACGAATGCATTTTTAATTAACGGTTGCTGCTCTACAATTTTCCAAGAAATCTTCATGTCAATCCCGCTCAAGTAGCTCAGTTTCCGTTTAAGTTTGTTGTTCACTTTAACATTTGGCCTGGCAAACCGAGCCCTTGACTTGGACGGCATATATCAAAAAAAAAAAAAGGTAAAAGAAACAACCTGAAAATAGAGCTATCTGGTGAAATTAAAATATATTTAAGTTTGCAAACAGTTGGTTTTGCTAAAAGTCAATTTTAAACAGATTTGTTCTTAGGTAACAATTAATAAAAACGTAACTTTGTTCAAAACCAATTGTTAAAATGAATAAAAAAAGGCTAAAATGCTTTAAGTGAAAGAATATGCATGTATTAATTCCAGAAAATTCTTTTCTATATTTTATATTTGTTTATATTATATCGCAAGATTAAAAATGTTAGAAGCGAGATCAGAGGTTATAAAATAAATTAAATATTGAATAAAATCGATCACATAATGGATAATTACTTAATTTCGTTGACCATTTATACTGAAATTTTAAGAAATATTTGCAGATCATAATATTATAATAAATTTGAAGTTCCAAAATCATGAAAAAAGATTTTGGGGATTTCTTTGTAGCTATTAGGTAGCTAAAAAACTGAAAATCAGCTTAATGATAGAACTCACCAATGCATATCGATAAAATCGATTAACAAACACAATTTTTGAAATTCGATTTGATTCATTTTTTGTATATAAGATTATAATGTTGATCTGTATTTGCTGTGCAATGATCGGATAATAAACAACGAAGTTATTAAGGAAAACATATTGTAGCAGCCTTACCCAGCATTACCGCTCTTAAATTGTCTTCTCGCTAATAATTCCCAATTGGCTTAAGTACAATTTGTTGAGATTTGCTGTGTTCATTTGCTATCGGGTTTTTTTCTGTAAGGGAATGCAATTTTGTTTCCGTAATAGATCTTCAAAATTGTCTAATTTACCTACTGTAATTTGAGACTTTTTCTTGAATTCCAATTTATCTGATAGTTGATAAATACGAAACGGACAATTTTCTATAGCTCCAAATTGGCAACATAACATAACACATTCCGGATTACGTAGCAGCCATTTAATTAAATATCCTTGGCTTTTCTAGTGTTTGAAAGCTTTGGTGTATTATTGTGATATCTTCATAAATTCCATGCTCCATAAAGAGGACATCCTCCTGCTCAATTAGTTCCTCAATGAAGCGCACAGCCTTCTGCTTGGGTATTTCATAGCGTGGTGGCTCATTAATTAGCCGCTCCGGCATTGATTCAGCATCAATTTGTCAAAAAAAAAACAAAAACAAAAAACAAATCCCTCAGTTTGGTTGGGACATTTTAAAAAATAAGCAGGATTTTCATATAACAAAAATTTTGTATTTTTTTAATTTTAATTTTTTCCGATCTAGGCGCTGCAAAAAGAAGCAACTTTGACTCTAGACTACTGATGTTGATCATGAATTATGGATTTAAAAATGTCTCTCCTCTCATGCATTTATTGCACACTTATTTAATTTATTTATTTAATAATTTCCTATCAGAGTGCTGCAAGTAAAACTTGTAGATTAGGACACTGATCACTATTTCAAGACAATATTATTTGATTTTCTCTGTAAGAGTATAAAAGCCTAAAATTGTAATTCAATGCAATTTGTAGACGATTCGTCAACAGAAAAATAAAAACAAAAATCTAATCGGTCGGCACAGCTCTTTCACATCCTTGACTATCCTTGAAACCTATTGCTCTCTATGCTTGTTGCTACTCCTGTTTTGTAAATATTCCCCACAGCACTTCACATAATTCACAAGCTCTACATTCTATCATTGTTGTTGTAGTGTGGCATACACAGATATATATATATGTATATCCATAAATATATATCTTGTTTGAGTCTGAAAAACAGCAGAAACGATAAAGGATACGGCAGCAAAAGTGACAAAATATATGTCAATCCAATTAATATATAGCATTTTTCTTAAGAATCAAGCTTAAAGTTTTAATAACAAGAAGTTAAAGTATAAAAAATTAAATAGAAAGTACTTTAAATTCGAAAACTAAATGAACGAAGATGGCAGCCAATTATATTGATAGGTATAATTAGTGTTTTTACTATCACAATTACCACAATTTCAAAGTTAAGTATATAATGTATATATAGATAAAAAAAAAAAACTGAAACTATTCAAGGCTTGCATTATATTATCTAAACGACTTAATATTTTTTAAAAGTTGCTTTTAAGCTCAGTCTAAACTAGTTAAAAGTCTTTTGTTTATTTTTTTTAATTTACCTATGTGGTAAAAGCAATGCTGTCCCATAAAATCAATACATTTTAAAATTTAACTAAAGCCAAGTGATAGGATAGAGAAGGCCTAAAAGAAATAATATAAATTTCTAATAATGATGCCAACACGTTGGGGAAATTTAACTTGCCAGTTATAAAAAAAATTGGTAATAAATCAATATGAATATAGTGGTAAAATCAAAAAAAAAAGTACTTTAAAAAAATAATCATATTAAAAAACGAAATGAATAAAGAAGAGAAACATAAACCTGTGACATAAACGCAAAATTATAATTTAAATTTGTTTAAATGGTAATGCTATTCAATTAATTTGTTGCAACTAATGTGTTTTATTACAAATATCGCAAATTGCTGAACTGCACTTAAAATATCGATAATATCGATAACGTTTTGCAATTTGTTATCTGGCGATTAGTGCAATTTGAATTGCTTTTGTTATTTTGCAGCCAATTTAGGAAATGTATTTGGTTTACCAGGCAAAAGGTTATAAATATTTTGTTGCTGTTTTTGTTGTTGTGGTTATTATTATTGTTGTTGTTGTTGTTGTTGTTGTTTTTGCTGTTGCAATGCAGCACTGCAGTAGGCCGTAAATTTATGTTGCATTAATTTATTGCATTGTTATTTCAATGGGGTCGAAACGAGAACAAAAATTCAAAGTGAAACCAAAACAGAAAGAGATAGCGTATCCAAACTAGCAGCAGAATTTCTGTTGAAAGCTTTCCCGACTGCGTTATACTGTATTTTGTAGCTTTTTCACACTTGTGACAAAATATTATATTTCTTAAAGAAAATATCTTTTTATATTAAATTCTGAGATGAGGAATATTTAGGAATATTTGGAAGATATAGGTATTTTTGAAAATTAAGAGCAAGTTTTGAATAGTAGACTATAAAGACACTTAAGCGTAATCAAATCATATATATACGATTATATGTTAGCATATGCTACAAATTGTAATATAAAATAAATCGAATATACTCTGTTTTTTGTTTGGGCAACAGATTATAACAAGAAACAGAAACGTTTGCTAAAAATTGAAATCAACTTGCAAGATCTGTCTGTCTGTCTGTCTGTCTGGCTGTGCCATGTGGGGGAGGGGCCTGGGGTATAGTATCTCAGAGTCTGTGTGGCAGAGGGCTGGGGCTGGGGCTAGGGCTAGGGCTAGGGTGCCCGGGCAATGTGGCAGTGGCATGTGGTGGTGACTACCAAGTGTCTTCAAGGTTTTCCCTTGTTGCACATTAAGTTGTCTGGGCATTGTTGCTATTGTGGCAGCTGCTTTTACTGTACAGCGTTTATCTGCATGCGGCGCAATTATTTCAGCTTGTCACACGTCTGCAAAAGTGTGCGGTAAGAGGAGGAGGAGCAACTTGAATGAGAGGGGGGTGGCAGCTAGTCTGGGGGCATAGCGTATTGCCATTGCTGAACTTTACAAATTGAAATTAATTACTTTGTGCCAGTGTCCAGCACAGTGTGTGTGTGTGTGTGTGTGTGTGTGGGGCTAAAAGTAGTTGCGCCTGTGGCACAAACAATGCTGCACCAAAAATATACAATACCCCTCCCTCTGTACGCAGCTGCCCTCTCTCTCTCTCTCTCAACTACTACGTGCATTTTGCAGTTTATTTGATTGTTTGTTGCAAGCTGCGCTTTGCCACGCCCCATCCTTTTGACTGCACACACCGCCCCTCGGCCCAGCCATTTGCATCTACCCTTTGGCTGCCGCATGCATTTGTCATATTTTTCAGTACCCCTCTTGCAACACACACACCCCCTCCGTGTATCCAGTAATTTCCGCTGCGCGCTCCATTTAGTTTTTGTGTTTCTTGTCCAACATCAGTTTTTGACCCCCCCCCCCCCCCCCCTGAACAACCCCCCCCCATGCCTCCTTTGCAGCTTCTTGTTACACATTTTGTTGTTTATTTCGTTGTGCAAGTTTTGCAAATTTTGCCAATTTTGGAAACTAAGCAACCCCCTTCCTCCTCCACCTCTGGCAACACCCCCAGCCCTGTCTCTGCCGCTATCAGGGGAGCTTCTCGCTGTTTAGTTTGTTTCTTTTTTTTACACTTTTTGCGAAAGGGTATTTTAATTTTGTCACGAAGTATGTCATGCGTAGAAGGAGACGTCTCCGACGTCGTAAAGTATTTAGATTCTTGATCAGGACTACTTTATAACTTTATCTTTAAGGTATCTGGATGAAACTTGCCACAGATATATGTTGTCGTAGAAGGTAGAAGGCCGATCGGATCACTATAGCCTTTAGCTTCTATAGGAAACATCGGTCCATACAAATTTTTTTCAAGATATTCAAATCAAACTTAATGAATCCTTGTACAATATTATTCTGAACCATCTGACCAAGTTTCATTAAAATTGCAATACTATATCTTATAGCTACTATAGGAACAATCGGCTAAAAAGTTTTGGCATGAAAACCATTTTTGTTTTTCAAAATATCGAAATAAAACTCCAGATTTTGATGTAGAATTACGATTTGTACAATCTGACAAAGTTACATTAAAATCGGACCACTATAGCATATAGCTGCCATAGGAACAATTGGGCCAAAAAAAATTGAGTTATTTTCAAGATATCAGAACCAAACTCCATATATCGATATATAAGTTATTTCGATTATATCCAATAAAGAGCTGGCATAGGAACAATCGTTTGAGTATTCAACATATTCTTAGAACACCATTGCTAGGGTATATAGCCTCGGCGTGCCAAAAATTCTTGATTCCTTGTCTCTTTTTTTGTTTTTTTTTTTTTTTTGCTAAATACAATAGAAATTGCCGGACCCCAGGCCATGTTGCCGTCCCGTTATCAAGCCCCCCTTCCTTCCCTATCGCAGCACTTGGGGGGATGTCACTTTTTCATTGCTATTTGTTAGTTTGCCGTATTCTGTTGCAAAGTTCTTTGTCATGTTTGCTGTTGCGCATACGACGCGTTTGCCAGCTTTATCCTTGCTCCTGTGGCTGTTGTAGCTGTTGCCTGTTGCCTGTCGCTTGTCGCCTGTCGCTTGTCGCCTCGGCAAAAGGCAAAATGTTTTCATTTGCCATGGCTTAATAGACATTGAAAATGGAAAAGAATTTCTCTTGTTATTATATCCTATATTTGTTTATAAATAACCAAAGGCAGCTATAACAAATTTGTGCTTAATTATGTTACAAGGAAACTCTATCAAATAAATAATTTTTAATCGAGTGTTTCTAATTATATACGCCTGAGTGTAGCTTCATCGCCATGCCCAGAGACTATCAGAGCTGGCGTTGCACAATTACCATAAATCAAATCTAGCATATTATATATTTCTATATTATAAATGTTATGCAAAATTAAATTATTTATAGTCAGAATTTATATACCATTTTTTTGGGCATATTTATTTTTTATGCAAACAGCACTCAAAACATTTGTTTAATAAACTTTCATAAAATTAATCTATATTTCATATTGCAAAATTTATTGCCAGCCTGTTTAGTGGGTATCTTGCAAGTCAAACACTTTCAACTAGAGCATGCTCACTTTTCTTAATTTTCACAGGCATTGCTGCAGTCGAGAAAATATTCTTTTTTTAATATGCCAGAAATTCTTTGAAACTTTAAAATTTAATGCATTAGAAAAATATCAAGTTAGAATTGGTTTATTTGAATTCTTGAAAACTTGCAAATTTATCAAATAACTTTGCAGCTATGGCAATTTGTCTTAGTAATATTTTGTGAAATAAATAAATTTGCTAAAAATTCAAGTAAAACTCTCTTGTATGATTTAGGAATTTTTCGAACAGTTTTATTTCAATATATACCTGAAATAGTCTAGTTATTTGTTTTGATTTTATAATTAACCTAGTTTAACTGTGTGCAAATTGACAAAGAAATAGAAAACTTTCAATAAAATATTTTATAACGTTTAGACTGTAATTTAACATATTTATGTGTGTACTTCAAAAGTAAAATAATATTATTGTATTTTTGCGGGTAGTTAATTGAAATTGGTAGAAAAAGCTTCTAAAGAAATCATTGAAAAATGGAATATTAAAATTTGCTAATTGCAGTTTTAATTTTAAGACAAATACGTGTGTGTAAAATAAAGAATAAGTGAATGAGAAAATTTTAAAGCATTTTTTCTTGTAATTATTGAAAATGTTTCCCTTCTTCTTCGGCATATCGAACTCAGTCAATCTTCACGTCCGGATAATAACCCTAAAGTGTGACCGCCTTCAAGATCGTTCTAATCATATTTTTTTTAAGGATTTGTCTACATTTCGAATCGCATTTATAGTAATATACATATCCATAATAAAAAAAAACTTTAGAAATTTAATTTTAAGTTAAATAAAATTTTCATTTCTTCTTTTATCCTTGTGTATTTATTTACAAATTTTATGGTCTTGGCTAATACTTATACAAATAGAAAGCAAGTAGAAAACTCAATATTCCCCGTTTTATTTTGCGAACCGAGAATAACTAATATTGGGCCATTAGTTGAAAATTGTTTTGCCAATTTAAGTGACAGCAAAAACAATTACAATTACTAATGGTAGAAATGTGTGGGAAATTATGTAACAAATTATTAAGTATTGTAAAAATAAATTTTAAAGTATAACAAAAGTGTGTGTTGTGTCAAGTTACTTTTTCTGTACTATGGAGAAGAAAACCTATTTTTGGAATAAATTAAAACTATGTCAACACTATATACAAGTATGATTTTAAAATAGTTAAAAAATTTTTTTTTTTTATATTTATTTTTCGGTTCATAGATTGTGGTTATATAGTAAAAGTGTTAATAAGCAAAAAGTGCTGAAATTTAGAATTTACGACAGTATGCAAATAGTTTTATAGCTACAAAATATTTGGATAATATCAAAACTTTATCAAAAAATCAAATTTTTCGAAAGATACATAAATTTGTGAACAGCAAATGGTGCTGCTTGTTTGAAACAGCTGTTTTAACAGCTGCTAACTTAACAGTGGCTGCAATGTTAAAACTTCTTGATATGTCACATTAAAGTTTAATGTATTTATTATGTTTTTCGATACAAATTTTGTTCTAGAAAAAGTGAATTCATTCCACAAAATTCCCCATAGTGCTCTGCTTAAAGTTGCTGTTCTCTCAAATTCACTTCAAGAGTGCGCACATAAATTGCTGTAACAAAACATAACTTAAATGTGTGTGTATACTCACACACACATACACACACACACACATACACATACACACACACACAAACACACACACACACACATACACACACACACACACACACACACACTCACTTGGAGACAGTCATGAATATGAACCGGAACAACATCTGCATGTTGTATGAGTGTGTGGGTGTGTGCGGAGTGTGCCTGGGCTGGGGGCATGCAACCAACTGTTGCATGTCTGCAGCTGAAATATCGCGCATAATTGCTGCATATTTCTTGGCAATGTTTGTGTTTGTGTTTTTGTTTGTGCTTGTGTTTTTGAGCCATTTGTCAGCATGTTTTACAACACTTTTTTCTAGGGCTTTTGCCAGTCAGTCAACCAGATGGTCACTTAGTCATTTCGTCAGTCAGTCAGTCAGTCAGTCAGTCAGTCATTCAGTTAGTTAGTTAGTAAGTTAGTAAGTTTGTTAGTTAGTTAGTTTGTATGTCAAGCAGCTGCTGTCGATGATACAATTTTTTTTTAGCTACTCGGTTTGTGAACAATTTTCACATCTGCAAGCTGCTTACTTTTGTCATTTGTCAGTTGTGTATACTCTGTTTTTTTAAATGGTTTAAGGTTAATACCAGCGTCAATATTATTTTTCTATATTAAGGTAAAAACCTTAATTAGGAAAAGTATTATAACGTTTTGATTTATGGGAAAGCATTGTTTGTCATCCAAGTAAATAAATAAATTAGATGAGTGTGCATTTTTTTTTTTAAATTAATTTTAACTATAATATTAAATATAATAATAACTTTTTAAAAATTTTATCTAATTTTTTTTAACTCTACTAGAGGGTTTAGAATTGTCTAAATTGGAACGATCAGTCAAATATATTTTATTTTTCAGACTAAAAGCCTTTGTTGCTCTGGCTATAAGACTCTTTATAATTTAGGATTAATTCTAAGATAAAATTATTTAAATAAATATGTTAATAAAAAATAATTCTTTTTTTTTTAATAATTTTTATAAATACTTATTTAATTAAATTTATGCAAATAAATGTTAATAAAATTTAATTTTAATATTTTTTTAATAATTTTTCTGAACTCTTATCTCAATTAAGCTGTAATTTAAAAAATGATTCAAGAAAATATCTATTAATTATTTATTTATATACTCATCTCAATTATTTAAAAAAATTATTATTATTTATTTATATTATTGCTATCCTCTCTCTATACAATCTAGCCAAGTTTGATCAATATTGAGCTACTATATTTTCCAAAGCATCATTATTCTAAGATACAATTATTTAAATTATTTCAATTAAAATTATATAAATAAATGATTTTTTTTATTAATTTTTCTAAATATTTATGTCAATAAAATTTATATAAATAAATAAATAATTATTTTTTTTTTTATATTTTTATATTTCTAAATACTTAACCAAATTAAGCTGTATTTAGAAAAAATATTAAAGAAAATAATTATAATTTATTTATGTATATATTTATCTTAATTGAGCTGTATTTAGAAAAATTATTATTATTTATTTATTTAATTGCTTTACTTTCCCTTAGATATCATATCAGATGTCATATCTTCCATAGCAACAAGAGTTTAAAAATTAATAAATAGAAATTTTTTCTCAAAGTTTTATATTCGAAAAATAATATAACTGATATAGCTGCCATAGAAACAATTTGTTCATTGAATTTTTGAATATATTTATTTGTTGAAAGTCACATAATTTTTGAAACAGATTTATAGCTTATGGTGCTTAAATAAAACAGAGTATTATGTTGTTTGGCATTTTTGAAGACTGTTTCCCATAGAAATCATCCTAAATACGGGAAATGTATTTGGGAATTCGTTTGATTGGCGTTGATTTGCAAACAGCTGATTAACGTTGGCCTAAACGCTTGCGTAACTGAAACTGAAACTGAAACTGAAACTTAAATTCCAAAAGTAAAATCCCAATTCCCAAATCCCAAGAGTTAAGACCTGAGACGAGACCTAAGCCAACTTAAGCACTTTAAGCATTAAATTATAGACTTAAAGTTGCCCCCAATGCACTGGCGTTGCATTTACGAAACGCTTACAGCTGCCACAAAAGTTGCCGCATCGTCGACAGAGACGCTGACGCTGACGCTGACGCTGACGTTGACGTTGACGCCGCTTGGCGCTTGCGCAAACGCCTTAAATTGCAGGTGGGCAAATGCAAATTGAAATCATTATTAATTATAGCAGTTTGGCTTCCGTCCTAGACCCCAAAAGCCGTTTGCATAGTCACAATTTCAAATCAGATTAATGCCAAAGACCCAAAACAAAGGCGGACAGTTTGTTAGCACAAAGGGGTGTGAGCTCGCAAAGGGGACAGGGTGTGTGTGTGTGTGTGTGTGTGTGTGTGTGTGTGAAGAATCTTGTCTGGGAACTATTTGCAAATTTAAGCGACTTAACTTAACTATTGTAGCTAAACTCATTGTATGACAATTCTGTGTGAGAAAATTGCGTAAAGCGACCAAGGCGATTTCCTACAACAACAAAAAATAAAAATAAAAAGAACATTGAAGAACTTTGCTCATTATTAGATTTAAAACGTGACGGAATAACAAACTCGATAATAAGCACTGTTACAGATTGTTTATCCGACGAGGGAACACCCTGTACAGAGTTCAAAATTCTGTATACACAATTTCATAATCATATTAAAATAGTAAAGTTTATAAACTATAAAGGCAGAACAGGGCTTGATATACATTTTATATTAAAATTATAATACACTCTGTATATAATATAGAATATTAATATTCAACAAAATCAAATACAATTACTCTTTTCTAAAGCAAATTAGAATAAAAAATAATTAAAAATGGTTTTAAATTAAATTTTAGATTTATATGTATTTACTTTTAAAATATTTAAATTTTCTTCTTTTTTTTTAATCCAAAGAAAATGGCACTCCGAAGCATTATAGTATGACGATATATATATATACATATATATATAGATCGATATATATTAACATCGATACATATTTATATCGATATATTGACGAAATTTCGATATTTCTTCATACTATAAAGCTTCGGAGTGTCGTTCTCTTTGTATTAAAAAGAAGACAAATATATCGATTTCAATATATCGATATATCGGTAATATATTGATTGTTGTGTATTTATATTGATATATCGATATGTCTGAATACATCGATATTGATTAATATCGATATGTATTAATATCAATATGCACTTTTACAAAGATACCATTCGAGTATCTTTAATTCTGCATTTTATTTACTTGTTTCTTAAAATATTTTATAATTGCATTTTACTTATACAGCCAAAAACTTACTTTTGGTTATCAGATAAATTGATTAACGATTATTCTTCTATATGTTATGCAAAACGTACCTATTATTATATTCATTGCAAAATCGATGTTAGCTACTTTTTTAATCAATTTAAAGTTTAAGTTTTAGTTTAGTACCTTCATTTTAATTTTTGTGATTTATAAAAAATATATATTCTAAACGTTCTTATTCAAAAATTAAACTTAAATGTTAAAAACTATATACAATTTGCATTTTAATAAAAAGAGGGGACCCGTACTTATTATTCTGTCCAGGTGTGTATATTTCGACTATAAAACAGTTCGGGATTCAAGAATTTTCCATTTTTATTTAACAATTATTTAACAGTTATTTTACAATTTTATTTTTGGTAGGTCAATTTTTGAAATACTCAGCATGATTCATATTCAAAATTAATTTATATTAATTAACACCTAAAAAAAATCTTTAAAAACTAGCTTTAATATTCAACTTTTATCAATTTTTATTTTTGGGTCAAAAAAAGAGTTTTTGTTAATTTTAATGAAAAAATTTAAAATTATTCTTAGCTCATAATTTTGATACATAAAAAATATAACAGTTGCGATCCCTGTAAAAAACATATTTTAAATATTGTATATTTAATATTATCAAGCAAATGAATTAAATATTTGGTAGATATATCTAACTCAATGTTAGCTAAAAATAGTTTTGGCAAGGGGATTGGTAGCTGCATTTAAGGTGACCATCGTTGGCCAAGGTCTTAACGTATATTAAATTTGAACTTCACGCGCAAATGTTGCAAGTTAGAGAAGTGTCATGGTCTGTCAATTTGCTGCTGCAAGTTGCAAGTTGCAATCACCACCAAATTGACAAGACTAAAGATGCAGTTGTTTAGTTGCAACTGCTGCAGTTGCATTGTTGCATTGTTGCATTATTGCTGTTGCAGTTGCATTGTTGCTGTTGCAGTTGCAGCACCTGTCAAGGTAGTTGGCTGCCACAAAATGCTCCACATGCAACACAACATTTAGCTCTTAGCCCTGCTGTACATGCTAATTTTCAATTGGTCAGCGCTGGTGGACTCTGTGGGCGCATTGAGATTGAGTTGCAGCCCAGCCAGGCGAGTTGTTGCCGCCAGTTGTTGCCACCAGTTGTGGCCAGCAATTGTTGCTGTTGTGCCGTCGTGTGGCAATTACCAAACAACAAAAGTCGCCTGGCACACGGTAGCAGCCACAATAACAACAATTTGCAAGCAACATGGAATGTGCACGGCCATCGCCATCGCCATCGCCATCGTCTTGGCAATTTCATTATAATGATAATGATAATGATGATTATGGCGATGAGGCAATGGCTATGAGGCAGACCCAACCAGACCAGACCACAGACTAGCTCGAGCTGTGGCAGCTTGAACCGATGCTTATCCGTTTTTAGAATATCAATTATAAGTCATTTACTTTGGTTGCACGTCCGCAGCTCGTTCGGTCCACTCACCCAGTTCCAGTTACAGTGCCCCATCAATTTTGAGTGCCCACCTCATCTAGGTGCCTCTGCCTCTGCCTCTGCCTCCTAGATAGTCTACAACAGCCTACTGCGTGTCACGAGTGTGAAACTGTAAAAGTACTTTTTAATTTAAGCTCATTTTAATTGTGAGAACTTTATTCCATTCCAAGTGCCACAAATCCAAATCCGAATCACATTTAATTTCTCAACTTGATTCTTCAAGAAAAACAAATGGTACGCATTTTTTTTGTTTTTAATATGTAAACAGGGTATAACAGGCTGTTTATTTAGCTGGTTAAATGCTTCAATTGAAGAGCCTTCAATAATTAAAAAGTCGTTTTTGATTGCCAAATGCTGATCATGTTTAGATTTTAAAAAAAAATAAATTACTAAATTTTTTCGTTTGTCTTTTTTTTTTTATAAAACTATTTGAGGTCTGGCTTCAATTGCAATTTGCATATTTCATACTTTATATTTTAATTAATTTATAAATAAATATTTCTTTAACAAACATTTTTTTACATTTTTTTTTTTTTTTTCATGTGTTTTTGTTTATTTTTATATTTTAAATTCAAATTTGGTTTATTGAAATATTGAAAGCATTTTTTTGTACAATTGTAAATTAAAAGCTCTGTATTTTGTTCGCATTAGTGTTATAAAATTAATTTCAAATAAAAAAAGTATTCTCGAATTTATTGAAAATTTTTTAGCATTTGGGTAAAAATTTTTTAGATTTGAGGAAAATGTAATTTTAAATAAAAGAAATTTACTGAATTTACTGAAAATAAATGGTTTTATTTAAATATTTGATTAAAGTAATTTAATAAAATTGTTTTCTAAGTTTTTGCACGCGTTTTTATTTATTTTATATTTAAATTTGATTTTCTGATATATTAAAAACGGTTTTACGCACAATTCCATAATGAAAGCTCTATAATTTTTTTTTTTTTTTTTTGTTATTAATTTCCTAACGTTGAAGCTCATCTGACGTTATTTTTGTACCACAGAGTATTTGCTTGTCGATCAGTTTAAATCTTATATATAATTTTTATTTTTTTCTAGTTTTCTTGTGGGTTTTATTTTTCGGCTCACAATTACCGCCTCATTTAGTTGGAATTACATTTGATGAGTGTTTTCACTTGGCATTTGCTTCAATTAGTTGGTTTTTATTTTGTAATTTAATAGCTGACATATGTTCTCGATAAAGCTGAGTAAAGTTAATGATAATGATGTGAATTGAAAAGGGCATTGTAATGAAAATGTACAAATGGGAAAGAAATGTATAAGAAAATATATATTAAAGTTAAATCACTTATATCAGCTTATATATAAATAGAAGAAAATTTATATATTATATAAAAACCTAAATATATTATAAAACAATCTGTTATATGATACGCTTAATTAAATTATTTAAATTTATTTAAAATCTTATTAAATTTGAAAATCCAGTTCTCTATTGCAGCTGCAATAAAATAAGATTAGATAATATGCAGGATATATAATGAAAAACAAAAAAAAAAAAATTATAAAATTGCCAATCCTCTTGGAACTTGAACTGGATCAGAAGAAACACCTGGTTTTTCAGACTTTATTTCGAATTGGCCGCCCAGAAGAATAAATGCAGTTTTATTTCTTTACGATTGTTCACATTAATTGAGTTTTTATCGGTTGTGGATTATGTCTGATATTGTTATTTCCTGGGCTATCCCCTAGAGGATTTGGCAATACGAAAGGCAACGGCGCCTGCTAACTTGGCCAAGAAGATTGCAGCGTTTAATTGATGCACCAGTTAATTAATTGTAACAAGTCTTTGCACAGTACAAAACATAGCAAATGATACAAGCCATTTATGGCTGTTGGTAGTAGGGATTAAAGAGAGAGGGGGGCGAAGGGGAACTTTCCACAATGAAGAAATATCGAGCTCATAAGCAGAGGCAGCTACGTTAACTGCCTGATATTGCCCACAAGTTGAACTAAAATATATAAATAAAGTCAGAGCAGAAAAACAACACAAAAACTAAATCATTGAAGACAGCAGCCGCAGACTGAATGCGATCACAGTTGAGATTCTTTTTTTTTACTGCAGATGGAAGAAGGGAAGAACTCAAACTGGATCTGATTCCGATTCTGATTCTGATTCTGTACCTCAACCGGCATTTACACTTGTCTGCAAATGAAACTGAGGCTGAGACTGCGAATGGGACTCTGCTGCGACTCAAGTTGCAGATGGATCCCAAATGTTGGGGCTGGGCAGCTTGAACTGCGTTACACGAAACGGCGTGTTGATGCCAGTTGAATGAGCAAACATAAAACGGGGCAACAACATCAAAAAAAAAACAAAAAAAAAAAAAAAATAGAATCAACTTAAAAATCTGACACTATATAGACGAATTGTAAATGCACTTTAATTTATTAACAAAAATCAAATAAATTGTTTGAAATGTAAATAAAACAATTTTAAAATATAAAGCCAAGCAAAAAGATTTAGCATTAAAAAAAACATATTTTTATGTTTTATTATTATTGTCAAGAAAAAAACTATTAATTTATATAAAACTATTAATTTCAATTAAAAAAAATGATATAAATTATATTTAAACATCATTCAAAATACACATATAAAATGAAATATAAATAAACATAAATTTATATAAATATTAGACACAATTTAAATCAAAATATTTATACATTTTATAGTTGGTTAATTTTTTTGAATAAAATTAATCGATATTGAATTGTCATAAAGTAGATTTTAACAATTTTAAATAATTTATGGGAACTACTCATAACAGTTACTTTTCCAGCTTAAAAATCAGGAAGAAATTTTAATTTAAAAATTGATTTTATTTAAATTATTTATATACTTTTGGATTTTATTGCTGAAATAAATTGTTGTAATACTTTGAAATAACAAAAACCAAATCATTTTTGGGATTTGTGGGTATTTATATGTAAAAACATTTTTTTTTTTGAAAATTTAAATGGATCTTAATTTTTATTTTATTTTTTTTTAAGTTGTTGCTGTTGTGTTTTGTTTTGGTGTTAATGTTTTTTGTTAAGTTAAGTTTGAGTTGTTGAAATGAATAAATAATAATATTCAAAGACAAAAAAAAAATTTATAAAAAATACAAAAATATTAAAATTATGGTTGACATACTTTAAAATGATTTTTAAGTAGAATTTCTTCTTATTTTAAGAGCTATTATTTTTCACATATAAAGTTGAAGTTTTATATTTATTAAAAGCTGTAATTTGTCACAAAATGTTTATTTATACTTTTTGTTTTTAAGCTTATTTAGATTTGCTTATAATTTTAAGATATGTGCAAATTTATTTTTTTATTATAATTAATTTCAATTAAAAAGTTTGTCGGGTAACATTTTGTGATTTTGTTTTTTAATTTTAAGAAATCATTTAAGGCTAGAATTTTAATAAAATAATGCAGATACAAAAGTATTAATTGAATTTATATAAAGCCTTATATATAAAGCCTTATATACTTTCTTATATACAACTAGGTCACAAATTGCATTATATAATGAATGTACACTAGTTGCAAGGCCATTAAAAAAGTGTACATAGAAAAAGCGAGATTCAGAGTGAGAAAGAGCGAGAGGAAAATCAAAAGACTTAAGGCACAAACCTTGGCTAGCATTAAGTGCGCTGCAGCTTGCGCGTGTCTGTGTGTGTGTGTTTGTGTGTGTATGTGTGTGTGGAGTGTGTGTGTGTGTTTATGTGTGTGTATGTGTGTTTGTATGCAGCTCGAAGTGACTATTTAGGCCCGGTTTAGAATCAGCGCTCGTTGCCCGGCAAACATTCCGATGCAGCAGGTGTTTAGCATAAGTAATTGATATTCTACACACAATCACTGAGGCAACAGCAGCAGCAGCAGCAGCAGCAACAGCGGCAACTCGACGTGGCATGAAAATTAGACGCAACAACTTTTGGGTGCAACAACAGCAGCAGCAAATTAAATGAAGCAACTGGAAATTGCAAATGCAAAGTGAAGTCAATTTGGGGCGCAGAAAGAACTTGATGTTATTTTGTTATTTCTTTTTTTAATGCAATGAAATGATTGAACATGAAATTAACTTGCCCCAAACTGGCTAAAAAAAAAAATCACATTTTACAAACAATACAAATCTGTTGAAGGTCTTCAAAACACACACAAAACATAGAGCAATATCATTATTTATTATTATTAATATCAATTTACATAAGCGCTGAAAATGCGAGCAAAACTTCACACAAATCAGAAGCTTATTGATACCATTTAGCTGTTCCATTATAATACAGTCGATTTGTTTGGCGTCCCAAAAATACAAAAAAAAAAAAAAAAGAAGAGAAACTGGTAACCAGACACAATACCCTAACCCCCTAATACCCCTTCACATTTAGTGACCACACTGGCGTCAGTTGTCGCGTTTATTTTGCATTTGGACTCTCGACTATTGACTCTCGACTCTCGACTCTGGTACTCAATCGTGCGCCATAAGTTTTCTTGTAATTTATGTTAATTTTTCACTTTAGTTTAACATAAAAATCGAAACGCCTAAACAAATGCCAGACTGTCGAGACAGTCGCAATAGATAGATAGCCAAACCATGTAATGGCAATAGTCGACCGCGAATGCATATTAACAGAAATAATATTTCTCAAATTACAGTGGCGTAGTGGGGGGCTAATGGGCAAGCCGTAGCCTAAGAAAATAAATATATGAGATCTCATTCTACTTTGGTAGTTGAAGAAAACCCTAAATGTATCTTAACAAGACTAGAAAACTTATTATTTTGAAAAGCAGGGAAAAAGACTCTATAACTTTTTAATGTTATAAAGGCAAGAAGATTTAGGAAGACTTATAAGCTCAGCCTTCTCATAATTAGAGGATTTGTACCAGGAATCACAACTCTTTTAATTTTTATATAAAGAAATTATGAGTAAGAATTTTCATTAAAAATTGGCATTAACTCTGAAAATAAAAATTGATATTAAAAATTAGTTGTAAATTTTTATTTAAAAGTTGAATATAAAAGATATTTTTCAATTTTTAATTTTAATATTGAATAATATTAATTGATTTTGAAAAACTTCTGAACCACGCAGCAGAATATAATCAAAATCAATTTTTTATTTTTAACATTTAAAACATTACACATTTAAAATAAAAATTTAAAAATAACTTTTATTGTCAACTTTTAAATAAAAATTTTAATTTTAATTTTATTTCACAATTTTACAATATATACAAGTTGAAATGCAATTTCTTAATAAATATTGGAAATATAAATTTAACCTGTTTCTAGCGACCGTAACGCTTATAATTAAAAAAAAAATTTTTTATATTAAAATTATTTGTGGATTTTTATGAAAAGATTAAAAAATAAATCTTATATTTGATCTATATTAAAAAAAAACTAAAAATTAAAATTTTGAATTCAATTTTTATTATAAAAATAAGAAATAAAAATTATTTTTAATTTTCATAATAAAATTATCATAATTTTCATAATTAAACTAAAAAAAAAAATTGTATGTAAATATCCTTTGAGCCAGGACTTTTATTAACAAAATATACAAATATTCAGGATGTGTGCCTCAATACTTATTATATGATACACAGGATGTCCTTAAAGGATCAACATTAAGAATACTGGCTTTAAAGATATTAACACTCAATTTAAATTAGCAAATTTTAATAATATAAATTGAGAAATAATTTTAATTTTTGACATTTATTATAAAAATTAAAAATTATTTTTAGTTTAGATTTTTATAACAAAAATTGAATAATAATTTTTATTTTAAATTTATTTAGTTTTTTAAATAAAATTTAAGATTTATTTTCAAATTTTTACACAAAAATTAATAATAAAAGTTTTTGCTCTTTCCAGGATCCTGCATCCGAATTAAGTACAACTAAGATTTTCCCATTCATCAGGCTTGATTTTGTTTGTTTTTTAACTCATGACTTTTATTTGCAATTCCTGATTTCTATAATAAATATTTACTACTTTTAATCTTTTTAAGTTTTATACATATATCCCCCAATTTATCCCCTTTTAAATACCTAGCTACGCCACTGGCAAACACTGACGTTTCAAATATCGCTTGCCAAATGAAAAATTACATATCTGCAGTCGAGTTGAAAAACAAGAAAACCCAACGCCCACATGACACGTAACAAAATCAACTCAAATCGAAACGAAACGAAACGAAACGAAATGATGTTGTATAAGAAAAATCAAAATAAAAAAAATTAAAAAACAGTATTGAAATCGAATATGAAATCGTTGTCCATTCCTGGGGTCAGTCAGTCAGTCTGTCTGACGTTTTGGCATTGATTTGAAGTGCGGCCAGCAATTAATGCAAAAGGTCAGTCTTAACTTGGTCAGCAGCTTGATGCCAACTTTGCAGCTGCGACTTTGAAACTGGCAGATCTCTGGCAACTCTGGCGAATCCGTAAGTACGTTTATCTTAAAAAAAAATATATAAAATAAAACCTGTAAGAAACGCTTGCCAAACGATGCCCGGGGCTAATAAAAATGTGACTGGCCCCCCGCTCCGATTGGAGCTGCAAGCTTGGAACTTACCTGCCAGTTGTTGTCAGTATTTAATTTAATATTATATTTTTTTTTTTGTGCAGCAGGGTATTATAATTTTGTGACAAAATGTGTAACGCATTGAAAGAGGCGTATGCAAATCCAGAAACTAAATATTTAAACTTGAGTAAAATTTGTCCATTTTTTTCCTTTCTCTTAATTTAGAAGCCTTAAAGCAACTTAATTCTGATGCGATTCTAAGTTAAAGACAGTATGTATTTATTGAAGTTGGACATCATAATATATACATAGCTTTCATAGAATGCTCGTCCCGAAAAACAAGTTTGTGTATAAAGAAAATTTTTGGTTTTCTATGCATTCTAAGAGTTAGACAGATTAGATTTTAAATCGGATCAATATAACTTAGAGCAGCTCTAGAAACAATCGAAAATGGATTTTAAGGCTACTTGAAGAATCCTAGTCGAGTATAATATTACTACATATTTGAAAATTTTAGATGATCCCTAAATATCTGAGGTAATGGTAAATAAAAATCTTTGCGTCACTTTTTATACATAACAGGTAATATAACAATTTTTGTGGCAAATGCATAAAATATATCTATTTAGATTTTAACATTAAAATGAGATAAAACCATCTTTCAAATGATACATATATAATTTTATACTATATATATTTACTATTGTTCAATATATAGGCCTGTTATTTTAGCTTTTTTTAAAAATCCTAACAATTATTTGATTTTGATCACCCTTCAGTCAAAAACTTTCTTTGCACCAATTTTTTTAAATTATTTAAACTAAGCTCCAATTCATTCTAAATGCTTATTTGAAAAGAATTGGTTGAAAATTAACAAATTTGCGATCAAAAACGTACAAAACAAATTTTATGTTTAGCTAGTTATTTTAAAAAAAAAATTAAAAAAATTTCTGTACCAATAAAATTAATTATTTTTTAAAACGGAATTTGATTAAATATGTTACAATTTTTATTGGGATTTTTTTTGGATGGAGTCATATATTTGGCCATAACTTGCGAATGGCTTAATTGATTGAAATGATTTATATTTACATTATAACTTATAATAATATAAGTTTCATTTTGCTCTTCATATTCTAAACAAATTTTGCCAAAGTCTAGTAGCTAAGCCTTAAAGCTGTTATCGGAATATTCTAACTATTCTTTTTATTAGTAAGGTACTTAATTTAACCTTTATGCATATTAAAAACAACAAATGTTGTCATTAAAAATTACTAACAGTAGCCAAGAAGCACGGGAATAATAAAATATATAAAAAATACAACAAAAATTGAGTTAAAAATATTTAAATTCAAGTAAGAGTATACAAATATGTATGTATCTTCGTTAATTGAAATATAGCTGTTCTTTCTGGGTTATTATTTCATTTATTATTATTATTTTTAAGTTCATGTGACATGGCATTGGCGAGCAAGCATTTAATTATAACATTTTCAAGTTTGCAAATTGTTATAATTGTCGTGGCACAAAAAATAAAAAAAAAATCACATTCGCTGGCCATTAATTATTTTGTTTTTATGGGGTATTTTTGAAGGACCTCGAGACCCTTCTGTTTGGCATTGTATAGACCATTTATTAGAGCAAAGTGCGCCATTTCTCTTACTTGACTTTGATTGTCTATCAGTCTGTCTGTCTCTCTGTCTGTCTGGCTATCTGTCTGTCTGCCTGCTTATCTGTCTGCCGGTTTGTGCTCATCATTAGGCTCGAGTGAGCTCGTGATCCATGTGTGACCTTTTCTTATTTTGATTACCGAATTTGGCTGCTGTCCCTTTATATTCTCCTTCCTGACTCTTTTTTTATTTTTATTTATTTTTTTTGTCGACTCAATTGTATGAATCACAATTTAAAATGATTCGCATTTGCTGTTAAGTAGCCGGCATTCGGTCGAAATTCGCTGGCAAAAAAATTTCCGTTGAACCTTTTCTTATGACACCCTCTAGCTTCAATTTATATGGGGTATATTGAAAAGTTTATATAATATAATTAACTACATGTCTTAATGCATTTAAAAGCTTATGTAATATAGAATTATTTTTATCAGTTTTTAATGGTTTATAGATTTAAAATAAACATTATTTATTATTTATTTTAATTTCACATATTTTAGATTATTTCTTTAAGATTTTTTAAAATTGGGATAACGTTGTTTTTTTTTAAATAACAATAAATTGTAGTTTATTTATTTATTAAATTAAAATATTATCTCAAGTTGGAATAGCTCTTCTCGTTTTTATTTAGAAATTTAACTTAGGTTAAGAAATACTTCTTGATGATATTTTAATGATCGGTTAGACTTTTTTTTTCAGTTTTTTTTAAATATCCCAAAATTGTCATTTAATTGTTGTTTTCCATTTAAATTTGATAACATTACACTTTAACATTTATTTTTTAAATGTAGATTACATATTCTTGATTTTTTCATAATTAATTGCCTTTAAAAATTTATATATTTTTTTAAACAGCTTTAAAGATTTGTTATAATATTTGTTTATATCCCTAATTTCTTTTTATTACTTTTGTTACGTGTATGCCATTTATTAATTTTCTCTAATAAATTTCTTAAGCTGTAAAATTTAATAAAATTTTAAATTTTGTTTTAAATTTACAATTTTCTTTATTTCTTTTAAATATTTGTAATATATTTATGTCATTTATTGCATTTATTAAATACGTTTTTTAAGTTGTGTTTTCGCTTCTCAAAAATCTGTCTACAGGGTATGTGCTGACCCGTATCTTTTTCCCCTATATTTTTGACCCTATTAATACAAGCGTTGTTTGCCATTTTCGCTTGAATTTCATCTTCGATGACTCAACAAAACTGTAGTTTATACATTTATATTTTTGGGCATTTTCATTAGGAGCTCACGATGATGGCAATCAGTTGTTGTAGAAGGGACCTGGGTCATTCAGCCGCAACAGGATAAGGGCCCACAGCCTTGACTTCCGTTCGACAATGTTCCGTTCTGACTTCGATTCCTTCTTAAACGTATTTCAATGATATAACCGTAATGATATTCTCCGTTGTTGTTGTCCCTCCTCATATGGCTCACTTAGTGCCGGACGTGTTCGTGATCTCACAACAGGGTCAGAGACGTCTGAGTGTTTTTTTTTTTTTTTTTTTTTTTTTGGGTATTGTGTGGCACACTCTTGGCGTGATAAATGTATCGTCATTCTATTTTTGCTTTATCGTCCTGGCCAATTTTTTTTCTCTTTTTTTTTTGAGCGAAAGTGGAAAGTCAAATGTTTAATGTGTGTTGCGAATATACCCTGCTCTGAAATATTTTATTTAATTAATTGTTTTGCTTTTGTATTAGTTTAAATTGTTTTTAATCGATTCTTGCCGGTATGAGCTCTCATTCTGATTTAAGTTATATTTTCCTGAAAAAGTCAGTTAAAATATATTAAATTTTTTAAATATCTGCCCTATTTTTTAATGAATAAATAAGAATATCTATTTATGGATATTTTTTCACCCTACATTATCCTACACATTAGTTTCTGTTTAACTACCACTGCCGCAACTTCACCCACCCCCTCTCTAGGCCAACTAAATGAATCGCATAAAATTTCTAATACTGTTGCCATTTGCAACAGTTTTTTTTTTTTTTTTTTGCTTTTATGATGCCGACTTAAAGCCCCCGAAAATGTTGTTTGGCCAATCAATTAGGATATTACAGACATGTTCGCATTCGCAAAATGACAATGACACGACGTTAGGGAAGGGAATGGAAGGGCAACTCGAAACTGGGATGGAATTTTTCGTTTGTGTCCTATTTTGGAACACCCGTCATATCTGGGAACTATACAGACGTGTTTCAAATTCAATTTCGTATGCCACATGCCACAATACGAATAGTGCCCGGGGTATGTTGAAGGGATGACCAAAACTCTGAACCCAAAAAACAAAAAAAAAAAAACCTAAAACCTAAACGTAATACTACCTTTCCCCTACTCAGAGTATATTGAGTGACATACTTAGTTTGCTTTGCTGGTCATTTGCGGGTTTTTGTTTCTGTTTCTGTTTCTGTTTCTGTGTATTTCTGGGACTTTCTGGGCCAAATTGATATGCTAAGTAGCTCAGTTCGGTGACAAGAACTGAGGCCGTGTTTCTATATAAATTAGCTACCCGAGTTGCATTCATTCTCTGTTTCCATTTTGAGAATAATTATCACAGCTTTTTATCAAGTGACAGGCGGTCGACTAATTTCCAAATGAATGCCCCAAGGAAAGGCGCATTTCCGTTTTTCTGACCATCGATTGGGACATTAGAAATAAAACAACAACAAAGGAATAAGCTGAAATCGTAACAATTTCTTATATATATATATATACACATATATGTATGTATAGGGACGGGGATAGGGTCGGAGGTGGGCGTGGCAATGTTGTTCGTTGATAAACCGCAGAGCAACAAAGGCAACGACAACAAATAAAATGTGAAGGTAATAAATAAAAATTGTTTTTAAACAACTTAATCGAATTTGTGTTTTGTGATTGACTTTGGGCTGTTTTATAAGTATGCATAGCATGCGAGGGTTGCTTCAACGCTGCCCATAAATTTTGAATAAAAAAATTAAAATAAATTTTAAATTATGTTGAGTTTTTCGCAATTTTAGCAAATATTTCAGCTGATAGATTGACAAGATAGTAACTGTAAGATATATAAAAATTATTAATTAATGCACCTACTAAAAAAGGTGCTCTTAAATGATATTATAGTATATGCATATAGCTCTCTCGGCGAGCGTTGCTACGCTCCCGCTATAAAAAGAAAATTATTAGGTAACCCTGTTTTTCAATGGCATTTTAATTGCAGTAATCCAGCTATTATTTTTAAACAATTTTCAAATGCATTTTCCACCCACTTTTCGATATGCTTTTAATTAAATTTTTTTTAGTGTGCCAAGCTACAATAAAATAGAAAATTACAATAAAAATTGCAGGTTTCGAGCTTCTACCAAATGCTCGTGAGTCGCCAATCAGTCAGTCAGTCAGTCAGCTTACAGAGTTCTGTATTTGTAGATTTGGTTGAGATAAAACCCGGAGTTTAAGGTCCTGAGTAGTACTGTGTATTGGAAAATCAACTTTTTTTGGGGAATTTAAATATATATTTAGTGACTTTTTAATTTTGGCTCTTCTAAATGAAGATATATTGGATTAAAAGAAGTTGTTTCAAAGTTTCGATAACATCTGTTGTTCAAAGTCTCAATACAAAATAAAAATGTATAATTACAAAAATAGTAAGTAAATTTAAATTTCGCTTTTTACTTATTTTTTTTCTTATTATTTTTTTTCTTGTATTTATTATTAATTTAAGTTGTTGAAATTAACAGTGAGATTAATAAGTGAAATGATAAAATCACAAAAAAAGGTGATTTTATTATTTAGTCTTACTGTTATTTTCCAACAATTTAATTTAAGCTTAATACTACTTTAAAAAAAAACTAAATTATCACTAAATTCACTTGCATTATAGATTGATAAAAATAACAACAATTAATATGAAAATTATGCTGAAATTAATATAAAAGATAAATGCAAGGGGTAAAAATTATATGGTACTAATCAATTTGATAGTTTCTAAATTATATATTTTAGTATATGCAGAGAGCTAGCACGGCGTGCGTTGCTATGCTCAGTTGTACTAGTTAATCTCTACATTTGAGTTGCATTTTTTATTTAATTAATTTTTTTTGTTTTTTCTTACAAACATATTGTCACACATTGTTTACAAGCGACCCTCGCATAATGTGAGCTATCTCAACGTTTGGCATTTTTATGCCTGCGCCTTTTGGCCTTTGACTTTGACATAAAAACAGAGACGCCGCCTTTTGTGGGAGCTGCAGCCACTGACAAGAAGGGGGGGTGAAGTGGTGAGACGGGTGCGAGAATGGGGCTGGAGAAATGGGGATTTTGAGGGTATGGGGAATGGGGAATGGGAAATTCGGGAATTTTTGTGTAGTACTTTTAGGGGCTGCCCCAAATGCGTTTTTGTTGTTGTTAAAACAATTTTTATGACGCAAGTGCTCGTAAAATTGCGTTGTTCTTCATGTTGCTGTATGGTTGTTGTAGTTGTTGTTGTTGTTGTTGTTGCTGTTGTTCCTGTGGTTGTTTGCTTCCTGGGCCGCTTGTCATTTGCCATCTCCATCGTCCTTGTGACTTGCGGATACCAAAATTGTATGTATTTGGTTTTAACACATTTTGGTCTAATGGAGTGCCGGTTGCTCTGCTGCTGCTGTTGCTGTTGCTGTTGCTGCCACGAGAAGCTTCATAAACTGACACAACAGCAGTAGCAGCACCCACACGCAACATGCCACATGCCGCATGCCACCAGACACTTTGCATTCCAATTTCAGATTCAGATTTCAGGCAATGCGAGAGTTTCTGTTTGTCAGTTTGAGTGTTTCGTGCCGGAGCCTTCATCTTCATCTTCTTCTGCTTCTTCTTCTTCATCTTCTGGCCATTTTCAGACTTGGCAAAACTTTGCTGGCCATCAAAATAACTGACCAAGTGAAAGTTGAACAACAAACATGACAACAACAACAACAACAACAACGATAACCAACTTTAACAAGCATAACAATCTGAGCACCAAGATTACACGTGTTAGTTGTTAGTCATGTTTGTTGTTGTATTTGTTGCTATTGTTGTTGTTGTTTCTTTTACAACATTGTATTAAAAACAGAATAAAAAAAAATATGCTTATGTTGAAAAATCCCCACTTGGGGCCTCTCTTTGGTATGCCAACAATGTTAATAATGTGAATGATGTGTATATATTTTTTTATTTTTTATTTTATGTATTTTTTTTTTCCTTTTTATTTTTACAGCACCCAAGAAACATAACTAACATATTCTTCAAACATGGCTCTAATTGATTGTTGTTAATTTTGTTAATGGGCTGTTCAACTAATTTGAAAGGCAATGCAACATTGAAAAACTAAAAACTTAAAACAACGTAACGATCTCGTTTTCAATTTCAAACTCAACTAGATTCATATGAAATACAGAAAATTTAAATATATTTCAAAGAAACAGTTTAGCCAAATGTGTCAGCATTAAGTTAAAAAGCTTTAACAAAACATTCTTATTTATAAACAAGGGCTCTTTAATAAACTGTGATAATTCTAAGCAATGATTTTTGCAAAAATTTACACTTCTTGATATTCTTAAATTATTATTTTTTAATTATTAGGATAAAATAAAAAAGAAATTAAAATTATTTTTAAATTTTTTGTGACGAAATTGTAAATTATAATGCCAAATTTGCTATTCATTTTTTTTTTAAACATTTAGATGAAATATAAGTTATTTTTATTATAGAAAATAAAACTTTAAAATTGCCAATTTCAACAGCAATAAGACTTAATACGAAAGTTGATGGGGAATTTTCCAGTGTATTTATTCTACTTAATAGACTTGATATATTTAATGAATGTTAGCAAGGCCAAAGTACAATTTTGGTTTATTTTTTTACCATCAATTTTTTGAATAAATGCCAAAAAAAAATCGACAAATCGCCCATAGTGCAGTGTGTAAAAATATTTTAATTGTTTTTTTTATACCCTTGCAAAATCGAATTATAATTCTGTCATGATGTGTGTAACGCACAACCCCATAAAGCATATATATTCTTGAGCAGCATTACAAGCTGAATCGATATAGCCATTTCTGACTGTCCGTCTGTTTCTATGCCAACTTGTCTCTCAGACTTTAAAGCAACGTTCATGAAATTTGGCACAGATGCTTCATTATATTGCAGACAGTGCATATGTCAGAATCAGCCGGATCGGACTACTATATAATACAGCTGTCATAGGAACAATCGGTCCAAAAGATTGTTTTTCAAGATATCAAAACCAAACTAGGCAGATCGCTAAAAATTCTTGTTTTGAACAATCTGAACAATTTTCATAAAAATCAGACAACTATATCTTATAGCTCCCATAGGAATAATCGGTAGAAAAGTGCTTGTATGAAAAACATTTTTGTTTTTTAAGATATCAAAATCAAACTAAACATTACGATGGTGAATTATGATTTGTACGATCAAATTTTATCAATATCGGACCACTATATTATATAGCTGCCATAGGAACAATTGGGTGAAACATTTTTCTTTTTCAAGATATCAGAGACAAATTTACTATATCGATATAGAAATACGTTCTTTACTATCTGGTAAAGTTTGAATGAAATCGGAACACTATATCATATAGCTGCCATAGGAACAATCGGAGACACTTCATTTTCATGAAAAGTGCTTGTATGAAAAACTTTTTTGTTTTTCAAGATATCAAAATCAAACTTGTCACATCGATGTAGTATTACGATTTGTACAATCTGACAAAGTTTGAACAAAATCGAAATACTATATCATATAGCTTCCATAGGAATAATTGGGTCAAAAATTAGTTATTCTATGCAAAAGTATTCAAAGTTTTCTAAGCAGACCATTGCAAGGGTATATAACTTCGGCATGTTGAAGATAACCATTTCGTTTTTTGTTTTTAAGTCTTTTTGGGATTATCCTTATTCCTCTAGGTAGTCAACATTTATACACTAAGCAAAAAGAAATTTTTTTTAGTATAGAAACACTTTCGATAAAAAAAATAAAATAAAATTCTACAAACAGAGTATAAATCTCTACAAAGAAGTGAAAATTTCCACAGTACGAATATATTTTCTATGATATGAATAAACGAAAAAAATTATGGGTTTATAATCAGAAGTATGGATTTTCTACAATATGAAATCCAGGTGTTCTATGAAATGAATATAAAATTCATTAACCTGCAGAAAGTTTTCTTTGCTCAATATAAATTTTTACAAAATATGTTGACTTATTTCTTTAATCAAAGTAAAGTAATTTTTTTATTCAAATTTAAAAAAATAACGGATTTTTTTTATTATGGACATAAAATTATAGATTTTTCCATGTTTTGTAGAAAAAGTTTCCTCGAGTTATCGAAATAATTAAATAAAATAAATAAAACAGAAAATTTTATCTGCCAGAGTTACAACATTTTCTTCACTTTGTGGTAATTAAATCTACAGGGCATAAAAAAATTTCTATGGCGCTATTTCTATCCTGTTTTTCCAAACACTGACGTCAGTTTTCCACAATTGGATGTACACTTTTTTTTGAGTGTACATACATGCAACAACGCGTGTGTCACAATTTAATGTTGCTGTTGTAGTTGGCGTCGGAGTCAGGTAGATGAGTTCAGGTAGTCATGAATGAACCTAAAATAACCTGTGCGATGTCTTCATTGAGACAACAACAAATGTTGGCCGTAAAGTGTGGGCAGTTGGCTGCCGTTTTTCGCGAACCAAATGTATAAAAAAAAGGAGGAAGAACAACACAAAACAAAGCAAAAGAGAAAAAACGTACAACAAAAAAACGATAAAAAAGTTCAACTCGCAGCGAACTTTGCGCACGCGCACGACATGCGAACGGCGCGCGCAAGTGCAGGATAGCGATGAGCAGATAAATAGAGAGAGAAAGAGAGTGAGAGAGAGAGAGAGAAAAAGAGAAGAGTATGCGGAATGTTCGCTACTGTACAACTGTCAGTCTGATGATTTAATGCGGCCCATTCACGACACAGCAAAATCAAGCTCAAGCACCATTTTTATAAAACACAATAAAACAGAAGGAAAAATTAATTATAATTAATAAAAAATAATTATTTATGAATTTCAATAATAATGACATTTATCTGTTAATGTTTCTTGCCTAGGATTTTTTTGAACTGTTTAATGCATTTAAATATGCTATATACAAGTACATAACGCTCCTTGACTTCAATACTGTCATATCTTAATTTTTCTTTAATTTAAAAAAAGCATTTTTTTAATTTTAATAATCATATTACGTATATATCTAATTTATTAAATCAAAAATCGTTTTTATTGAGTTATGATAGTCTTGAAATATATAAAACGATCTATATTCTTGATAAAAATCGGTATATTTGATTATTCTAATTATAAGAATCTAATACAATGCACACTGGTCTCTGAGTTTTGAAAATATTGTGTTAAAATAATGATGATAGAGTGATTATAGATTTAGCTTAAAAAATGTAATACATATTCCGACCGGATCGAATACCTATATTATATAGCTTTCATAGCAACAAACGCACAAAAATTCAGTTATTGTATGAAAAACTAAAAAAATATATTTTAAAATAAATATATTTAAAAAATTCAACTCACAGCCTTCTTTTTATGGCATATAAAAGTAAAGTCTCATAGGAGCTTTTATGGCTTTTAATAAATAAATTGTTATATAAAAAACATTTTTGTTCTTAATGTTACTTAAATAATACGAGTACATTATGTAGATAGTTTGATTAAGTTAGATTTTTAAAATCATTTGGATTTCAATGACATAAATTGTCGGAAAATGTGCAATTTTTACAACAATATTTTCTTGTAATTCTTTAGCAACCCAATTAAAGCTATTTTTACTTGAGGATCGCAATGATCGCTGCTATGAGAGTCGTGAATGGGTGGCAAAAAAAATAATACGTTGAATTCTTATTAGCGATGTGCTAAACTTTGAACTTTTGGGCTGCCTTTGTCTTGGTTTCTGCCTCAGCCTACGCCGCCGTCGCCGTCGCAGTCGCAGTTGCAGCTCTGTTGCCTGATTTGCTGCATAATTATGGCTACGTTCAAGGAGCAGAGACACCTTACCCCATTGAAGATGTTGCAAAGTTGCATCAATTGGTTTTTTTCTTTGCCTGCCTGCCTGCCTGCCACCTGTAAACGATACAAATCACACAACGGCTGAAAACCACAAGGCTGTGGCCGTCTGTCTGTCAGTTTTCCTCTTTGCTGTTGTTGCACTTATGCTGCATGTTGCATGTTGCATGCTGGTGTTGATGTTGATGTTGATGTTGTCGCTGGCAACTTTTGTGGCAGCAAATTGAAGCACCACAGCAACTTTTCGTACATACTACAAACATTTGTATGGCTTGCAGCAAAAATGCGCCCCTATCGTTGCATTTCTTTTAAGGAGTACACATACACTCTATAGAGTATACCCAGAGTAGTTATAGTTACTGTCAAACCAGTTATATATATATATATATGTATAAATATATATACCCCCAATCCCCTTCATCGTCCTTAGCTGCTCGTTCCTGTTGCTTTCATATATGAAAAGTGATTTCTTTGCATAAAATGCGCTAAGCAAAAATACACTTGGCGAAAATTCAAAGAAAAAAAAAAAAAAATAATGACTGCTTTAATAATTACGGATTTACTTACTACTATAAATATTTCTGTATATGAATATAATTATAATTATTTTTTTTTGTAAACAGAAAACACCGCTTTCTCTGGGTTTATCAATTTATTAAAAATATGGTTTTATTTTCTCAATTCACAATTTAAATAATTAAAATAAATAACAATTTTTTGCGGAAATGCAATTTTGTTATATTTATTTTATAGTATTATTAGGCAGTAATCAGAATTTATAAGGGCGGTCCTTTAGCTTACAATAAAAAAAATTATTTGATGATTTTTATGAAAAGATTAAAAAATAAATCTTAAATTCGATCTAAATAAAATTTATAATTCAATTCATCAGAAATAAAAATTATTTTTTAATTTTCATATTTAATTTATTATACTTATTATAAGGCGGTAATCAGAATTAATTTATTTTATTTTATTATAAGGCGGTAATCAGAATTTATTTATTTTATTTTATTATAAGGCGGTAATCAGAATTTATTTATTTTAATTTATTTATCAACAAAGCTGCACTTTAATTGTCGAAAGAAAACTATATATATATTTACAAAGGTTTTTACATTTTTATTGTTTAAAGCTTTATACAAATTTGTATTTATTGAATGCGTTCCTAAAGAATTGATTGATAACATTGATTTTTGTTAATTAATAAAATAAAATTAATGTGTTCTCTCTTCTATTACATTAACTTTTTTTGCTTAAATTTGCTGAAGTAATTATGTTGAAATTAATTAAAATAAAAGTTGTTTATTTTATTTGATAAATCTACGTTAATTAAACTGTTCAACCTGACTGACTACCGACTACCGGACAGGGCAAACGGTAGAAGTTAGAAACCCGCAGTTTTTACTGTAACTTCCTATTATATTGTAGTTTGGCACTCTGAAAAAATTTGTCAAAATCATATCGAAAAGTGTGCGAAAAATGTGCATTTAAAAATTGAATGAATATCTCAGCTGAAGCAGGCTACAGTAATAGTGACATTGTAGAATATGTTTATCTATTTCTTTTTTTATTTTAGCAGAAGCTGTTGCGTAGCAAGGCACGCCGTGCGAGCTAGTGTAAATACATATAAATATCTTAGTTATATTTTATAAATGCGTTCACTTATGTATTGCACTGTCAATTAGGTTATCCTCTAATTAAATCGACCTTTGCTTCAATATCTTTATTGTCTACAGAAATCTTTTTGCTGTACCAAAAATTGTGTAGAAAAACATCGGAATAACTAAGATTAATAGGATATGCCCGCAGGTACAATTTTTTATATATACCCAGGCGATACATATCTCAAGCCTAGCAATGCTGATTTCATGGATTATACAATATTTTTTTTTAATTCTTTAATTTTGCATTAAAAATATATAATTAGAAATATGTGTCTTGGCTGCATTTCAAACTCTGGAATTGTTGTGTTTTGCAATTATGCAATTATATTATAAATATTTTTAAAATTAATTAATTAACTATCTTAGTAAATAGGATATACGCCAGCTGCGACAGGAGATCAGCCGATGCTGTTTTCATACATTATTTAAAAATTCTTTTATACTTTAATATTGCATTATATACATAATTAACTTTTTTTTAATTTTTTAATTAAACATTGAAATTATTTGATTACAAAAATTTTGCCTGGCTGCCTTTCGAACTCTGGAATAGATATGCAGCTAAATTTCAAAATTTTGTACAAATTTAATTAATCTTGATTATGCCACTTAGTAATTTCTCTAAGTGTAACCGTTGGGGTTCCAGATTTCGATTCTTAGACTATGGACACTCGACTGCCGCTGCCGCTGCCTGATGATGATTGGGTATAATGGGTTTTATGGAGCAGCTGCTGCTGCTGCTGCTGTGGATGGTGATGGTGATGGAGATGAGGATGTGGATGTGGATGGGGATGTGAATGCGAATGGAGTTGGAAATGGAAATGGAGATGGAGATGGGGACGTTCAAGTTTGTGGCTCACACCTGTGCTCCGGTTTGGGGCTGACATTTTGAAATATTGCCATTGATTTGCTTGGCAAAAAGACTGCAAAACTGATTTAGTTTGTGAATCCGATTTTCGTTTCGTTTGGCAAGTCCCATTAGGTTTGGTGTTCTCTGTTCCCATGGCAAAATGCTATTGTTGTTGTTGTTGTTGTTGTTTAATATTGTTATTGTTGTTTGTCTTGTTTGCATTTGTTTGTTCTACAATTAACAACAACAATGAGCGCGCAATGTTTTAATTTAGGTCAAGCAATTGGCGTCGCTTTGCCAAGCGTTTATAATTTCCATAAACGCCAAGAGCCAAGCCCCTCGGCTACCCTCAATTTCCCCTACAACTCTACAAAATAAAAAAAAAAAAGGTAGAAAAAAAATAAGTCTGGCTCAATCACATGCTGCATACAAAATACATGTGATATGTTCATTAGTGATGTTAGAAATATATCGATAGATTTATCGTTAGATATACAATTTCATATCGTTTGAAAATTTTCAATTTCTTATTTAAAATTGGAAAATTTGTCTTTATTTATTGTCGCATTTCATTTAATTCTTTATAAAGTAAAAATAAATATATATTTTTAATAACTAAGATATTCCGGAATTACCATCTTTTTTTTGAGGTGAACGTCTCTGTTTTTTGATTTCTTGGATGTTTGTCCTGTCAGATCGGTTTTCCGTAGATTTTTTAAGCCTTTTGAAATAAGCACTCTACATATTTATATTTTTTGAGAATTCATATATCAATTATTTTTTTATTATGAGTCAACAAATGAGTTCTTACTTGTTATAAAAGATTTTTCAGATTGCACTGAAGCATTGTAGTATTATTTTATTTTAAAAGAAGAATAACTAATTTTAACCAAAAATTTGCATTATATTAAACTAGTTTATTCTTACAAAAATCATAATTAAAAATTGGTATAAATATTGTCAGGCCAAGAATTTATATTCTGAATTTTTGTCCATTTAAAAAATTAATATTAAGAAAAAAAATAATAATTATTTATAGCTTGTATATTAAACAGGAATCGCAAATAAGAGTTAAATGTTTTAGAAAATATTCAAAATCAAATTTTCCTTTTTAACATTTAAAATAAAAATTTAACAATAACAATTATTTTTTAACATTTAAAATTAAAATTATAAAATTGCTTTTATATTCAACTTTATAAAAAAAGTTTGCAAAGAATTTTTATTATCAATTTTTGTTTACGGTTTAAAAAATAAAAAAAATGCATAAATAATATTTCTAAAGTTGTATATTAAAAATGTTATATATTAAAAAATCTATTTTAAAATTGTTTAAAGTAAATTTAATATTTTTATTAAACATGCTGATTTTTCTAAATTAAAATTTAGACACATTTTTTTTTTTTTTGTAAATAATGCATTTAAATATATTTATTTTGTTATTTCTAAAATTTTATATTAATATTAAGCGTGCTGATTTTTCGAAATAAAAATTACAATTAATATTTTTTTTTTTTTTTTTATGTTAATTTTCAATATTTTGTTGATAAAACAAAGTTAACATCACTAATGTTAATTATATAATAATAATGCTCGTAATTTAAAGCAAATCATATGATGGGCACGACAATATCTCAAGAACCACAAGACACACACACACACACACACACGCATACGCACACTTGCCACACACATATATAACCATAACTAAATTCATTAACATTTTCGGCACGCACAAATTATAAATCTTTTAGCATAAACATAAAATTCTCTCACATACACTTAAAAACAAAGAAAAAATAATAATAATAAAAAATTCACCCACTACAAACAAGCATGCTACATACATATATACACACATACATCACATACACACCTACCACACATACATACATGACATCTAATGCAGTTAAGAGAGTCACCAAATCGATCTTAAAGAGAGCAATCGCTTGATCGCGCATGTTTGAGACTGATATGTCAAATAAGTTCGATGCTTGAAGTGACATGTTTGATTCGTCCTACGGCCTGTTATTGTTGTTGTTGTTGCTGTTTAACACTTGTTCAATACATGTTGTAATCTAACTTCAGGCAAAGCAAAGAACAAAGAAGAGGCAGCAGCAGAGAGAAGCAAGCGCTACGGTTAAAAAAATATTAATTAAAAGTAAAAATAAAAATAAATGTGTTGTTAATAAAAATTTAAAAAAAAATGTGCTAAAATTTGTAAAGCTTTGTACAATTTAAAAAAATTGTTGTATTAAAAGAGTTTTGCTCGAAACATTGCTAATTTATCAGAGAAACACAAAAAAATATAATTGAATTATTAATACGATTTAGCTGATTGAATTATAACAAAATTTCACAAATTTGTGGCATAGTTTTATATATATATATATTTGATTAGTTTTATATTTAAAGAGTCAATCAAGTAGATTGTTTTATTTATTAAGATTTATCGTCAACAGATCGTTCGAACATAATATAAATGATAATAATAATGTTGGAAGCTAATCACTTTGATTCTTCTCTAAATAAGGTTAGAGATCAGAATTGATACCTTGACAGATAATCGCAAATTCTCTACTTTGGTTTATCAATTTTTTTTTTTTATATACATATATATTTCTGGTATTTTATCAAGAATATCAAAAAATTTGATGACAACATATTGGGCACATCAGGCTTTAAAATTCTCAATTCAGGGATTTAATTTAAAATGAAAAATGAAAAAAAAAAATTTTTTTTAAATCTATAATAAATATTGAAATAATAAAAATTTCAAATTTGATTAAATAAAATTATATAAATTTAAAAACAATTATAAAACAAAATTCAGTAAGTAAAAGTTTTTTTTTTTTTTTTTTGGCACATTCTGAATAAATTCTGTTTATTTTTAAGCTATATTTTAGATCATGTTTCGAACCGATATTTGTTTTGGGTTCATTGCAATTTAAAATCAACTTGAAACAATTTCTCGGGAATATTTGAACTTGGCTTTTTGCAGCTGTTGTGTTTATGCCTCGAATCCACAGCTCTAGTGCCACATTCCCAACTTGCAACAGTTCGCATTTTGGTGCGAGAGAGTCCAGATTCAAGTGGAAGTACTATATATACACAGAGGCGGAGGCGGAGGCTGTGGCAGAGGGGGCCAAAGCTACTGTTTGCCTTTGTGTCGGCTGTGGCTGCCTTTGGGGCAACGTGCAACTTTGTGGCCATCAATGGGGCTTAGCTCTGGCAGCTACCTACCCCCTGGCTCCCTTTAGTTAACCTGACATGAGTCACTTGCTTAGGTTTTTTTTTTTTTGATTTTTTTTTGATTTTTTTTTGATTTTTTTGTTGAACATTTACCTGAGCTGCCGCTGTAGGTTGACGTTGCAGTGTTGCATTTTAAAATTAATATTTGGATTTTAATTAGCTAGAAATTTACTTTGGGCTATGGATCTCTCTTGCTACCCCTCTGCCTCTCTAAGGTTGAGGGCATAGGGGAAATAGTTTGCTGCTTTTTGTGTTTACATTTGCCGGCTGGTTGGCTCTGGTAACTGCATATGCACACCTTCTCTGTGTGTGTGTGTGTGTGTGTGTGTGTATATATTTAATTAGTGCTCACATGCATACTCACATCAATTGGAAGGGAAGGCAGAGGCGGCGGCAGAGGCTGAGACAGCAGAAAGGATGCGGGCTGGGTTTTGCCTTGCCCCATCAAATATGCAACATTTGCTTAGTTACGAATTTAATTTCACTCGACGCATAGAAAATTCAATTTTCTCATTATAAGCCATATTTATACTCTATTTCCAAAAGGTAATAAGAAGGAGATTTCGGTTTAGTCTGTTAATTTCATGAAGTAGAAGCTTGATATAATTTTTATTAATTATAATTCTGATGCTTCTAATAAAGCTTGAACAATAGAAATTTTTTAGTGAATTTTCATATCAGCTGATTAAAAAATAAAAATATAAAAAAACAATTTGAAAAAGTTTCTAAAATTCGCAGAAAGATTGTTATTTATAGGCTTCTTACATCTTAAGGTTAATATATTTATATTATAGGTTTGTTAAATCTTAAGGTTAATTTATTCATATAAAAACGCTAGAGCTTGGCAACCCTACCTACCCCCTTTGCTGAAAAGTTGGCTACGCCCTTGTCGAACTCATATAGAATATTTATTTTTTTTTTATGGCGATTCAATTTAAACTATCAGATTAGATATCTTATAATTAATGAATTATATTAATTTTGGCTGAAGTTGTATGTTAGAATCAGCTGGATCGTAATACTATATATAGCTGCAATAGGAATAATCAAACGAATTAAATGTTTTTGTAAACAAAACTTCAAAATCAAGATATTACATGATATTTACCATATCGAAGTCTCATTATAATCTATACAATTTGATCTGATTGGATTAACAAAAAAAAAAAAAACAGGAATTATTAGATAATAAAATTGAAGCCTGGAATTTATGTTTTTGAAGAACATTGTCCCACACTTTTAAATTGAATTACAAAAAAAAGAGATTTATTTTTAAAAAATTGTCCCATTTTTTTTTTAAATATTTGAAACAATTATGCACACTTAAAATGAATAAAGTTTAAAAAAATCTAATAACTCTATAATTACACTAGATAAAAAATGTTAGGTTTTTTTTTGTATAAGTTGTCAGATGACAAAAAACCTTTAAAAATATTTCTATGATGATTTAGATTTTTGAAATCTGGTATTTATTTTTAAGCTTTTTTTCAGAGGCGAGCCTGCAGATTTTAACATTACTCGAGAATCTTACTTTCGATTTTCAAGTGCTTTACGATTTCTGATAGCTAATGAAAGGGTCTATTAATCATAAATATACTTTAATAAGTTTAAACCTCTAGTATTGCCACTATTTATTTTTGAATTCGGAAAACTATGATATTTTGTGCGGTATTTTTGACGATTTTTTGACTTAAAAATTCAAGGAAAAAATTTTAAATTATAATTATATATATATTATATATTATAACTCGTTTGTTAATTGTTTTTTATCCAATGTAGAATATACTATAATTGATAAATATTGTATTTTATTTACTATAACTTTCTAAAGAAATTCAAACATAAAATTTGTATCAATTATAATAGATTTTAATATTTTATATCTAAATATTATATATATCTATATCTTTATTCAACTTTTTAGCTAAAGTCACCATATTTGTTTTTATAAAAATACCATTAAATTTTATTATAATATTTTATATTACATTAAATTATATAAAATAAAATGTTATACAGACTGAGATTAAATTCGGGAGCTATAATTTTAATTTTCTTGTTTGTTTTCCGTATTCTTTTGTTCTATTAATTTAATTTTTTTTAATTTGTTCATATTTGATTGTGGGTGTGTTGTTTGTTCCCAATAAACAACAACAACAAAAACAACAATAAATGTCATAATATTGATTATTAAACATATTTGCATTAGCTGTGAAATTTAATTTGTTTAGTTGTGTGTGTATTTGTTTGTCCTTTTGAAACTATAGGCTTTTTGGCATATTATTGTCAACAAAAAGCCTTTGGCCAAAAAATAATTTTTAAAATTTTTCCAACAATTTCAAAATATTTACTTGCTGCTGTTTCCCCCCTCCCTCTTGACTACTAATCAAATTGGTTGCATTGCAACTCTCTTTGGTTGGCTGCGAACATGGCGCAAACATGTTTGAAGGCACGCTGTTAATTTAACAGTGCGCTGTTAGCGTGACCACTGTTAAGCAGAGTGCAAGAAGTTTTTTGTGTAAATATTTTTATTTATTTATTTATTAACAAGATTAACTTATAATTAAAATTATAAGAAACCTGCGCTTGTAAGCCATAACAACATAGGTTTTTAGCTTTTTTGTGTAAATCAGTTTTAGATTGACAATGAATATGGAATTTTATCGCAATGTTAAATTTTGTTGAGTTTTTTTTTTTGTAAATAATTTCCCTTGTAGTTATAGCGCATTTTGAAAAATTGTCCATTTGAACTTTAAAATTATGAATGTCCATTTGAACTTTAAAATTGTGAGTTTTTAAAGGATCAATTAAAAAAATTTAGTTAATTCCAAGTAAAAACTTTAAGGCAAATTTACCATTAATATGATAATTTTGAAAATGCAAGAATAACAAAATTTAGAAATTGGCTAAGAGAAAATATTTTAAATTAATGCAGCTTTCAAAAAAATAAATTTTTTTTTTCTGTAAAAGAATAATTTCAAAGGAAAATATATAATCAGGCTTCTTGGGTAGTTTTTATATTTAATAACTATCTTAAGGCAATTTGGTCAATCTAATATCGAATATTTTTTTTTTTTAGGGGTCTTAAGAGCAGCAAAATTTTTTAGCGTATTTCATAATGGGTTTAAAAACTTATCAAAAAATATAAAAATAAAAGTAAATTGTTTGGAGAGAATATTGTGCTTTAGAAAGTTTATATTTGATTTTGTTAAATGTTGGTATTCTCTGTATATTATATACCCTTACACATTTTGTTATTAAATTATAATGCATTCTTTATAATTTTTTAACAAAATGTGCTTAAAGTACATTAAGTATATAAGTATTTTTTTACCTTTTTAAAAAATCCCAACCAAACTCAACTTTTTCAAAATTATAGTATTATCTATGACTACTCAGAGTAGTTGTGATTAAAATTGAAAAACTATATGTTATAGCTGCCATAAACAATATTTTCTGTTTTTAATATAATCAACCAATTTATTGGCATTTTTCTATATTAAAAAAATTTATTTTTGCCATCGAATTTGATATGTATATGATATATTTTAGTTTTTAATTAAAATTTTTCTTCAAGGGTATATTGTATTCGTCAGTCAGAAGATAACTGTTATATATATATTTTCTTTTATTATAATTTTTTTTTTTTGGTTGGCAATGCTTTAATTAAAAAACTGTCGCTGCAAACTTGGCAAAAGATTTGGACAAAAGCCGGACCCTGACCGCCAAAAAGTCCAAGCTTCAAGTCATTTCTATTTTTTTTGGTTTTTAATTTTTATTTTTTTTTTTTGTTTGTATGCTTGAAACGGCTGCGGGCAATGCGTTGTGTTATAATTCAAATAATAAATTCTATTTTACGGCCCTCAGCTCCGAAATGGCTAACAAATGGCCTCGTTGTCGACGGGGAGACGAGTTTTAAATGGCAAAAATGGTAAAATGGTAAAATGGTAAAATGCAGACAGCAGCGACAGGCGACAGCGACAAGCGAAAAGAGTGAAATTTCTAAAGGCCAAGTTGGCATTGAGAATTTTGGATTTTTGGGGTTTTCAGTAAATGGTCGCCTTGTTTTTTTTTTTTTTTTTTTTTACCTAACATACTGTACGCGTACCAGGGCTGAAATCGATTTAGCCAACTTAAATCCAATAAAAATTATAAAGCATATAAATTGCCAAGCAAAATGTTTTGTTGTCAAACTTTCGGTCCAGGAACAGAACAGAAATCACATTAGGGTGTCTCCAATCAAATTTGTGTATTGTCAGCAATTGAGAGGGCAGAGGGAGAGAGAGGGGTTGTGTGTTTGAATGCGTTTGGATTTTTATAACTTTTTGCTAAACAAAAACAACCACCCGGCAATTGTACAACAAACCCTCGCAGAGCCCCACAAAACATTGCGCCTTTAGCTTCAATAAGTCAGCTAGTCAATCAGTCAGTCAGTCAGTCAGTCAGTCATGTTGTTGCAAGTGTGGAGGCATAAATTCTTTGTCGAATTTTTAATGTGCCTCCCTTTGCCCGCCCCCGCCACGCCTACAAGTGCCCAGCACTTATTGAAGCTGGCAGATTTATTGGAATTTAAAATCTCTTTGTTAGTCACCAGAGTCGCGAGCTTCCTGAAATCTAATAATCGCCCAAAGCATCAGAAAAACACATATTATAAAATTGTAAGTAAAGTTTGCTCAACTAGCACATACCCTGTATGCTAAATTGAAGCATTGTCTGATATAATAATATAAAAGAAATCATATGGCAAGACTTTGAAAACTAAACCTTAAAAACAAAAAAATTATAGTAAAAAGTTGGGTTATAATTAAAAAAAAAAAACTATGATATTGAAATTAATTTATGATTTTTATCAAAAAAAATTGATTAATAACTCTTATTTAAAAAAAAAAAATAAATAGATTTTATTATAAAAAATAAAAATTGCATTGAAATATCTTTAGAATCAGATGCTGTTTTAAAAAAATTACAATCATTAAAGGATCATTAAAGTATAAAAATAATTCCTACTTTTATTTATTTTATTTAGATCGAATATGAGAGTTAAAATTAATTTTTATAATAAAAACTTAAATTAATATATAAAATACAACAAGTTTATAATAACTAGCCCTTAACAACTTGAAAAATCGAGAGTAAAAAGTGCTGAACTATCACATGCCCTGTATCTAATACAAAGCTAGTTTTTTTACGCTATTAATTCTAGTTTTGTTTATTTTTTATTGTATAACCTAAAAACACTTTTTGTTATATTTAGCTTCAAGCTATATTTTGTTAAATATTTAAAGTGTTCACGGGTTGAAAAAAGTTTGCTAAACTAAGGTAATCTATTGACGTAATTAATGTCAAGAGTTTGAAAACTGTATATGGAAAAGGTCCACCACTTGTCACGTAACGCCACACCTGTTTGTTGCTTATATATTTTAATCGGAAAGTACGATTGTTTTCATCTCTTTTACCAAATATAGTCCAGCTGAATCGCTATTCAGATATATGATTTTTTTTTTTTTAATTTAACTTTTTTCTAGGTTTTTTTTCATATTTAGGCGTGCTACTGTCACGTAACGCCACAATGGAAATGCCCATATACTCTATATCAATGGGATAACGATTAAATATTGAGTCAATAATACAGATTTAAGAAAAACTAACAGTTTAATAAATGTATTTAATTTCTTCTATTTTTTTGTTTTTTTTTTTGATAATCCTAGAATAACTTATTATACAGTTTCTTGCGAAACTTTTACCTTCTACAGTCCCCCATTTATAAATGCTTACAGGGTATACAAATATTTTTCTAATTTTCTGTTTGGTCGAGTGTGTAAAGTTGGACACTTTAGCTGCGGGGGAAGCTTTAACTTATTTTGGCAGGGGCGGTGGTGTGGCAGGGACTGTGTCCCGATAATGCATATATCTAAATATATATGGCTAAGACGGCCTGCAACTTATCAAACAATTTGCATAATCATCTTTCAGCATAGTAATCGATTTTAAGGCACAAACAGAATTTTTAATATTCATCCTATGTACATATGTATATATCTAAGACTTTAACTAGCTGACGTCATGAAGTAAACTCAAAATTGTAAATTAAATTTTTAAATTTTCCTTTAAAGAGTTAAGTTACGAAAAATACATAGATTAAGATTTTGGTTAAACTTTTTTTTTTTATGTTTATTAACACATCATAAACCGCACAGAATTTGCAATTTATTCTTTCCGATTAAATGACAAGATTGCAAGATTATATTTTTGAGTTCAGTGCAATGAACTGAGTCAAGTTCAATATAATTAAGTAGCATTTTGAAAATGTTTTCAAATGCTTCTTAATTTCATCAATTTAATATAATTAAGCATTTGATGGCATTACAAAATACTTATAGAAAAAAGTCCTTCAACAGTCATGAAATCAAGAAAGCCTTATCTAGTACAGTGAACGGTCACAAATTAGAACCACTTTGTTTTTAAGGTAATTCTAATATCTGAAATATTCGAATTCACAAAATTTTTTTTTTAATTTAAAAAAAATGGAATAAATTTACTCCAAAAAGCTAGAATAAAACCTTAGTTAATTCTATAAATAAAAACAACAAAAGAAAAGGCATAAATTGAGGGCAATATATTTTATAATATCTTTTTTTATAATTAAAAAAATGTATATATATATATATATTAAATCAAAAATAGATGCACTCCAATTACACTCCAATTAAATATATTTTTTCAGTTAAAAATACAAAATCAATTTGTGTTCAGTAAAGAACCGAAAGAAATGTATTACAAGCCATAATTCTTTTTTCAGGATATTCTAATTACTGAAAGTATTAATTTGTGGACGTCGACTGTACTCATAAATTACTTATTACGTAAATAAATAAAAACAAATATGTAAAAATATTAAATTTAATTTTAGAAGACAAAAAATAGTGTTGCTTAAACCATTTTAAAGAAAAAAAACTCAAAATTGAAGAGATTGCTTTAAAATAGAAACTTGACTTTGAAACATTTATAAGTTTTTTTTTATTCTTTATATATGTACTATATATACCATAATTTTTATTATAGACAACATATTAGTTAGGTATTTTTATATTATTCTATAGTCTTTTATTTTTTGAAGACTATATTTAATGTTAAGATTATGTCGAATATTAAGTACATACATAAATTACCATTTTTTATACCTCCTCTAAAGATACTCTCACGCATCGAAAGACAACTCTGCGGTCTCAATAAAAATGTATATATATTCTTCACGTTCATATGTCTGTAGGAAAACAAGTTTTCCAGATATAAAGCTATCCCTATAAATCCCTATAGTATTAAGTATATTGGTCGGAACCCTTCGCATCAGATGACTTTTTTATATAGCAACTAAAGGAAATATATTAGTAAAAAATATATTTATGTAAAAGAAACTTTATTCTTTCCAAACATATCGCAAGAAAATTCATCGTTTTGAAAATATGTGTAATATTATGCGATTTATAAAACGAGTAAAAAATTAATAAAAATCGTAACACTTTATATAAGTTTATTTTTACATTTAATTGTTATTTGTAAAACTCCAAACTGACGATTAGAAAATGTGAACATTTGCTCATAATTATAATATTTGCTTTTATATGCATTTGGTGTCTATATGTACAAATATATACACGTGTATACTTCCGCATTTCGAGTACATACACCAGAAGTATTTACTTAATTTAAGTATATACCTTCAGAAGGCTACAGCTGCTTCATTTTAATATTATTATTAACGTTAGCAGGAGGTGGGGGGGCTAAAGTTCAATTGAAAATTGGGTTAGCTGAGCTGTCGACCGTCGATGCGAAAGTTTCCTTTGCTTTTTCATATAACACTCAACAGATGTTGGATCGGTGGCGCTTACATGTGAATGCAAATAAAACCAAAAAAAAAAGCGCAGAAAAACGGCAAAAAATACACAAAAATAACCAAAAAAACCAAAAAAAAAAAAAATGGCAGTCTCGTAAACAACTCGCTAAACGTTTTGGCGCTCATTTTGCAGCCGTTGCTTAATTTTTTTTTTTTTTGTTTTTTCCTGCTTGAGGCTCTGGGCACAAGTGAAAGTTCAACGGGACAATATGTGGGCGGATTGGGGGGGAAAATAAAAAAAGAGTGAGCGAGGGACGCTTTTGTGGCTGCCACGCATACGCCACATTTCGCACATTTTGCCCCCCAATTCCTATTTGTGCTTTGTTTTGTTTGCATTTTTTTTCCAGCTTATTTTTTTCCCTATTTTTGGTTTTTTTTTTAATACCCTTGCAGCGGGAATTTTAATTATATTGCGATGTGTGTAAAGCATTTGAGATAGCAAAAAAATAATAGCTGTAGACAAATCTATATGATTTTCCTATGTCAATTTTCTTCGTTTTAAAAATCTTAATATTTATGTATTATCTTAATATTTATTTAAGATTATTTTCATGCATAAATCAATCGAATTGGAATAGTATATAATACAGCTTACGTACATGCTTTTCAACCTAGCCAACTTAACAATTTATAGTTATAGAAATTTACAAATGTAAAATTTAAAAAATTAAAATTAACACATAACAACATTCAAGCTGCGAACAAATATATATAAATTTTAAAGTTTTCTTATTCTACATATGAAGAGATAACATTTTATTAAAATCTTATTACTATATTATATATTGCTTAAGTAGTAAAAATAAGTTGAAAAATGAGTTTGATAAATCTTAGCAATTAATAGTTTAATTAAATTGTTTAAAGTATTATCAGAAATGCTTTGGCAAAATTTTTTGAAAATGTGATGATTCTTAAATATTCCCATTTCTACTATAGTCCTTATATTAATTAAAATTGAATTCTGTTAACTTTGACTTAGGAATTAATTCGCTTTAAAATGCTTTATTAATAATATTAGAAATGCAATTTTTACTTAACCCAATTTAGGCCGCTGTTTGACTAACCAAACAACAAAGTGTGAATAATTTCAAAAAAATACTTTGTTGAACTGAATTATAGTTATGATAAAAGTAAAGATGCAATATTTAAGCTTGTTATGTTAGCTTTCAGGAAAAAATAATAACTTATGACTTTCTGTTTTATTTTGAGCTTCAGTTGGAGCTTGAAAAATAACTCATATATTTAGACACATTTTCTAATCAGAAAATTGATAATATATAAGAATAATTCCAAAACAAATTTTATCAATAATTGTTGTCAATATTTGAGTTAATTTAATTATAAACTATAATATATAAAAGCGCTAAGTTGACTGTTTGACTAAACGAAATAAAGTCAATGAATTGTTGGTCTATTTTGATATTAAAAAACTATTTAATATTGGTTGTAACAGTTTTTCCAGTAGCCACAATTCTAAATTTTATTAAAAAAAATGTTTTTGTATTATAAAAAGCTTTGCTGAAAGGGTATATATTTTTGGCATAATCTTGCCCTTATATTATTTTATTTTCTTGTTTTTTTTTTTCTTTTTTTTTTTTTTTTTGGCAGCACAGATTTTCCGCGCATTTTGCCGCCTGCTTTGCCTTGGTTGTTGTTGTTGGTGTTTTGGCTGATGTTTTTCTTGTTGTTTTTATTTTTGTTGCTGTTGTTGTTGTTGTTGCTTTTGTCGAGTGTTTTGGGCACCGCCAAAAACAAAAGGCGCTCACATTAAATTATGAAAATAAAAAGGCGATGCGATGCGGCCTCGATGCGCCCCTCTTGGGCTACCCATCAAAAGGTCGTCGGCTGTAGTAGGAGCCATTGAATAAGTCGACTCAACGATGACTTAATGAGCAGGGATATATGGATATATATATATAAAATATATATATATATGTACATAGCTCAGTTCAGTTGAGTTCAGTTCTGTTCATTTCTGAGAAGTACTTTTTCAAAACATGGACAATTCCTTGGTTGGGGCATTTGGGGTTTGGGCCAAGGTGTGCAAAGTGATTGCGACTTTGTTTTGTTGTACTTTTTTTCTCCAAGAGTGAAAATATATATATAATAAAAAAAAAAAACAAGCACAAGAAAAAAAAAACATATTTAATGTAACTTTTTAATTAAATCGTTATATAAATTTTGTTTTTTTTTTTTTTTTGTGCTGTTGGCCTCATTTTGGCCTCTTTCTGCCCCATTCTAAGAGAAATTGATAATGGCTCCCTCATGAAGCCTCGAATTTGAGTCTTAAAAAACGGTTACATGCAATTTGCTAAGCTTCCTTTAAAAAACAGAGTATAAAATGAAGGGGGAGACGTCAAACAATCCTAATGAGACCCAGTTTTGTTGTTAAGCCAAAAAGGGCATTTGCAAGGATTTAAGACTCGACTCGGACATCAGCGTTGAGTTTCAATGATTCTACTTTATATTTATGGAAATTTTACTCAAGTTTCTTATGAAAACTCTTTTGACTATACTCGAGAGCCTCTTGGTAAGGATTATAATTGTCAATTGCATCTAAGTTTCACAGAAAATAGATTATGTACTTGAAACTCTATCTTAAACTAGTAATTTATATTTTAATATAATTTCATAGAACATTTAATTTGCTGTCTTATAAATTTAAAGATTATAGAATTATTTTTCATATATTTCATTTTATTTTAAGCTTGCTATCTTAAATAAATTATTTCTAGCCAGAATATTTTTTAAATACATACAAACAAGAGTATTATTTAATTAAAAATATAAAATTAATAATGAATAATAAATGAATTATATGAAACACAACGGCCTTATTAACCCAATTGCAAAATATAGAAACAAAAGATTATTAAAAAGCGAAGCATATTATACAAATCTGTTACAAATTTACTTTTATAGTTTATAATTCTATTTGGTGTAGAATATATATTATAATAGTATTTTTAATTCAATTAATGATTTTTATATATATTAAATATATATATATTTATAAAAAAATATATTTGATTTTATTTTTTTTTTTTTTTTTGGTTGAGAAATAATTGATAATTAAAAATTTAATTAAATCTTTAAAAAAAAAAAATTTCATTAAAAGTTTTGCATTGAAAAAATCACACACGCACTGCTATGAAATAAATTGAAATTTTACAAACTGGGTAATAAATTCCGCAAATAGATTCAAATACCAACAAAACATAATTTGCAAATTCAAAATAAACAAAAATATTAAAAAAGACTTCACACTTTTTTTTGGATAAACAATAAATAAAACAAATGAAATTGTTAATGCTAAATATAAACTGCTTAGGATTTTGAATTTCTTATATACTTTTTATCACAATTATAATACACTTGTTTTTTTCTATATTTTTAAAGCTATTTAAATATTTTATTTAATTACAAAACTTTTATCATTACAAATAACAAAAAAGTGAACTATCAAACTTTATCAAAATTATTACGTATTATTTTTATTCAAACTTAATAATACTTGAAGAAAATTGGGTTTTTCTTAGAAATATATAAAAGAATTCAATACTAAGAAAAATTTTATTATTTTCGTGAAAACTTCTATATCCACATTGTAACAAAAATTACCAAATCATTTCAAATAATAATGCCAACTTTTTAAATTGTTCAATGTGTATTTGAATTTCTTTGCATCAAAACAAAGCAATTATTTCAAAAAAATATTCACATATATTTCAAATAGTTGACACATTAATTATAATTAATAATAATTATTTTAATTTAAATGCGCGTGCATGTTTTTAATAGTTTCAATTATTCAAATGAGTGTCCAATGCAGACAATACAAAAGTCACCCTGAATTTCCCAAAAATACCCGCATATAATATTTTCAATTATATATCAGCATAGGTCGTATATATCTATAGTCTTTGACGAGCTCTAATTGTTGCTGCCATTTATTAATAATAATTTACCGAATAATGTTTTTGTATTTTTTATATTTTTATTTATGTTTTTTTTTTTCGGTTTTTGGCAATGCTTTGATGGCTTCATTAGCCGCCTTCTACTTGCAACATGGGGCAAACCGCGGCACGCGTCTCATTTAAAAGTCATTATGTTTAATCATAAGAAAGAAAAAATACAGAAAACAAATAATATTAATAAATAAAAAACAACAATTGCCTAACGTTTATTATGGCGGGCGTTTGCTTTATGACCATCGTCACATAAATCAATTGGATTTTTATACCAAATTTGAATTTGAATTTTGATGCTGTTGCTGTTTGTTGTTGTTGTTGTTGTTAATGTTGTCGCGTTTTTAATTGCATGCCACATGCAGTAATAAATATGTGCATAATATACTTTTTTTCTACATTTATTTATTTATGTTTTTATGCGTCGAGCGCAGTTAAAAAAAAATTAAATACTCGTTAATTTATTGAGCGCACGTTGTGGGCGCAATTGGAAAATTCGCATAATTGACAGAAAATATAATATTAAGTCGCGACACGACTTTATGATACTCTTGTAATAAAACCCATCAAAAAGAGTGTAAATATACACTGCGTTTCACTTGAATAACCATTCTATAAAATAAGTTGTAATGTTTTTAGATTGCATTAAAAAAACAATTTATTGTTTGTAATACAAATTTAAAATTATTTTAATATGTTTAGCACAATTTAAGAACTTATTATTTATTCAAAAATACTCCAAAAATGCTGTTTAATTAAATTTATCATAAAGTTTTTAGAAAACCAATTTATTGTCTAATATAAAATTAAAATTATTTTAAAGTGTTTAGCAGAATTTAAGAATTTAGTATTTATACAAAAATAGTGCAAATAATGCTGTTTATTTTCGTTTCGCTTGAATAGCACATATTACTAAAAATGGAAATAAATTTATTTTTCAATTTGGGAAATTATTTCAAATGATCAATTATGTATTTTTGTATATTATGGATGATTTTGGAAGTTTGTCGTATAATCGAATTTAAATTGTGATTTATAGTCTTTTAAGATAATTCAATGATATTAAAATCCATGATAGCTAAATGCCTAAATTAATATATTATTAATAATTTATAATGTTTAGGTTTGAGGAGTAGGTTGGCCAATTCAAAAACGTAATATTTTTTGAGTTGAATTAGAATTTTACCAATCGAACGGTATGAATATGTCCATAAAGAATGTTTAAATAGATCATCCAATAGAGCAAAAGCCTTTTCCAAGCACCTAAAACAACTCTTATGTATTTAATGTATACAAATAATGAGTACAAATTATTTAGGAAATATTTTCAATTAAAATTGGCAAACCTCTTTTTTTTAACCTGAAAATAAAATTTAAAAAAAAATTACTATTTACAAACTTTTATGAAAATTTTAAATTATAAAAATTATTTGTAGTATTGAAATTTACTGCAATTTTAATATTGAAAAATAACTATTATCAACTTTTGAATAAATTTTGAAAATTAATAACAACATCACAATTTTATTTTTTTGATCGAAAAATTTATTCTTTAATAAATATTGGAAATTTAAGTATATACAGTTTATAGTTTCTTGCATACGGAATTAATATATCTAAGATTTTCCCATTCATTCTGAATACAATATTCAGGCTTGATTATTTTTAAACTCATACCTTAAATAAAAACTTAACTTTTTCTTATATTTGATATTAAATTAAATTAACCATTTTTTGTTGAAATTATATATTTGTTTATTTATATACTTGTATCTTAGAATTAATCATAAATTACAAGGAGTGTTATAGCCAGAGCAACAAAGACTTTCAGGCTGGTTTTCTATATATTACTACAATATATATTTAAAGGCAGATAAAAAATAGATAAAAAATAAAATAAAATTCTACAAACAAAATATGGATCTCTACAAAGATGTGAAAATTTTCACAGTACGATAATAAGAATAAACGAAAAAAATTATGGGTTTGTAATCGAAAGTATGGATTTTCTACGATATGACATCCAGGTGTTCTATGAAATTTATAAAAAAAGTTATTGAGATGCAGAAAATTCTCTATGCTCAATATAAATTTTTACAAATTATGTTGAATTATTTCTTTAACCAAAGTAAAGTAATTTTTCATTCAACTTTAAATAAATAATTTTTTTTTAATATGGCCATCAATTTATAGAATTTTTTTCCATTTATTTAAAAAAAAAATTTCCTCGAGTTATCGAAATAAATTTGTTGAATTAAATTTTCTCTGCCAGGCTTACAACATTTTCTTCACTTTGTGGTGACAAAACCCACACGGAATAGAAAAATTTCTATTCTGTTTTTCCACAAATTAACGTTAGTTTTCTTCACTTTTTTTTTGAGTGTAAATTAGACTATTATTGTTTTTTACTCCAAAAAATTTGTGCTCTACTGAACTGGGAATAGTTTTAGCTGTTTTTTTAATTTTTCCCGGCTTGCTTTTTCTTGATAAATGCCTAACCTTTTACAAGTTAAGGCCTAAAGGACAGCGACTACATATCATAGAGCCTTTCTGTTTTGGTGTTTGCCATAATGACAGCAACAAGGACAAGGACAAGTACGAAAATGATGATGAGCATGAACATCATGATGATGATGATGTTGATGGGCAGACGGACAATATGATTCTCGTAATGCTGTTGATCAGCGTACACACACACACACACACACCCAAACACACACACCCACACACACATCCTTGAAACAGAAGCGCGTTTATTGCGACGTCCATTTGTCTAACCCCCCGCCTTAACACCCCTCCTAGTTCGCCTACTCTCCGCTCCGGCTCCAGGTCCCAACTTCAGCTCCTTTACTAGCTTTAGCTCTGGCTTCTGTGTGTGTGTGTGTGGGGGTGTGTGTGTGTGTGTGTGTGTTGTGCGTGTCCTGGCCGGCAAACAGGGAAAACCTTTTTCACGCACACACACAAACACACACAGACAGATGACACACCCATCATCCAGCTCTACACACACACTCCCCCCCTTATCCACTAGTATACAGTACACACGCTTACCGCAGGACGCCCCCTCCAGTCGCGTTTCCGCCCCCGCATCCGCCCCCTTGTGACGACCACATTCAAGTCACTTGGCCGCGCGTCAGCAGCTACAAAATATTTACAATGAAAAATGTCAGCAGGTATTTATTTTTATGGCGCAACATTCGTCAGTCTTATTGTTAGTTAAGGCAGTCGGGGGAGATGAAGGAGGTAGCGCCTTACTGGAGGCGGGGTGAGGATAAGCGAGAGGCTATATAATACTGTGCCACAATAATGTGAATACTCTGCAAAACGTTTTCGCTTGAAAATCAAACAGAATTTTTTTAAATCTCATTTTATAACATTTTCATTTTTTTTTATTTTTTTTTGTGATTAAATATAAATTAAATTTCAGGCTTGATATTTAATATTATTACACAAATTTATTTTGATCAATAAATAATATTTTGTAATAATTTTTGGTTTTTTTGTTTTTTTTTTTTGATCAATTTATTTATTTTTATAATTATTATATTTAAAATTATTAATATATTTTTGAGCTTTTCAATTGAATTAAAGCTTTTCACTGTATATTTTTTTCTTATATTTGTTATATTTTATTGTATTTTATTTTTATTAATTCGTTCATTTAATTAATGTTTTACATTTTATTTATTATTGCTTACTTGAATTTGTTTTTTATCCCATTAATTTGATATATTTATTTTAAATTTTAAATATTTGTTTATTGTTGTTATTTCCTTAATTAAAAATTGATAAAATTAAATTCCTAAATTGAAAATATTAAATTTTATTTATTTTTTAATGTTTTTACTTCCTTCTACATAATTTGATTTTATTTTTAAAATTTTTAAATATTTTGTTTATTTACGGTTTTTACTTAATTTACAAAAAATATTTTATTAAAAATTTTTGTTTTATTTAAATTTTTGTTTTTATTTTATTTATATATGCACTTGGTTCTATATATATTTATATATATTTTTTTTGTGCAATACATATTGTGAACTATTTTATTTAAATATTTTTTTATTGCGTTTTTGTATGAACAAAAAATCTCCTTGTGATTTTTAATCAAGTTGAATGCAATTTGTGGAACCACATTGCTCGCTCGCTTCTGACGGCTTTGCTGTCTTTGGTTCTGTCTTTTTGCCTGGCCGCTATTTTATGAATATTTATTTTGTCTTTCATATTAAAAATACAAGCCCCAGCATACACACACACACACACATAGGCACACATACTGTTAGCCAATGACTAATAGTTGTATATTTTATTAATATTTGTCTCGCTGTCGCTTTCAGCAGCATATTAGAGAGCTGGCAATGCGATGAGATTGTGGATGGAGTGACTAGAGAATGATGGGGTAGTCAGGGATATTGGGTCCTCTATACATATTAGAAGAGCTTTGCATGCCTTGGACAACGGCTGAGCCAACAGAATGGGGCATAGTAAAAGGGATATCGTGCGGCATCGCCCAAAAAAGCAGGCAACACATTTTTGCGTGCGTGGCTTAGCAGTTACAAGGATAAGAGGGGGGTCAGAGTGTCAGAGGGGTAAGGTGGGTAACATTTATGTGTGTGTGTGTGTGTGTGTGTGTGGGGTTGAAAAGAGTGTTAGTCAGAAAGCTTGAAGAAAATGCTGCCACATGTTTTTTTTATGTCACTTCCGCTTTTATTTATTTTTATTCTCATGCCAGGACATGGCCTCCCCCTCCAGCTCAAACATATTTCTTATTCTACACTCGAAGCTGTCATCGTTTTTTTTTTTCTTTTTTTTGTTTTGTTGCTGTTGTTGCATTTGTTTGTTGTCTGGCTGACGCATTGTTTTGTCATTAGATGTTCCCTACCTCTCTAACCAGCTCATAATTGTCAACATGGCTAAGCTTTTACCGATGTCAATCCAAGCGCCTTAAGCAAAAAAAAAAACAAAAAAAACCTACTCCAAATATTAAACTGAGGGCCAGACCATATTTCTGTTTTTACCCTAACGTCTAGAACAGAGAGCTATGGCTATTTAAGACTATTTAAGCAAACAAACACAAGTTAACAATTTATGGAGTAGCTTTTACAATTATATTTTAAATAATAATTGTTTTTAAGTAATTATAGTTTTATTAATATATATTAATTCTTAAGTGTAGCTAAAAAACTGAGCTATTTACATTAAATTCGATTAAGTAAAGTGAAGTAGAATGTATAAAAATCTTAGAAAATGTTAAATAAATAAATAAATTAATGGTATAAAATTTAAGTATATATTTTTTTATATTTAAGTCTTTAAGTCTTTATTTTTTATGATATATAACCGCATGTCTTAGAAATCTGAAAGGAATTTTTAGATTGCTATCATTAAGTTTGAGCTTGAATTATATTTTATTGGAACTTGTTATTAAATATAATGTAAATAAAACCATTAAAATTAACACAAACTTTTGACTGTTTATAAGTTGAATTTGAACCGATTCCAGCTAGAATTTCTTACATTTGACACATTTATACAAAATATAGTTGAATCTGTAAACAAACTCAAAATTTAAATATAATATTTATTTTAAATAATTGGCTTGACTATATACAATTTAAGCTTGATATGTTGTCACAAGAATGTTTAAAGATCTTGCTACAATACAAGAAAAAAAATTTAAAAAAAAGTTATTTAAAAAAAAAATTTGTTTTCTTAAAAAAATCGATTCACGAGCTGATTTTCTCTTTAATTTTTTTTTTTTTAATTTATACACTAGTTTTATTATTTTATTTTATGAATTTAACAATGTGCGACAAATTTTTTATATAGAGGTGTTAATTTAAATCTTCACAAAGTCTTTTGGCTAGGGATAGAAAATTAATAAATAGTTTTGTAAAATTTATATTTAATTCAGGGATTTAAAATAGAGTTAGACCATTTAACATTCGGTGCTATTAATGTACATCATTTCGTTGTTGTTTGTTTGCCAAGAAGCACAAAAAAAAAAAAAAAATTATATATACAATTTTTGTCCGCCTGGCAAGTTGACTTGACTACTAAAAAAAGGGTTAACATACACATTTATATATGTACATATATATATTGTTTTTTTTTTTTTTTTTTTAACTTTTTATAGCTAAAAGACTGAGAAGGTTCTCTAGCTTTTTATGGCTACGTGTTGATTTGTGGCCTTCTGTGAGCTTATGTGTGTGTTCTTGTATGTTTGTATGACTGACTCATGACCAGCTCCATTTCCTTCCACACAGAGTCCTTCATATTGTAGGTATATATGTATATATTTGTATATATATATGTTTTATGTTAGCCGCAAAACAATGGAGAAAAAAACAACAAAACAAAACAAAAAAACAATAAAAAGAAAAAACCTCAACCAAGTTTTGCCTTTGACTTCGCCTTTCATTTCCGTTTTGTGGCCATTGATTTGGTAAAGCGCTAATTTAATAGCATTAGGCGAACTTCCACCTGTCCAAACCGATTCTCAACCTGTTCAACTGTCCTGTGTGCCACCCAGTGTATATCCTGTACATCCTGCATAGCCTGTATATCCTTGCGGCAGCAGTTTTGGACGCTCTGCTACCGTAATTTGGCGCAGCTGCAGCAAATTCAATAAAAAGCAATTTGAATGCAATGTTTTTATGTAATTTAAGCTCTATTTTCATTTATGTATCGCTTCCAGCTGAGGTTAAATTTCACTATTATAGCTTAATGCTTACAATTTAGACATTTTTTTTCTCTTTTTTTTTTGTGGTAAAATTGGTATTTCCAAATTTTCGCTTTTATTGTCCCTTAGATTGAGCAGCATGTCAGTTCTGGATATTATTTTTTTAAGCATAAAATATTCACGTTTAGACTCAAGAGATGTAAACCAAACTGAACGAATTTTTTAATACGCTTCCCAGCTTATTAATGAGGATGAGTGCAATTAAAAAATGACTAAAATCTCTTCTAAAAATATCAACATATGTTTTATTGATAATCTACAATATATTTAAAAAATTCTTAGATTTTTATAGTTAAAAGTTTCATATTGATTTTTATTTATTAAATGCGTTAGTAAAATTGATTGATAGCATGAATTTTTTGTTAATTATATAATAAAATTCATGTGTTTCTCTTTTCTTTTTATTTATTTATTTTTTTTTTGGTTAAATTGCGGAAGTAAATATGTAGAGATTAATTAAAATCAAAGTTGTTTATTTTATTTGACAATTTTATTATTGCTTATATAAGACTGTTCAACCTGACTGACTGACTAATTGGCGACTTATGACTAGTTCAAACGGTAAGAGCTAGAAACCTGAAAATTTTACTGTAGCTTCCTATTATATCGTAGAGTAACAGTCTGCAAAAATTTTGGTAAAAATATATCGTGAAGTGGGTTGAAAATGCATTTAAAAATTATTTATATATTTTTTTTTTGGGCGGGAGCGTAGCAACGCACGCCGGAAGAGCTAGAATTGTATAAAGAAATAAATTTTGATTTACTTATAATCAAAAATAAATCTTTTTCTTTATAAAAAAAAATACTTAAAGTAATAATGAAAACAAAATATTAATGTAGCATTATTGTAATAAATAAATACCGTTTTAATAAATTATTTTTTTATAATTTTGTTAGCTGACTATAACGTAAGCTAAACTACACTCTTTTGAACCTTTAGCTTCCCCCAATAACTATAGTTTCTATTGGAATTCAAATGTTTTTATTAGTTTAAGGATATTTATACTCATTGTAATAAAAACGTGATTTCTTGTAAGTCAAATCAAACTGCTGCTCCATTCAGGATGTTATATATTGTCGAAATATGCAGTAAGAATTTATTTTTTAAATTTCAGAATTTCAATTAATTCTCGCTAAATGCAATACAATATAAAGCATTATTTTAAATAGAATTGCAGCTGCAATTGCTTTTGGCCAACATCGAGAGATACCTTTGCGTTCTTTATAACGGATGCGCTTTTAACTATCGAAGTGAAAGAATTCTGTGTGTTCTGATCAACGCAAACTTCCTTAGTCAACGACGACAAGGCCTCAGTTTTTGGCCTAGGGCAACCAAAAAGGAACTATCTCCTATTAAATATATAGACCATATATACATATATATACACGCACACAGACATAGAGATATAGAGTAAGAGAGAGTGAGAGAGGAGTGTGGTATAACGGGATAAAGGCAGCGGCAGAATCCGAGGAAACGCCAAAGATAGACAAAGGCAAAATGGCATAGTTTCTGCACGTGTAACGGTAACTGACACGTTGTCTGCTTAAAGCAAAGAAAGAGACAGACTCTAATAAAGAAAGAGATGCAAAGAGAGCTCCCCAGAAACACAGCTAGATAGAGAGACAAAGAAATAGAGAGTAAGAGCGAGAGCGAGAGCGGGAGAGCGTCTGATTGAGGCAGGTATGCGTCAATGTGTGTATTTTTCTCATTTGCTGCTGAATTTTTATTACAAATTTCTTCATGATGATGGGCCATGGGGGGGTATGAGGGGCAGCAAAACTTCTTTTTAGTGCCACGGCCAACGTCGACGTCGACGGCCACTGCGACAGCGACTGCGACTGCGACTGCGACGGCAACAGCGACAGCGACAATGCCGAGGTAGAATAAATAGCCGGCAAAAAAAGGAAAATCATTGCAATAGGAAATGAAAATGTTGCGGACTGCAAAAAGGCGAACATATCGAACGGTAGACAGTAAAATCAATAGGAAACAGTATGAGGATATTTAAGCAGGATATTTAATATGAGCACCTAAAGCTCCTGTCTGTCTTTATGTCTGTCTGTCTGTCTGTCTGTCCCTGCCCCAACGACATGCCACCGCTACACAAAGTTCCACAAAGGACATTTGTGATGGCATTTTTATGCCATAAGCATATGTATTTAATATACTCTATTTGTGTGGAGTGAGAGAGTATATTGTATTGCTGCTTTTAACGATAGTTTTAATAGTTTTGCCTTATAAGCAAACAACCTTCTTGGATTTTATTTTATGTATCAGAGTCTACAAGGAAAGAACGAGAAATTATATTTATGCTAGAATTTTTTGGCTAAAAAAAATGGAAAATATCGAAAAATAAAAAAAATACCGAAGAAGAGAATAATTTTTAGTATATAATAAACATTTATTAAAAATTAATCACAGCGGCCTTATTAACAAAGTTGTAAAGGAAAAATATATATTTTCAATTATTTAAGCTAATATTAATTATATTTTATATTAAATTTGATCATTTTGATATTCCATTCATAAAATTTACTATCTACTATCGCATATATGGGCACACACTATCGAAACTATCGTGTGGAAACATTTTCGACATTTATTGATGAACTCAATTCATTCTTTGCGTTTTTTTTAAATTAGAGTCACCATATTTGGTATATACTCGTATCTGTACAGTAGGGGACAAAAAAAAAAATGTGGACTATCAAAAATAGGTATTTTTTTTAAATTTTTATCGTTTTTATTTGATTGAAAGTGCAGAAGCTTATAAAATCAAGTAAATTTTATTATAAGCTATATTTAACAAAATTTGTTTGTTCAGACATGTATTTATCTTCCAGAGAATCTTCGAAACAGAAAGTATGTAGTTTTCAGTAATTTTCTTTAATTTTTGCAATTTGTTTCAAAAATCATTTATGGTTGACTAAGTTAAACCAGTTTTGGTGATTATAACCCGATTGTTCATGTTTTCTGACCGGAAAGTCAATATCGTCACCTTATTACCATCCGTAGTTTTTGATCTTATTTACAATTTCATTATTTTTCTTTATACTTTTCACTACACAATAAGAAAAAAAGTTATTTTATTAAAGTAAAAAAATATTTAATATTAATAAGTTTTCTTGTAGATATACTATATGGAGTACCAAACTTCGGACTTTTAAAATTAGCAGGGACCGCAAATAATAATTATGTATGCAAAAAAAAAACAAACCTGAGAAAAAAATCTAGATGATGGAAAAATCTTAGATATACCAATTCAGGATGCAGTTTTCTGGAAACTAAATAAATTTTTATTATTAATTTTTATGAAAAAAATGTTTCAAAGTATTGAACTTTTATATTTTTTATTAAAAAAAAAACAATTCAAAATAAAAATAATTATTCAATTTTGTTTACAAAAATCAGAAATAAAAATTAATTTAATTTTTATAATAAAAATCAAAATTAAAACTAATTTTGCAAAGTATTGAAAAGTATTAAAGCGAATGTTTTTCAATTTTGATTTCAATTTACATTCAATTATTTTTAAATTTTTGTTATAAAAATTGACAAATAAAAATTGAAAAATAATTTTTAATTTGATTTTTAATAATTTTTACTTTGATTTTTTATTATAAAAATTTTTGATTTTTAAATTAATAATTGAATAATAATTTGTACTATTATTATTATTTTTTTTTGTTTTAAATTTTTTATGAAAATTAAACAATAGTTTTTATTATGTAATTTTTTTTAATTTTTTAATTATAATGGTTTTCGGATCTAAACATATTGCCCCGGTTTAAAGTGCTAGGAATTCTTGTAAATTTATATTAATTACAAGTGTATAGATAGACTTATCATTGCATTTGTTATGTAGCCTACCGGTAGAGTATACTGCAGTCGTAAAAGCTGTCGATCACAAAGTCTTTATCATTTATTTCTTTCTTTTTTTCGCTATTCCAAATTTGATATTATAGTGAGCATATATATATATATATTTCATATCCCGCGAAGCCACTTACTCGTAAGACACTTTCCAATTTGATATCAATAATGTGCAACGAGCAGGCTGCTTGCCCCAGACTTGAAGTTCCATGTAGCATTTCTAACCTCAGGACATGAAACGTTTGGTTATTTTTGCTCATTGTTGTTGCATGTTGCAGTTGTTGCAATTGTTGTTGTTGTTATCCTGGTGTTGCTAACCAAACACTGTGGCGATTGGGAACGTCTGCTGCTTCTCAGTAGTTGCTTTGTATCTTAAACTTAACTTCAACTATTTATCTTGTTAGCGGAAATCGATTGAAAATGTTTATGTCTTTTATGTGCACTCAGTAGCTGCAAGTGTGTATGTGTATCTATATCTTTATAAATATTATATACGTGTGTGTGTGTTTAAAATAGCCACAACAAATAGACGTCTCCAAAAAATGTATCATGGTCTCATCTCTCTTTATTTTATAGGATTCCATGCTGAGTTCTTCCAATGAAATTTTCTATTAAATTCAAAATTCAACTAAGTTTACTAATAAAATATAGAAATATGCAATTTAGGCTATTGTTGTTATTTAATATATATTTTTAACACTTTTAAAGATGTTTTTCTAACAAGTAAGAACAGGTAAGAGTGCTATAGTCGAGCAAAACCGACTACGGTACACTCTGCAGATAGTCCATAATCCGCCAACACTTTAAAATTAAACAGTGCAAAATTTAAGACTTCATTAATTGCCGGAATCGCGAAGACTATAAGAACTGGAGATTTAAATTTTGGTATGCAATTCCCCTGTATCATACTCAAATCAAACACATTTCAAATATCCGATATTCCACTATAAATGTCCTTGTATTTAATTGCGATGAATAATAAATCTTATCTTTAAGGACGCCTGAATATTGTAACTATGTAAATGCAGGGAAATGGAAAACATAAAATTAGTTTTTACAATTTTTCCCGAATTGGAATTTTTATGCATAAAAATTATCCTTTTTTTGTTGACCCGAAAATAAAAACTGATAATAAAAATTATTAGACAACTTTTAACTTCAATATAAAAGATAATTTTCAATTTTTAGTTTTGTTTTCTATTTTTTTTTTTATTGTCAAGAATTTTGTATTTTTTAAAAAACATTTAAGAACAAACTCGCTTCATTGGAAGCTTAATAATTTTTATTTTTAATGTTTAATAACAAAAACTGATTTTGAATATCTTCTGAAGCATGCTGTAATTTTTAAATACAAATCCGAAGATATTATAAATTTTTATTTTTTACATTTCAAATAGGAATTAAAAAATAACTTTTATTTGTAACTTTTTAATAAAAATTTATATTTAATTATTATTTCACAACTTCACTTTTTTAATAGAAAGATGCAGGTTGAAATGTATTCAAAAAATTTCTTTCAGTCGTATTTTTTTTCAATCATAAATTTTACTTGCGATTCCTAAAAAAAAATCACGATAAAAATAAACGCAACAAAATTTTAATTTTCTTAATTTTAAAATTATATAAGTAGTTACAGAAACTGGAATTCAAATTTAAAATGTTTGATTAATGGCAATAATCATTCTCCTTTAGAAAGTGTTTGGCTTTTTTAAACCATATATGATATTTCCGAGTTATGATTGAAAATGCACGCTCACCTCTAAAAAAAAAGCTAAAGAAATATACAAAAAAATATTAAAATATTCAATAATTTTTAAGGAAATAGGATAACCATAGAAAAATTTTTTTAGTGGTTTTTCGTCATCTGGGGCTTCATATGTATTGGAAAAAGTAGGCTTGGTGACTGCAGAAAAATAAAAAAGAGAATTTAATTTTTTTATGTTATAAAATTGCCTGTAGATTTCAATAAAAATTACTAATAGCCAATTTGATTGGCTGATTGATATTATCACTATAATTATTGGCATTCATAACCCATTGACAATCAGATAGGGCTAACCAGGGAGTCAAGGAACCAAGAAACCAGGAAACAGAAATAATCGAATAGAAACATAGAAAATTCCTTTAGAAAAATCAATAAGTGAAGAAACTTGAACTAAGCGTTCGGTTTTGTGAGTGCTTTCAATTACTTTGAAATTGCTAAGCAAGTGGGGGGATATATACTCCTAAATTGGAGGGGGGGGGGGGGGTGAGTGTTGGTTGTAAGTTAGCAACGGTTTTTGTAGGCGGCAACTGCAACATTTACGAGTAGAGCTGTAACAGTAACTTCTACAGCACGAACTGAAACTGAAAGAACACTTTAAATTCAACTTCAACTGCGACATGTTATTGTCATAATGTTTCACAGACATAGAGCTCCAGGACGCCCCCACCAAACAGCCCGAAACCCCCTCTAAGCCCCAATCCCCCCCCCCCCCCCCTTCGTTTAGCAAACCTATCAAGCACTTATTTGCTGTTTGCTGCTCTTTTAAACCCTTTTTTGTGCCGCAAAACGTTGACTTTTTAACGTTTTGTCTTCTTGTTGCTTAGTTGTTGTTCCCCCCTACCCCCTACCCTTTAAGTGAGTTAGCCACCCAACTCAGAGCACCATTTTGGATCGTAATGTTGGCAACTTTATTTGCGGTTTTGTGTAACTGTAAATTACACAAACAGACGCGCAAATGAAACATATGTAACCAATGTGCCAGTGTGTGTGTGTGTGTGTGTGTGTGTGTGTGTGTGTGTGTGTGTGTGTGTGTGTGAGTTGCTGCCAAGGCATATACATAAATTATTAAAGAAAACTGAGTATCATGGCATTGCCATTGCCAGTCGATGTCACCACACACAGCTCAGACAGAGAGTCCAACAACGTCAAAGCCCAGAAAATTTCTTCAACCTCAAACCGGGCCCAAACCACCCACTCCATGGCCAACACACGGCGTATGCGTAATTTTGTTTTATTTGCAGCCTTTGTGTGTGTGTATATATATAGTATATATATCGTGTATATATATATATACATCTGTGTATTATTTATGCATACGGCGCATGGAAAATTGCAATTGGTTTTTGGCAGCTTTTGGCAACGGCAATTTGCTTTGAACATAAATGATATATATACTATTTATATATACACATACTTATATACATGCCACATTATATACATGCACATTTAACATTTTTGTATAGGCTAAAAGTCACAACAATCGAATAAATAATAAAATAAGAAATCGATTCAAATTGAATTTGTTGCAGTTTTCTACAATAAAATGACAACAAAAAACAGATATGTATAATAAACAAAATAAAAGTAAATTTAATTTAAGATGCAACGAAACTTTAATGCACTGCACTCCTTCGAAAACAATCTTTGAATTTAGATATTAATTTAATTTTTTGCTAGACTAAAAGTGATCATAATTTTATGGGTAAAATTCAAAAAAGAAAAACGCAAAAAATTTAATGATTTTTAAGAAAATAATAACAAAAAATTGTACCTGAAATGTGTAATTAAAAATCTTCTACGAATTAAAGAACTTATATTTTTTTTCAGATTTATAGGTATGTTGGCATTTGAAATCTTGCTCTTTTAATTTGTGTTTTTAATTAATTAAAATGTTTTAGGTAGACTTAAGTACTTGTATATTTTAAGGTAAAATCTGGTTCACTTAATTTGTCTTTTTAATTATTTGAAATATGTAGTATAAAAAAAAATAATATACACAGAAAAATATGAATAATAAAAGTACAAATATATATTAACATAAAATAATTATTGTCAATTTAACTATGTTTGTCTTTTTAATTAATTAAAATATTTTACAAAAATTTAAAATCGAGATCACTTAATTTGTCTTTTTAATTAATTGAAATATTTTACATTTTTTTAAAAGTATTATGCACATAAATATATTGAAACAAAAGTACAAATATATAATCAAAATATGTTTATTGTTAATTTCCTATACTTATAATCTATCAATTTATTAAAGTCAATTTAAATACTTGAAATTTTCCACATTTTATTAACAGTTTATTTAAATTTAAATACATTTATAAGTAGATTTTCTCTACTAAACAAAAATTCAAAAATTTAGCTTTTTTTTAAATATATTCATTTGGTTCTTATTTAAGAAATTTAATTTTTACTCAAAATAAAAATAATATTCAGATACATATCTTATTATTAACAAATTGTAATTTATATTTATTTGCATATTTTATTTATCTTTACTTTTTCAGCAATATTTTCACTTTATTACTTACACATTTAAGAACTTTAATTTTGCTCAAATCAAAAATTGAATATTTATTTATATACATAACCAATTATTCTCAAATTCTGATTTGTGGTTGCCAAGGTCCTTGCAAAGTCGTCATGTCCTGTCAAAATGAAAGAAAAAATTGTAAGAAATATATATATAGAGGACTCTATCAAATCGAAATGTTGGCTGATGAAGGTAAGCAAAAAGCAAAAGCAACAATGACAAATATCGAAAGGGTAAAGGTAAGAAAAAAAAAAAAATGAGGGCCCAATGGCTCTTTTTCCAGTCATATCCAACCCCCCCTTTATACCATTTACCCCCCTCGCATAAATATGCAATGGCCACAAAATTGCTGTTGTGAATTCTGCCTTGAAATCGAAGCAGCAAATTTGACTGTAGCTCAAGGCACAGGACGAGGACACATCCTGCATGTGAAATGCTGCTCAGCTACGCAGTCACAAAAAATATAAGAAAACAATCGATGTATCGATTGATAATAATGATTTGTATAAATGTATATATATATATATATATTATATTCTTTTTGAATATTTTTACTTGCTGCTCTTAGTATTGCTTATGACCTAATCAAAATAATAAAAATAATAATCATGCTAATAATGTTCATCGATTCGTGCTTTCCATTCAAAAAAAAAAAAAAAAATGTATCTCATAGTTTGGTTGCCCAGCTAATCACACACCCTCTAACCCCAAATTGTTTCCGATAGAGCAATACCTAAAGTGGCCAACAATCCATATAAGAAATGAAAAATATCTAAGCAATTTGCATAGTTGATGATCAAGTCGCCAAGTTGGCAAGTTAACCAACATTTATTTGTAATTCCATTGCTGTTGTTGTTGTTGTTCATATTGTAATTACTTTGATTGCTGCACATTCTACTATACTCGTATATATATATACATATGTTTACTTGTTCCACTTGGCAATGGGGCAATACGTCGCCAACCATCTGATAATAGTGCAATAAATGCTCAAATTGTATAACAACTCAAGTAAAGTATCTAATTGAATTTAGTTCTAGATACATTTTGAATTTTCACTTGAAATTAAATTAATTAGCCGGTAATTATTTTTAATATATAGATAAAAATATATATATTGAAAATAATTATCAGTTAATTAATTTAATTTCAAGTGAAAATAAGATCAAAATATATATCAATCATATTGATTTCTATACTTATTATTTCTATAATTATAATACTTTATATTTTGTTATCTATTTTATTTCTTATATATATTAATATGATTTCTATATATATTAATTTCTATAGTAAAAAATACTTTATATTTTGATCAGTGAGTAAATAGAGCTTTAGTTGAATGTAGAGTACTTTATTCAGGTTTATTTAATCATTCAGAAAAAAATTAATATAAAAAAAACATAAGCCAAAGGATACAAATTGTATTTCCTGAATAAACTCTATTTATTATATTCCGAATAAAAATTTAAAAACAAATTTAGTAAGTTGTAATTAAGTGCATATTTTTGTTTATTTAAAGGAGCCACTTTAATATTGTTATTGTTTTTTGCACTAAAATGCAATTGATTTAATAAAAACGTGTTGAATTTTTAATAAATGTTTATTATTTATTAAGTTTGTGTTATTGCACAAAATTCTTGCTTGCAGAAAAGTGATAAAAAATCAGGTAACAATTAATTTACTTACAATTAATTTCTAAATACATAAAAAAAACTAAAAAAAAAAAACTAAAAAAAAAAACTTAAACTTATGCCAGACCAAATTAAAATTTTTTATATATAAAAGAATATTATATATATATTTTTTTGGAGTGCTTAAATTGCAAAGAATTTAAAAAAATATATATATAGTTATTGTGTTGACTATAAGATATATTTATACTTCTGCAGAAAAGTCTTCTATTTTTTTTTTTTTGTTTGTGCTTTTAATTTAAACATTTTTGTTACAGACCATAGTAAATAATGAATTATATTGAAAAAGACTTTTAACTATGGACTTTCTTGCAGTTCCATTTTCATTTTCGTTTGTCTTATTATTATCACATCCAATATTCGCTTTGGCTTTACCTGTTCGTCTGTAAAAAGAGGGTCACATAAAAAAAAAAAAAAAAATACAAAATACAAAATACAAAAGCGAAGATGTTTGCAGAAAATGCTGCAGCTGCCTCAGTGAAATCAGTCAAGTTGCAGTCGACCTACACCCTTCTGTCCCTTCATGCTTGCAGCCTGCCGCTTGCCGCATGCCGCTTGCCGCTTGCCCAGTTTGCTGCAAGTTTGGGACTGGGCTTCGCTGCGCTTCCGCAGAATCACTTAACGCTTGATTACACCGATTGACGTTTTGACGAGGCAGTGATGCTGCACAAGTCGATGATGACGATAATGATGACAATAATGATCATGATGATGATACTGATGATGACGATGAGGATGGGAGGACGCTGTGGCCGCCACTGTAACCGAAAAAAAGGCGGTTCAGACAACTGTTGAGGGCGATGCTGCTTGGCAGCTAGCAAAGATTCTCCATGGCCATGTTGCATGCCTGCAACCTGCCACAGCGACTACACTGCTCAAAATTAACTGTTACTTGATTTGATTAGAATCATGCGTAACATAAATAAGCCCAAGTTTTTAATAAAAAAAAACAGACAAACATGCGACATAAATGTGGCACACTTGTGATACAATTTAAATAAATTAATTTTATTAAAAAAAGCGTTATTTCATCTCACATTTTCTATCTTATTATCTAATTATATTTTAGTAAAAATATGCACACAGTAAAGTTGCGACATACGTTGCACATACGTGGCACATTTTCCAAAATTTGATATACATTGTATTGATTTTCATTAAGAGTATTTCTTTATACTCTTTCAAAGGGTATTTTACTTATGTCTCGAAAATCATTCAATCAGACGACTCCATAAAGTATATATATTTCTGATCAGGACGACTAGCTGAATCGATATAGCCATGTCCAACTGTCTGTCTATTTATATACAAAATAATCTCTTGATTTAGAGCTATCTTGATCAAATGTTGCACATTTGCTTTTATCTGTCTTTCGGAATCAGCCGGATCGAACTAATATATCATAAGCCTAGTAAAAATCGTTAAAAAAAAGATTTAAATATATTAAAACCAAACGTGACAGATCGATGTAATATTATGCTTTAAACAATCTGACTAAATTTTATTAATATTGGTTTAGCTTATCTTTAACCTCCCATTGGAATAATCGATCGAAAAATGCTTGTAAGAAAAACTTTTTAATTTTTTGAAGATATCAAAGAGAAACTCATGAATTCGGAGAATTTTTGTGACCTACAAACATCTGAGCAAATTTGAACAAAATCTGACCACTATAACTTATAGATCTCTTTGAAAAAATCGGGTTAAAAAACTTTCTTCTATATAAAATATCAGCTTGATTTGTTATTATGATCGTTATATAAATGAGACAATGTGAAAAATTTTTTTTTATCAAAATCGGACTAGTTTATCCTCTGTTTCCTATAAGAAAAATCGTTTGCAAAGTGTTTTGTGTGAATAACTTTTTTGTTTTAAAAGATATATCCACCAAACCAAAAAAAATTTTTTTTTTTAGTTCTACAATAGTTTAACTAACGTCCGTACAAAAATCCAAGTTTTTAGCTTTATATTTAGATTTTATGTCAAAATGTTAAAGATTTTAAATTTTAAGTGTTAAACAATTAAAAAAAAAAACCAAAATGTTTCATTAGTCTAGCTAAAGATTGTGCTAAATTTCAAGACTTTATATTTAGAGTTTATGTACAAAAACCAAGCTTTTTTCATAGTGCAAGCTTGCCAAATAAATCTTTAATTAATTATTATCTTTTGAAAAATATAAACACATTTAATATCAATAAACTGTGTTCGGAGTTATTGTCACTTTATCAAATCTAACATTTTGAAAAGTCGAAAATATAGTTTTTTTCGATTAGCTCGAAAACGGTGCCGGCAACCATTTTTTTTTAAATTTTATTTTCGGAATCAGCGACCCATTTTACGTAAGTTTCGACTCTAAAAAGTTCTGGATACCAGAATTTTTTTCACATTGTTGCATAGTGCTATTTCATAAATATTCTGATTGATTTTTTATTTTATATAGCTGCTATAGGAGCAATCGATCGAGTTATACAATTTTTTAAAATATACAATTTCTAACACAAAAAAATAATCTAAAAATTTCATGCTTTGAGTTTCAGTTGACGCCTTGAGCAATTCAAGAAGTTGACTTAATTTTTTTCTCAGTGTAGTTTTTTTCAAATTGCGGACTAGAACGTACATTATTACACATTACAAGCGTGTGGCTGAAGAAGCAGCTACAAAAACAATCACAATAACAGAAAGAGAAACAGAAACAGAAACAGAAGCTGAGAATCAGAGAGACTCTGCTGTTGAAGTTGAAGTTGCAGTTGAAGTCGCAGTTGAAGTTGCAGTTGAAGTTGCAGTTGAAGTTGAAGTTGGCTGTTCCTTTTGGGCAGCGGCGTCTGGCTGTCGATTAAAATGTCATCGCATTTAGCTGCCGGCTGCGTTTCAGTTGCAGTTGCAGTTGCAGTTGTCAAAAGGTTTTTGCCACTTGTCGCTGTGGCAGCATTTCATAAAAACGAAAAACCAACTAACTGAAAAGACAGGGCCAAAAAGGCGAAATCGAAGAGATGCACGCATTGTCAGCGACCCAACCCGTGGCCAGTCAAGGGGTTAAGCTGAGCTGTCTTTTCAGTAGACTCTCTCACTCTCTCTCTCTTTCTTTCTTTCTATGGCCATCTCACTCTTTTGGTGCCTCGTCAAATTGTTGGCGCTGTTGCGTTTGCGGTTTGTGTGTCGCTGTGTGGGGCATGCGGCAAATATGATGCTGCAGTCAAATGCTAAGGAAATGCAACGTTACAGCTGCGGATGCGGATGTGGATGCGGATGTAGTTGCACAAATAAGGACATAAACTTCAATAGACGCGTAAACCCATATATATGTGTATGTGTATGTGTATGTGTGTGTGTGTGTGTGTGTGTTACCTCAAATTGCTTGTGCATTGATGTGGCAACGACAAAGTCAAATAAGTATAACTGTCTTTGGCTTACGACAACAAAATGTGTTGCATGCATCAATCTCAAGTTATGAGAAAAAATCTAATCTAGTTCTAATTTAAATATCTTGTATTTATTTTTTTAAATTACCTATGCATAAAGTTGAACATCTTTTAAATCATTAAACTATGTTGAAAGTTATTTGCAGTTATGCAAAAGTTATCTCTTTGAGAACTCGATAATCTAGAAAACACCCTGAAGACTTGCTCTACTGGGCTTTGGCTTTAAACTAAATTTAATTATCACAGAAATTACAGATTACAGATTTTTTAAACCACGAAAATGCCCTTAAAATATAAATATATATTAATAATTCACCGTTTAGATTAGGCTGCCTAAAAGCTAACATCAAATATAATGTAATATAAATTGTTCATAAGCTATAAGTATATTAAGGAAATAAGCAATAAATAAATAAAAAAAAATTAAAAAGTAAATATTTGTATTTTTTAAATTAAATTCTAAAATATATCTTCGAAATAAAAAGATAAAAAAAAAACTTTAATGTAGCTCAGATGTAGCAAAAGAAAATATATATTTTTAATTTTTTTTTTTAAATCAGCTACCGAATTTTTAACATATAAATTGACTCTCTAAAATTTGGAATACAAATTGCTATTGCATAGTGTAATCGAAAATATCGATAAATAAAATATTTCTTTTAAAAAAAAACTCATTTAGCTCAGAATATACAATGGAAAATATAGTTTGAATTTAGTTTTATCAATCAGCGATCGATTATAAAAATCTGACTCGAATCCAAAATGCTTATGCATAGTGTAATCGATAATATTGATAGAGATATCGATAAGTGTGCAGGATTACTGAGACTTAAATAAACTAAGCTTAATTCTCAATAGATTAACAAGGTCACAAAGTCCAGACCAAAGAGTTATTGGAGTTTATCGTATATTCCAGTAAATAACTATAAAAAAAAAAAATTAAAAATAAATAAAAATAAAAATTCTCATACGTATTTTTTTAAGTAAAACTATATAACTATTTTTCTTTAAATAAATTATGAATTTAAAAAATAAATATTTTTCTTTTAATAAATTATAAATTAAAACAAAATAACTTTTTTAATTTTATAATAAAGCTGTAAGTAAATGCAGCCCATTTCTTTTAGTTTTTTCTTAAAAAACTTTAGCTCATCTGCCTATTTTTTATATTTTTTCAAAAAGCTTAAGTGCTGTGGCTTTCAATTATCTAAAATATACTTGATGCCTGTGCTTATATATCTTATATTACTTAGTAGACAATACTTACAGTAATAGAATAGCCAACCTACAAAACCCTTTAACCTGCCCAACACTACAGAACCCTCCACACCCCACTTGCAACATCAACAAATCGTCTATGACATTTCAATTAACTGGCATAATGAGAACTGCAAAGTGCAGCAATTCTTGTAGATCTTGTTGCACTTGCTGGTTGCATCAAGGCGGCCAATGATTAATGGCCAAATGTTTATATCTACGGCCCGTCCTGCGAAAGTGTTGACTGCTGCTGTTGCATGCCCCCCCATCATACTCCTGTGCCCCCATCAACTTACCTTAGCCACCATTAAATATCAAAACTGTCCAAATGTCCTTCAGTCCGCTGTGCTCGAATAATTTGCCTATAGATAGATAGTTCCCCCTCTTGACTGAACACTAAGAGACTTTAAAACTGGAAAACTTGGGAGGGGGAGATCTGTAGTCTGTTGTCTGTTGTCTGTAGTCAGGGGAGAAGGTGCTTATCTTATGTTGAAATCGGCATCCTTGCTGAAATCAAGGTGCCGCTTGAACCGGTTCTACAGCATTGACTGCTGAGGGGATTCACAAGGAATGGCCAATACTCTCGTACCTGAACAATGTTTTCGCGGCTTATTACGCGCGATCGCTCGCTCAACAACAACAACAACCAAACAACCAAACAACAACGAAACAACAACGAAACAACCAAACAACAATAACAACAATAACAACACTGAAGGAGCCACCTGTGCGCAAAAATCAAACCGAAAAGCAAAGCTCGTTATGCTTTGAACTGCAAAACAAAAAACGGGGGAAACTTCCCCCAAGTTGCAATGAACCAGTTTATGCAACGTCGTCCACATCGAAGAGATGGATGGATTTCGAACTGGCGGACGAGCGCCCGCCGCCAAAGTGGAGCAGTCAAGCAGCTTTGAAACGCGCCGCTGTGTGTGCCACAAGAGGCACAAGAGTCCCCGTACCAGGCAGGATGCTGCCACAAACCGTGTGGTTCTTGGCTATCGCAGATCAAGTGAGCTCTGTTGCGGGAATTGGGCGGAGGGGAGAGAGACAAAAACATGTTACTTGCAACAGCAGCAATCGAAAGGGAGGGGGCATCTGTGGCATTAGGGGAGTGGCAGATTAAGCACCGGCGGTCGCGTTAGACTTGGCGACCACCTGGCGCTCTCCGCCAATCAGCGTGCAGCAAAGTGAATTAGTGGGCCCCAATTCCAGAACCGGGTGTAGCATCATTCCTTTTTTTTTTCATTCTTCTCCTGAAAATACCCTATAAACAATAATTTTGTTTAAAATGAGGCATGCCAGAAGCAGAAACAGGCCTATATCACATGAGAATATACTTTAATTTTTGGCATAAAAAATTGACGAACTTTTCGAGTTAATTTCCAATTTAATAACTAAATATATTAAAAACAAATCTGAAGGGTATATAAATTAAAACAAAAATTTGGAAAATTTAGAGTTTGAATATTACAAATTAATTATAATTTAAAAAAAAAAAACAACAAAATATAAACATACAAAAGTTTTACATTTAAGTCAATTATTTAAGTAGAATTTCATTAATTAGAATTGAAAATATTTGGTGTTTTAAATTTCGCAATACACACAAATATTTGACTTGAAAAATTTTGAAAAAAAAACACTAGTATTTTAATACTATATTTTATTATATAAATAAATTTATAAATTATAAAAATTGACAATTTTTAAGAATTATTTAATAAAAGTAAATAATATTTAAATTTGATTTAAAATTTAAAATGCAATTAATATTAATAGGGATTATTTTTGTAATTTTTGGATTTTAGTAGTAGATTAAAAAAAATATCTAAAGTTTATTTTAAATAAATTATTATTTAAAATATTTTATAAAATTAAATTTATTAATACCTGATTATAGTATACAAATTTATTCATATAATTTTTTTACTATATATTATTATTTTCAAATAATATAACCTAATTCGTTTTTCCATAAATTTATTTTTCTACAAACCTTTTACTGGAAATTACGAATAACTGGAAAAAATTTAAGCCAAATAATTACACTAGTTTTCAGCAAAAACGAAGCTAAGTTCCTAGTATTTTTTATGTATTTTGAGGCGCTGATTTAAAAAATGCCAATCTGTTTTTTTTTTAAATAATGGTTTCAAGTTAACCGCAAGTTGCTAATTTTTTTTGGCACTATTTTGATTTATTTGTTCATATCTTATTCAGATTTTATTCTTAAAAAATTTTACACATTTTAATAGAGAATTGTAAACACTTAAAATGGTATGCCGTTTCGGATCGAAAAGGAATAAAAGTAACTACATGTCATGTTAAAAAAAGCTAGCTTTTTTTAAAAAACCGCCAAACTTTAGTTGCTCTTTTATATATATATCTTTTTAATTATATATTGCTTCATTTTTATATATAGAAATACAAATTTGTTTAATACATTTTTTAATATAAAATTCAAAGTGATTATAATCGAAAATAAAATTAGTTTCTGATTATATGGCAATAAAATTTAGGTGCATATTAGTTTTTTCGTTTTTTTTTTGTGGTTTTATTGTTTTTATTTTCTTTCTTAGAAAGTACGTGGTATCTGCTAAACCAGCACTCTTAACTAGATAATTCACACATTTTTATTTTTCTGTACTTTTCTAGTTTTTTTTTTTGTTTTTGTATGCTTTTTGATTATTTGCAATATGCGTAAATGTTTACGAGCCAAGTTTACCTTATATGAGTCGTTATACTTACACAAACTAGTATAGAATAGTCGTATAGTCGTATAGTTGTATCTGGTTTGGGGTCTTAGGGTGGCTGGGGCGGTCCACAGACACTTGTACACCTAAGTGATTTAGTGTAAATGATTGTGGCAAATGCGAGAACCCACAGCAGCGAGCAGTCAGTGCAACCAGAACAGTCTCAACAGCCAGAGTTTTGAAATTTTTTTTATTGTAATTATTGACAGGGCATTTGTAGCAGGTGGTTGGAAAAAAATACATACATAGACCTGGGCCACAAAACTGTTTGGGCCCATAAGTGGCATGACTTATAGATGTGATCCTGAATAGAGCAATATATATATATAGTATAGTATAGTATAGGTATGCTGAAGCCGCCAGGTAAGCTTATAAGTATCTATGGGAAACTCAAATCAGTTCGATAAACAATCCGATGCAGTAGCCAAAGAAAGCCCATTGAATTTGTAATCGAACGAGTTATGTATAACAAGTTGATATTACAGTTGGGTTACATCAATGCTAGAAGAAGACTTAGAACAAGTTTTTAGTTAGATAGATAAAATGCTATTAATTGAAAAATGTGCAGATGCGTTTTGATTAAGATTAGATTAATACATTCTTTAGTTGAGTGTCTTAGGGTATTCCAATTGTGTCATGAAATTTAACATTTAACACACTGAAGATCTTTGTTAGCCTAAAAGTTAACATCAAATATAATGTAATATAAATTGTTCATAAGCTATAGCTTAAGAATATAAGTATATTAAGGAAATAAGCAATAAATAAATAAAAAAAAATTAAAAAGTAAATATTTGTATTTTTTAAATTAAATTCTAAAATATATCTTCAAAATAAAAAGGTTAAAAAAAAACTTTAATGTAGCTCAGATGTGGCAATAGAAAATATATATTTTTAATTTTTTATTTAAATCAGCTACCGAATTTTTAACATATAAATTGACACTCTAAAATTTGGAATACAAATTGTTATTGCGTAGTGTAATCGAAAATATCGATAAATAAAATATTTCTTTTAAAAAAAAACTCATTTAGCTCAGAATATACAATGGAAAATATAGTTTGAATTTAGTTTTCTCAATCAGCGATCGATTATAAAAATCTGACTCGAATCCAAAATGCTTATGCATAGTGTAATCGATAATATTGATAGAGATATCGATAAGTGTGCAGGATTACTGAGACTTAAATACATTCTTTAGTTGAGTGTCTTAGGGTATTCCAATTGTGTCATGAAATTTAACATTTAGCACACTGAAGATCTTATAAAATATGTATATATATTAGGGCTGGTTAATTTTTCGGCTCAAAAAAAAAAAACGTGGTAAGCGTCCTTTAAAATCGGAATCTAGGAAAAGTTCTTAAAAAAATATCGCTGTCTAAAATCAATTCCTAGCCCCCCCGCTGAGAAGCATAATCATTTCAGGTTGAGATATTTTCAGGCATTTTGAGTTATTCAAAAAAGTGGAAGCCAAAAGTCTGTAACTTTTGAACGTATTACGGTATCGGTCTGAAATTTGAAATATATATTCGTAAAACTGCAAAGAAAATTAGGACCATAAAATAAAATTAAGTATATCATAATAAAATGAGTAACTTAACTATTATACGCAAAATATTGTTTTTTTCAACACTTAAAAATTTAAAAAAAAATATATATTATTATTTTTATATTTTATGATATTATTTTTAGAAAATTTTAATTTTTTTAAGTTAAAATTTCGGTAAAATTTTTTTTTTTTTGTACCAGTTCTCGTTTGACCTTGATCCGGCAAAAAATAAATTTACTCAAAAAAAAAAAAAAAAAACAAATCATTTTCAAAATTTGTTGTTAAATGATGAATAAGAATTGAGCCCAACACGATTGGAAAATGCGTTTTTTTTTTAAACCTAAAATACCTTAAGAACCTCAAAATATCTAAAAAAAAATAAAACCTGATCCTTCAAACTTTATGCTTCCCAACGCGAGCTAGAAATTGATTTTAGTTTCAAAGTAAAATTTTCAATTTTAATTTTTATTTACTTAAATGTTGAAATTTTGATTTATATAGTTTCTATAAAGAGTACAGGCGACTTAGGCTTTTCTACTCAATAATACAACTTAAAATTTTATAAATTGTATTTCAGACTACAATGTAACAGTTCAGAGCGGGAAAAAATTTTACAGAAAAAAAAACCCAGATGGTGCATTTTTTTCCAGAAATCTTTTGACCAGCCCTAATATATATTTTGGATCATAACAAAATTATCTTTAAGCTTAAAAGTTATTTAATTTAAACTTGGCATTGGAGCTAACTTTTGTTGCAGTTAGTAATTGCGTTGAAATATTATATCAAATTGCTGTCGGAATAATACAAAATATAAAATAAAAAATAAATAAAAAAAAATACAAATTTAATTTTTGAATTTGATTATTGTTTTATTTTAGTTACTAACATTTACTTTTTTATTTCACTCAAATCTAGAAATCTCAAGCAGGCCAGGTTTAGTTTAAAATCTTAATTAAAAATTAAATTGACTCAAGGTCGTTTGTGTTTTAAAAAATTGGTTAATATTATTATAATCTTATCTTTTGATTTCGATTTCGATTTCGATTTCCATATCACTCACTTTAAGCCATAGGCAAGTACGCCCACATTCATCATCATCATCAACAACCAAATTAGATGTTTGTCAACTGTTGTTGTCAACTTGAAACCTGTTCAAGCTTATCAACAACGACATGCAATTGTTGTTGTTGTTGTTGTTGTTGTGCAACAAAATGAGAAACCAGTCAAGTGACAACATTTTGTCAGCGTTATGACAACAACAACAACAACGACAACAACTGCACTTTTTTGTGTTTTGTTGTTGTGCTCTTGAATTTATGTGCGCGTTCTAATTTTAATTGCCAATTTGTGGGCATAATTTGTCCATAAACCTTAATTAACGGCGAAAGCTAACAGCCGGCCAGCCGAAAGATGTCAAAATAAAACAAACACCTCCAATGAGAACAACAACAGCAACAAAAATAACATCAACAACACTAGACAACAACAACAACAACAACAACTTTGTTGTCATCGTAGGGCTGTCAGAGACGAGCTCTGACCCCGCAGTTCTATTTGCATGCAAATTAAATGGAGAAGCAACCAATAAGAAATTGTGACCCTTGACAACAACGAACTTGAAATGCTCTTTTTTTTTTAAATAATAAAAATAACAAGGAGATGAGCTTAGTCGGCCCGAGGTCAAATTAGGTTTTTAAATAAAACACTAGTTTTTGCTTTTTTATTCTATTTTCTTCAATCCGATATATTTTTAACTCCTTAGAAATTCGTGCTCAGGGATTTTTCACAGCGTCCTGTTCGTCAGCTAAATACTCCTAACAAACTAAGGTCACCAAAAAAAATTATAACAATAAAAATAAGAATTTATTTTGCAATAACAAGCAATCATACAAATTGATTAAAATCTATGGGAGTTTAATTTTTATACAACATTTAACATATTTAATATTATTATTGAAAAAGGGAAATATTCTGTGAAATATTTGATCTATTCTAACCCATTTAGAGCCTAAAGCTCACTCATCAGCAGGTCAATTGGTAGAAGCTAGAAATCTAAAATTTTTACTGTAGCTTTCTAATATATCTTAAGTTGGCATACCGAAAAATATTTATCACAATTATTTTGAAAAGTGGGTGGAAAATGCATTTAAAAATTGTATGAAAAATTCAGCTGAAGCTGGTTTATTTTTTTGAGTGGGAGCGTAACAACGCACGCCGGTTGAGCTAGTTAATATAATTTATGGTAAGCCCAAAATACATTTAAGAATGAAAAATCTGAAAAAATTGGCTAACTTTATAATAAAAACTATTTAATAGAATTAATAACCATTTTAAAAAAATGAACATTTTTACTATTATTTAACTAGCTTCGATATTATTTTCAGTTTTACGAATCTATATCTTTGAAAAGTAAATTTTTTTATTTAGCTAGAAAAACGATCCAAAAAAATTGTTGTCAAAAATTTTCGAGCTTCAAAATGCAATCTTAAAAAAATAAAATTCTACAAAAAAAAAAATTAATAAAGAAAAATCAAATTATATGGAGGATTCTAGTTATATCCAAAAAAAATATGTTTTAAAATAAGTTTTAAGTATTTACCAAAGTGAAGAACTATTTTAAGTATTTTAAATATGATGTTGAATAATTTGTGAAATAAATTGAATAAAAATAGAGTATCAAAAGGTTGCCTAAAGTAAAACAAAAAGCAAATGTAAGAATTAAATTTTAGATGTTTATGTAATCGAAGCACATTCGATCAACCTAGCTGCCCAAAATCGAAAAAATAAACACAAATAAAATAGAAAATGAAGAAAATTTAAAGAAGATGAACAAAAAAACAAAAGAAAACATTATTTAAAGCGAACAAATGACCCAAAGTTTTGTTTTTCTATTTGATTTTATTCGAAACTGAACGCATTTTTTTACACATTGTTTTGTTTTTGGTCATTTCTATTAGAATTAGTTTTGATTTTTATTACATTTGGGTTTTTCTTCACAGGCCCAAAAGAACAAAAACACAGCGACTATCGAACAAAATAAACAACAGAAATAAAAAAAAAAAAAATAAAATAAAATGCTCGTTAAAAATGTACAGCAGTTAAACTGCATGGTTTTTTTCTCAGCTTTTCAAAAGTTCTCAAAGATTTCTATGCCATACGAATCATTTATTTATATATTTAAGTATTTGGTATACCATTCGATTCAACGATTCAGTCCCAGTTCTGTTTAGTTCTGTCCACTCCCCGAATTTTTAAGCCTCTTGAAACAAAATCTATGCGCATCTAAATTCTGGCCATCGATTTGGCCATTTACTTGCATAAGTTTAGCATAAAATTTGCGTTTCTAAGCGGCTATAAAAGTGTTTTAATTTTTTTTTTCTTATTTTGTTTTTTTTTTTGGGACTTAGTAAACACCTTATAAGCTTAATGTAATTTGGCTGAGACCGTTGAAATGTGACTTTAAATCAATTAGCAGTTTTTTTATATTTTATTTTTATATCTCACTCAATCAGATTTTGTCTCGTTTTGTATTTATATTCAGATTTCATAGTTTCAATCTCTATCAATTTGGCAAAAGTTGTTTTTTTTTTTTTGTTTGCTTATTAGCCAAATTCGGTGGCCAATTTAAAACAGTTTTGTTTTGTGGCCTTTAACTGTATTTGGCCAAGAAGCGGTAAATGTGACAAATTGTTGCACTCAAATGTCCAAACATACTTATTGTATGCTTTTCTAATAAAGCAGCTAGTAAATAAAAAATTTTATATTATGGTTATATTTTTTTTTTGTAACTATAATTTTATGTATTTTATTGTATACAATTAAATTCATTTACACATTTTTTCCTATAGGTTATTTTGTTTTTTTTTTTGTAACTTTAATTTAATGTATTTCATTATATACAATTAATTTCATTTACACTTTTTTTTGTTTTGTTTTCGATATTTTGTTAAGCGCATACCATATATCTTGTCGATAATAATTGTCAATAATCATTCGTTGTCTGGTTTTGCAAAACGAAATAAAAATGTAACAACAATCAATTTCGATAGCATATTCTAATTGCTATACAATTTTTCAAAGACAATTTTTCAATTGTTAATGCCACGATGATTGATGCTCTAATTGCTGCTCAGGAGCACACACAGCTTGCGTCCTCCTGTTCAACCGATCCTTGTTCAAGTGGAGCAAGTGCATGCAGAGAATCAAATTGCAGGCGACAGCAAACTGTGGGCCAACTGGGCAGCAACTGGGCTGAAACTAGCGGCTAACTGGGCAGCGAAACACGTTTTTTTAGATGCATTTCGCTGGCATCATTAAAATGAGCCTGATTTATGGCTGGCCAGGCCCAACCTGGGGCAGATGCTGATGCCGATGCCGATGCCGATGCTGATGCTGTTTTGCCATTGACCAGGCTCACAACTGTGGCCAAGAATTGGCCGTGTTTCCACACTTTGGCTACCATTTGCCATTTGCCATTTGGCAAGACAACGCACACATTTTCCCATCGTGTGGCAGGCGAGTAAACTATAACTATGACCACAAAGACAGGCCCAAGATGAGGTTGAAACTGCGCCTTCAAATGAGACTTGAGCCAGTTGCGGCTGCGGCTGGCACTGCCACTGCCACTGCTGCGGCTGTTGCAAGTTGCAAGTTGATGCTGGCTGTTGCTGCCAGCGCAAATCAAAGCGCAATATGTTGACTACATTTGACTTCCCGGTAATTAGACGTGAATGCCAAGACGGCCAAGACGGCAGGCAACATGGTTTGCACAGTGGTAAGAAATTATTTTAAAAACTTGTTAACTTGGTCTTAATATGCAAATTTTATGTAATATATTTATGTACTATTTATTAAATATATTTTTCAAGATTTGTTTGTACTCTTTCGAATTATACATTAAAAATAAAAAAAATATTTTTAAAACTATCGAAATAATGACAATTTGTTGAAATTAATTTTTTATGCACCCCTTTCTTAAGCCATGAACATTGATTATGTATTTAACCAGATTTATTAAGATATAAGTTTGTTAATTGCTTTAAAAATATTTAATATGATATTATGTGCGATGAAAATTAAAAAATTCAAGATTAAACTGCCTTATATAATAAATTTTGTTATTTTGCAATTTTATTCTATTATTTATATATTTGTTGCAGTTTTTTTTTTGCCCTAATGCAATGATCTTAAAATATACAATTGTTCACTTTTACAGGGAATTTAAAAATAACAAAAATTTTAATGTAAAAAAATATATATGCCTTTTATCCTGACTTCTTAAACTGGTTGAGAATTATAAGTGTAGAACGAACAAAACGTCAACTGCAAGAATGCAGTACCTTGCATACCCGTCCGGTGAGGTAATAATATTTTTTTTGTTTTTGTCTTTTTTTTTTTAAAATATATAATTCACTTTATATTTATATTTAGAATTGTTTTTGAATTTAATTACTTTTTATTTCAAGTCATTTTAGAGTTTCTGTTTCTGTTTTTTTACTATTAATTTTTTAAATGGAATAATTCAATTTTAAATTATTGTTTAAGTATTAATTGAAATTAAAACATACTTAAAAAAATCCGAATTAAGTTTTTTTTATTAAATTTAAATTTCATATATATCATATTGAACTGTCTTCTCTAATTTAATGTCATTTTGAATCGTATATTTAAGTCAAATTATTTGATTAATTGAAATCTAATTCTAACTTTCTTCTCCAACTGTTGAATGATTTTAAATTAACAAAAATAAAACAGGAATAAAAAATATTAGAAAAATATATGCCACGTTTTTTATAAAGTGAATTTGTTATAAAATAATATAAAATAAAGAATTGGCTTTTTAATAAATGTTAAATTTTTATTTTTTTTTTTTTAAGCCATTTAGACTTTATTTTAATTGTATATTGTTACTTGTATGCTGTTTTTTATAAAGTGATTTTAATAACATTTTTATAAAATAACTTTCGGCTTTTTAAGGAATGTTAAATTTTTATTTTTTATTAATTTTCAAAGCATATGATTTTATTTTTATTGTAAACATATTGTCTTTCTTTCTGTTATATACCGGTTTTTTTTATAAAGTGTATTAATTAAAAAATTAAAAAATAACTTTCAGCTTTTTAATAAAAGCTTTTAATTTATATTAATAATGATTTTAAAAGCATATTTTTTTTGTATTTTATTATATTGTATTTCATTTCTCTTATATACAGCGTTTTTTATAAAAGTAATTTTAATTATATTTTTATAATAAAAACTTTCGACTTTTTAAAAAATTTTTAAATTTATAGATTTTAAATAATTTTAAAATCAAATGATTTTATTTTTATTGTAAATATATTGTATTTCATTTGTGTCATATTCAGCTTTTTTGATAAAGTAAATTTAATTATATTTTTATAAAATAGTTTTCGGCTTTTTAATACATGCTTTAAATTGATATTTTTTAGTTATTTTTAATGCAAATGATTTTAGTTCTATTGTAAATATATTGTATATCATTTTCGTTATAATTATGATACTTATTTTTGTATTATAATATTTGTTTGTTAGTTTAGCATATTTAAACCACTGTGGCATGCGGCGCAAAAGCCTTGATTAAGTGTTTCGAGTGTCTGACTGTGGCCAGGTCTTTTGATGTGAAGTGCACCTGTTTCTAAGCCAAAGCGGCAGCCGCTGCCAAACAAAGTCATAAAACGCCAAGAAGACGCGATGGCCACGCGCACAGGGTTGCCAGTTTTAGCTGCATCTGCAGCTTCATCTTCATCTTCGTGCCCATCTCCGCTTGCATCTTTTGCTTTATAGCTTGGATGCTGCAATCGGTTGCAGTTGCATGTGGCAGCTTGTTACAACTGGTTGCGAGGCAGCATTAGTTGCATGCGCCTCCGGCTTCTCCTGCTGCTGCTGTTGCCCTGGACCACCGACGAGCGGGTTGCCGCTTGTTATTATTGATGCCCCCAGCTTGAAAAGCGGCTCCACAGCTAAATTGCTGGCCTCATAATCAGACGCAGAGGCCTTGCCTCCTCTTGTGGCTCTTGTCTCTTGTCTCTTGTTGTGCCTCTCTTGGTTGTGTGTCCCAGCTTCAATCAGGGCCAACACTTTGCCCATTGGGCCCAAATATGGCCGCAACTGTGTAGCGCCAGTTCCAACATTCTGGCTAGCCTGCAGCTGTACCTTCAGCTTGTAGGAGTAGGCGACAGGTGCAATTAACTATATACATATGTACATATAGTATTTCTATATATGTATATATACCTATATATCTGAATGAACTTGAAACAAACGGACAACAACTGCAGCTGCTCGAGCTGTGACTGCAGGCTGTGATTTCCGCATTGTATTGTGTGGCTAATGGCTAACTTAATCAAATTTGTGCATCATTTTGAATGCCCAATAAAGGGATTTACAAATAAAACAATAAACTTGATCATTTATATGGCATATATAAATAAGACAACAAAAAACATATAAATGTCCCTCATTATTAGACGGATCTTTCCTATGACAGCTATATGCCATAATAATACGATATGTGAAGATTATACCTATGTAAGATATCTCTAAAAGCAACGACCCTATTGGTTATGTCTTGAAATAAAAATACCTAAATAAAAATTATTTTGATTTTACCAAAAAAAAATTGGAAAAAAAACTTGTTTTTTTTATTAAAAAATTATTATTATACATTAATTTAATTATTATTTATATTATTAAAATCAAAGCTTTTATTCAATTTTTGTTGTTAAAATTTAAAATATTTAATTTAATCTATTATATAAATAGATTAGACCTGGCTTGTAAATTTAATTAAGTTACTTGCCCAACAATATAAATTTGAATTTAATTGATCTTAGTTGGCTCTCTATGTATTTTTCTCTTCTTATTTAATATTAGTAGAGTTATTATAAAGCAAAAGTGCAACCATAACATATGTTGTACATAATAAATAAATATAAAGAAAAATTGCCTGCAAAACCAGTTAAAAGTAAGAAAAATATAAAAAAAAAAAAAAATTTTATGTAAATAATTGATCGCAATTTTTGAAACCCATTATTTTATAAAAATTGAATCATTTTATTAAAACTATATGCAAAATATATAATGCTTTTAAAATTTTCAGTTTTCGGTCTACCATTCTGTGAAAATGCCCATAAAAAAAAAAACAAATATTGAATGTAAATATCTCCTAAACCTTTGATTCTTTTTTATGTAATACAACAAATGTTCTTTATTTTAATTATTTATTTTAATAATAAAAATTGAAATGTTTTTAAATTAAAACTGACATTAATTTATTACTTAAAAATTTTTGTTACGTAAATCGTAAAGTTCTATTTTGTTTCTAGAGTATGAAACTGAATTTAAAATCAGAACTAAAAAATTTAACAAGATATTTTTAACAAGTTATTAAAGATAGCCGTTTCTATCCATTTTTTTTTTTTTTTTTGTTTTCATCAAAACTATAGACTATATTTATTAATTATTTTATTTATTTATTTATTAAAAATTATAGCTTAGTTTTTAAAACTATAACTAACAGGAGAAATATATAGCGTTGGCTACAGAGGCCTTTAGCCATATTTATTTATTATATTTTACTCTAATAATAATTTTAAAATTTTTTTTAGTTAGACCAAAAATAAGCGTTAAAATTAATTTTAAGAATTAAAATAAAATTTATTCTGTTTTCATGTCATTCCATTATTTTGTTTTAAAGATTTACTTATTTTTATATATTTTTTTTATTATTTTTTTTTTGTCTCTGCGTGCACTATAAATGCCTTGAAAGTGATATATCAATCTGCATGTCTTTCTTTTTTTTTATTTTTGCTTTTATCTATCTTCATCTTATCCTCACTTTTTATGCAAAAAATTTTATCTCACTTGTAGATACATATAATATGTATAACATATTCATTAAACTATACTATTTATATATGTAGCTTATTCTCTATTAGATCATTAGCTTTTTTGCCTTACTTGTATTTTTTTTTTTATGACTTTGTCTGTCTTCTCATGGCTTTCTTCTCTCTTCACACTCCACTCTTGTCGATCGCTTGTCAACTGTGTTAGTTCTGAGTGTCAGTTCTCAGTCTCAGTCTCAGCTTTAGTCTCAGTGTCAGTCTCAGTTCTCGGTTCTCAATTCTCAGTCTCAATGCCTGCTTATCGCTGCTGCTGATCACGCGCCATGTTGGCAGTTTTAATTATGTTGCTTCTGAGTTGCTGTGTGTGCCCCCCTTTCACCTTACTCTTGTGCCCCCCGTTCGGTTAGCTACCACTTCTTCTGGGCCTGGGCCCTGGGCCTGTGGCAGAGTCTGGGCCAGGTCCTGTGGAATGTTGACGAACTGCTGTCGCAATTAATACGCGTCGTTGCTGTCGTCACTGCTGCCACTGCAACTGACACTGTGTGTCTTTCCTCACCCCCTACCCATTCACCCGTCTGCCCCCCTCTACTACGCCCTATCACTTTGCACACCCCGGTAAAATACTATTTATAGATTGCTTTGTCAGTTTTGTCCCCACGTTCGTTCCCCTTGCAACACTTTATAAGTATTGCTTTCGTCTACTTTTGCATTTATTTTATTTTTTTTTTTGAATACTCTTGCCAAGTGTTTTATAATATTATCATAAAGTATGTAACACATTGAGGGAGATGTTTTCGATTTAAAAATACATTCATATTTTTTATCGACATCATAAGCATTGATTAAACTGAGAGAAGTTTTAAATATAAATATTTTCAAATTATTATATTTCACTTATAATAATATTACAGATTATTGTGCGTATTAACTTTGAATATTAATAAGAGTATAGGCTAAATAGTAAACATTTTCTGCTTAGATGCATATATACAAAAGGATGAGAAATTGTGTTTTTATAACTTGTTAATTGGGTAGAAAATATATAAAAAAAAAACCCTTTAAAATATAAAATAATGAAAATTGACAGAAATACTTTTTTAGACAGTACATATGTCAGAATCAGCCAAATCGCACTACTATATAAGTATATATAGCGGCCTCAACAATAATATGGTAAAAATTATCGTTTATGCTAAATTTAAAAATTATTTAAAATTTTTTAGAGCTAAGTCCACATGTTTCATACGATAATTAAATCGGGAAATCGCTTAAAAAATGTGTTGTTTGAAAGTTCTTTCTTTTTTATATATATAAAAATTATGAGTTAAGAATTATTTATGGTTTTTTTTTATGAAAATTGGCAATAATTCTTTTAAACCCGAATTAAAAATTGATAATTCAATTATTTAACCAACTTTTATTTAAAAGTTGAATATTAAATTAATTTTTTTAATTTTTATTTTATATGTAAAATATTCAACATATTTCAATAGAAAGGCATAGAGATTAAGATTATTTAAATATGTTAGCTTTTTAAATGCACAGCTTGGCTTAGAAAGTATTCAAAATCAATTTATATTTCTTACTTATAAAATGCAAATTTAAAAAATTGCTTTTATTTTCAACTTTTAAATTAAAAATTAAAATTTAATAAATGTTTCACAATTTTATTTTTTGATCGAAAAATACAAGTTAAAAATTTTCTTAGTAAATATTTGATATAAAAGTGTATACCATTTCCAGGATGCTGCATCCTGAATGAGTATAACTAAGATTTTTCCATTAATCTAGAATATTTTTTTTTGGTTTAATTTTTTTAAACTTATAAATATTATTTGCAATCCCTGAACTTAAGATTTATCTCAAGCAAAGTTTCCAAAATTAAATTTAATATTTTTTCTTATTTTTTTGGTTTGCTTCAAAATATATTATATATATTAAATTTGTATTTTTTTTATTTATTATATTCTACTCTAAAATAAAAATAACTGCTTGATAAATTTATTGTATAATTTTCAAGATTTCAAATAGTCTGTTATTTAATTCGAAAAAAAATTGCATATAAAAAATTCGGATCATTATAACAAATATCCAATAAAGCTACAAAATATTTGAGGAATCTTTGGCAATCCGCATATAACAATTATCCGTACTTGTCTGCTCCAGCCGTGCCCTTTTCCGCCCCTCCAGCAGCTGCGTCCCTTGTACATGCGGCCCTAAGACAACATTATAATGAAATTATTTGTACTTTTGTTGCGTTGACGTTGACGTCGTTATGACGCTGTCGTTGCGCTCAATAGTCTCAACGATTCTTCGATTTTTTTTTTTGCATTGCATTAATGCGGCCCATTTACGTCGAACATGATTGTAGTCATTGTGTGTGTACGTGTCTAACACACACACACACACACACACACACACACACACACACACACACACAAGCAGATTTGCAACTTAATATTTATGCATGCAATGATGCTTAAACGTGATTTTGCTGTGTCGTGAATGGGCCGCATAAAGTGCAATTTGTTGTTACTGCGGCCCCAAACGGTAAAGCGCCTAAGCCCTGCCCCGCCCCACCCCGCCCTGCTCTGCTCTGAGATACCCATCTACTTATTTGCTGCCTCTCTGCCTCTCAGAGACAGCCAGAGCTCAATGTAATTATTTCAAACTGTCTTTGAATGCGTCGCTTTTTCAACCGTTTTTACATTCCCTCTCCCCCTTCATTGGCCCCCTCAGCTGCTGCTTTAGCATTGAGTTTTTCCTTCATTGGGTTTTCCTTTTGGTGCAAAGTTTTTGTTACGCTTTTTACATTTCTTGCCACTTTTTGCTGCAGTTGCAACACATTTGCCAATTGAGCAATGAGGGCCAACCCCCTCATCTCCGTTTTTCCGTATTTTTTTTTTTTTTCTTCTTTTCAACATTTTTTTTCCCCCACTTTTCCGTTTAGCATTTTCCTTTTTGCCTCTGGCATTGGCTCGGGCTCTGGCTTCAATTTCAATGCAAAATCAATAAATTTGTTGCAAGGGCCAAGTTAATTTTCGTAATTGGCATCTTAACAAGGTTATCTGCATTTGTTGCGATTTGCATCTATTTGTCTCCCTCTTGAATCTGTTAATCGCTTTCTCTCTCTATCACACACACACACACACACACACACACCCTTTCCACCTGATTTATCAATTATGCAGTCAGCGTGCGCTACATTTGAGCTGCATATTTCCCCCGTCCCGCCGCCACTGTCAACCGTTGCCATCTCCATTAGCATTTAAATGTGAATCCCAAAACTTTGACTGTCAAATGCTTTTGGCTCAACTAAATTTCATATTCGATTTTTGTAAGTCTCTGCCACGTTCTCTTGCATTTTAATGAAGTCTTTTTTTTTTAGTTTCTTCTTTTTGGAGTTCAAAAAAATATAAAACTTTACTTTTATCATATAAAAAGGGGCTTCATTTCCCATTCCTCACATCCCAATCTGTAGCTCCAAATCCCAGTTTCAAGCCATTGCGTGTGTGGGCGCTGTTTTGTTAATTTCTTTTTGAGTGATGACCTCGACTTTATGCATTATATTTTGGAAGCCCTATACACTCAAAAAAAAAAAAAAGTACAAAATTTCAAGCATTTTTTTTTGGACAAATAAAAGGCAAATAAGTTGGTCAAAGAAGAGGAAAAAATTAAAAGATTATTAAATAATTCTCAAATTTATTTAATTTATTGCTTTAGTATTTTCAAATTCATGAATTTTCAATTTATTGCTAAATAGTTCTCAAAAAAAAATAATAATTTGTATATGATTTTACAAAAATTCCTTAAATTATTAAAATATTCCCAAAAACCCAAATTTTTTAAAATTAGACTGAAAAAATTAAAAAAAAAATTTTTGTTATTTTTTTAAGTACCCAAATATGCAATAAAGTTTTGAAATTTTACATTGTTTAGATATTCCCAGAAATGCAAAGATATCGGTAGAAAATTGAGTTTTTATGGTTTTTTCTTTTGTTTTGTCTGTTTTTGTTTATTTTTACTTCCTTAATAGAAATAGTTTCAGTTTATTTTGTAGATTTTTGTAAAAATATTTTTATTTTGAAAGTGTTGTCTTTAATATGCTTGTTTCTCATTTTTTTTTGACCAGAGAAGCTAAACTCTAAAATTTTTTTTTTTAATTTTTAGCTTCAGCTAAAAACTTTGGTCGGTCGAAAATAAAGTTCTTATGGATATTTTTTCCATGCTATTGGTATTTTATATTTCTTATAGATATGCTCACATATCGCTTTAATTAAAGCTTAAACAGTATAAAATTCAATTTAAAACAAATAGAGTAACATAAGATATTCTAGATATTCCCAAAAGCGCCAATTTTTTAAATTTAGACTCCAAAAAAAACTTAATTAAAAAATTTATTGTATTTTTTTTTTAAATGCCCAAATATGAAATTAAGTTTTGAAATTTTACAATTTTTAGATATGCCCCTTAGAAATGCAAAGATAACGCTTGAATATTGGGTTCTTAAGGGATTTTTCTCTTCTTTTTTCTGTTTGTATTAAAGCTTAAAAAATGTATCTTTTTTCGTTTTAAAAAAATATAGTAACATAGGAAGAATCGGTGAAAATTAAGTTTTTAGGGTTATATTTATCTCTTGTTGGTTTTTTATATTTCATGTAGCTATGCTCACATATCATCTGTATTATATTTATAACTTTGCAGCGAAAACCTCAAACACCTGCACTTTATTTAAATCAAGTTCTCTTTTTTTTTTGTGATTCGTTATTTATTATATATTTTTTTAAGTTTTATGTTTTTTTAATTTATGCATGTCAGCTACTTGACTTCAGAGTTTGCTTTGGTTTTTTTTTTTCTCTTTCTTTGACTCGAGACTTTGGCGTATTGTAATTTATCTTTATCATTATTATATTAAATGTGTGTATATTTTTGTGTGTTGTGTGTTTTTTTCTTTCACTTTTTGCTCTCTGCATTGGCATTTTTTGCCTGGACACACTTTGATGCATGGCACAACAATATACACACATACCATGTGTGTGTGTGTGAGTGTGTGAGTGTGTGTGAGTGCGTTAAGTTGTCATAATGATTGACAACGGTTACGTGCCCCGATTTTGTAATAATCAGACGCTTATAGCGACCAAATAGACGTCCCCTTCCCATGCCCCGTCTCTCCCACGCTAACTATCTACCTATTTCTGACTGTCTTGGCTAAAAATGTATCAACTTGGCTAGAAGCTTAACTGTCGCTGTCTCTATGTTGTATTATACTCTGTTTACTAACTTAGAAATTGAGTATATTTGACTTTTAAATCAACCTCTTTTGTTGACCTTATCAGAGCCTCTTAAGACCTCTTGAGATCAAATTGTATATTTATATATTTTTTTTTTAATATGCTGTTTGGGATACTATAAATCAGGGATCTCAACTCTTATAATTTTTATGTCAAAAAATTATGAGTTAATAATTATTTATGTATTTTTGCATTGAAATTGGCAATAACTCTTTTTTTTTTTGACCCAAATATAATAAATTTATAATAAAAATTATTTGCCAATATATATTCAAAAGTTGAATATAAAAGTTTTTTTTTTTAATTTTTATTTTAAATGTTAAAAATTAAAATTGATTTTGAATATATATTGAATCAGGCTGTGTTTTTTTTTTTTTTTTTTTTAATATGTAGAAGATCTCAAAACCCTGCCATGGATATGTAAACTTTTAAAAAACACAGCTTGGTTCAGAAGATAATCAAAATCAATTTTTATTTTTAACATTTAAAATAAAAATTAAAAAAAATTTTTTATTTTCAATTTTAGATAATAATAAAAATTAAATTATTATTTCAAATTTTTTTTTTTTATCAAAAATACGAGTTACAATTTAATTTTTTAATAAATATAATAAAAGTAATCATGTTTTCAGGATACTGCATTCTAAGAATTTTTTTTTTCATCTAGAACATTTTTTTGAAGCCTTATTTTCTTTAACTCATATTTGCCAACCCTGCTTTAAATATTTACCAAAAATATAACACTTAAAGCAGAGTATTTTTGAGTCGTTAACCCGTGTTTTAATCTCATTTAGTTTTGTCTAACACAATAAAGACATTTTAAGAAACACTTAATAGGTCAAACTATGGGAAATTTCTATTCAAAGCTAAGGTTAAAGTGACATTTAAGCACGATGTGACTTTTAGGTTCCTTGTGCTTCTTCTAGGTGCATAATCAATATAATCTTCCTTTTTTTTTTTTTAGACAGATGAATCTATTTAAGAGGCTTGGGCAAAGTTAATTTAACATCTGTTAGGCTATAAATTGCATAAATTGTAACAGTTGCCTCTACTTACGTTTACATCCTGGCTGCTTCCGGCTGCCAGACAAAAAAAAAAAAAAAAAAAAGAAACTAAAAAACAAACAAAATATATATATATCAGTATATATATAAAAATAAAATGCCAGGATAATCAATAAACGAAATTCAATTTGCTGCGCCATTTGCGCAGACAGGCGAACATAGGACGAGCCAGAACCAGAACCAGAATCGGAATTAGAAAACCAGAACAGAGTACAAGTCGCTGGCGAAGGGAGGGGGGGTGGTTGGCCCCCCTTCGGTCTATGCCCATGTCTTTGGCCAAGTTTCAGATTCTGGCACGCCCACTTGAACGCCCACATTTCATAAAATGAGGCCGATCTAATGAGTGAAAGGAGGCGGAGTGTCCCTGTAGCTGTTGTTGTTGTTGTTGTTGTTGCTTAGCCTGGTTGACACAACTGGGCGGTAAGGGAAGAGGGGAAGTGTGAAAGAAGTGTAGGGGGGAGGGGGCATGGCTAAAACCGTGAGCCGTGAGCGACGCGTGACGTTCGTGTATTTTATCGATATTGCAATTTATTGTATTAGCCCGCAAACGACCAAAGACTGGCAACAACTGGCTAAATGCTAGGTTATTGGTAGAAGATAAAGGGAGATAGAAATAGAGAGATATATATATATATATATATATATATATAGATGAAATTTCACCTGGCATAAGCTGTAGGCGTCTTAACGTTTCTCAATCATATTTCTAGGCTATAAAATGAAATATGTGTTAATTTAGGGGCTGCCTGCCCCCTGTCACTCACTCCGCCTCTGCGTCACACACACAAACACACACACACACACACGCCCACATTGGCATTTATTGTTTAAATGATAATATTGACATTGATAAGCGTCGCAAATTTATGCACAATTTGGCTAATTGATTGGCGCTGTCTCAACTGCAAATGGCAGCAAAGCACGCAGACTGGCCAAAATGTATCAACTAGACACACACACACACACACACACACACACACACATGAAACTGTCTAAAAAGAATTATAATACTCTATTATATGATACACATATATGATTAACATAAACAAATGGCAACTTAGCTGTTTATCAACAATATAAATCGAAAATTATATTTAAACTAATTACAAATATTAATTAAACGCAATTTTAATAACACAATAATAATTGCAAGTTACTGCATAACAAAGTCATACAAATTTATAAATTGAATAGCATAAGTTTTGTTTAATATGTTGATTAAGCTTGCTTAGAATAATTGTTATTAGTTTTTTTAATGTAATATTTAGTTGCAATTAAATAAAATTAAATGAAAATAAATAATCATATTTAGTAAAAGCTAAGAGACCAAATAAAATTATATCTAAAATAATATGTTTAGTTTTGAAAATTGTCTAATGTGAACAGCAAAGTTTGTATTATTTTAAAAAAATTATTTATTTAACTAAATTAGTATTATCATAAAAGTAAAGATGCAATAATTTTACCCTTTATATTGGCCTTCCGAAAAAAATTATAACTTATGGCTTTTTTTTTTATTTTTGGCTTTAGCTGGGGCTTGAAGAAAACTTTATATTTAGACCTTTTTTTAATCAGAAATCTGATAAAAATAGTTTCAATACATATTTTTTTTTACACTCGAAACCAGAGACCGTATTATTATTATTATAATTTAAAAAAAATCATAAAAGACTAAAAAAAAATTATATAAAGACATATTATTGATAAAGCGGCACAAAAATAAATAAATAATATATAGTTTGAAAAAGAAAACCTCAATTTGTTTATATGTATGCAAAAACATCAAAAATTAAATCTAACAAATTTTAATAAATATCATTTTTAATAGTAAAAATGTAGGAGATTTTAAAGCCCAGAAATGTTTTATACTATACAAAAAAATCTTTACTTTAGCACTTTATAATTAATCACATTAAATGTACAACATTTTTAAGCACTCAATTGAAAATGATATCAAAACTTAATACCATAATTATTTACAATTAAGAAAATTCATTAAACTTGTTCAGTTTAGCAAATACATGGCAAGTTTTAGAGTTTAAGTAATTATATTCGAACTATGTGTAATGTGTAATTATTTATAATCAGAAAACATTGCTTTGTTAACTTTCGCTTACCCAATACCTGCTAAAAGTATCTAACTAGGATATTAGTGTTCTTAACTTAATTAATTAGCCCAAAGAAGAAGAAGAAGAAGTGGAAGTAGTAGAAGAAGAAGATGAAGCCAGCAGCTGAAGAATTTGCAGCTTAAGAACTTGGTAAGTTGCAGGCAAACTTTTGTCAATGAAGGCCGAACAAAACCGCAAAAGGAAAGTTCAACCAGAGTCTACGGGTATATATATATATATATACGGAATATATATACGGAAGCTCTGAGTGCATCGCCACCAAAAAGGGTTTTCTATCTATATAAATAGTTAGAGGGATTGCAGAGGGGGGCCAGAGCTCAATTGCTTGCCACTTGGAGTAAACATTTGATATGCCCGCCGTCCGTCCGGCTGTCCGGCTGTCCGTCTGTCTGTCTGTCCGGCTGTCCGGCTGTCCGTCTGTCTGTCTGTCCGTCCGTCCGTCAGCCCATCTACTTAGTTGTTTACTTTTCCAATTGATTGAGCAGCATTGGTGAGATGGCGTTGGCCATGGCTGATTGCCTCTAGAGCAGCTGCCGCTGGGAAGACTGGAGAAACTGAGACTGGGAGATGCCCCTCTCTCTTTCTCTCTCTTTCCCTCCCTCTCTCTTTTTGTTCATTTGTGTGGCATCAAATGAGGCATAAAGTGTTGACGCGGGTCCGTCGGACAATCATCAATGTCAAGTGCAAATGAGATGACATTGTCAGCGCCAGAAATCAACTAGTGAGAATAATGCTAACAAATGCTCCCAACTGACAAATACTCTGTGCCCAAAACTGCAGAGTAGATGGGACAAACTTAAACTTCTAAAAATGCCGTATATTAATAAAATATTTAAAAATATTAAAGCGCAAATCTTTGAGAAAACTTTAATCAAATCACATAAGTAAAATTTAAATTTAAATTTAAATTTAAAGAAAAGTAAAAATAAGATAAAAAAAATGTTAAGTTTTAGTAAAGATTTTTTGTTTGTTGTTTAACCAAAACATAATACAAAAATTAAACTATATTTCTGTAATTTAATGCAATGACCTAACAAAAGATATATAAAATCTGCTTAGAAATCTTAATACTCTAACTGAAACATATATGTTTGCTTTACAATTTCCATTAACACAGCAAATTTTAACTAATTAAAAAAAAATACTTTGTTCAATTAAATTAAAATTATGATAAAAGTTAAGATGCAATATCTTAGTTCGTAATGTTGGCTTTCAGAATAAAATGCCAACTTTAAGCAAACTTTTTTAATTTTAGCTTCAGGTGGGGAATGGAAAATCCCTTGAACCGAACATTTTTTTTTCACGCTTTTTTTCACTCAATTATACACTCTTTCAATTTGGCGAATAGAGTATAAGCCGTGCACACCCCACGCACCCACATAATGTCCAGTGTTTGAGCTCGAAAACAGATGAAATTGGAATCATAGTCTCAGCTGAAGCTGCGGCAAGCGGAGTAGAGTATATATCGCAATGAATGCGAAATTTACCTTGCCGCTGGGCTCCCAGCGATTTGTGTTCGGCTCTTTGACACAAATTGAAATCGAGTTACAAAAAACTTAATTCAATAAAAAAAAAGAAACAGCAATAACAACAACGACAAACAAAAGAAAGAAAAAAAAGGAAAAAAATTTATAATAACAGCGGACACAAATTAATTTTGCAAGCCGTCGCCGGCGACACAAATTGCCGTGTCATGCCCAGAGTTGAGTTTTTGTTGTTATTCCTTTTTTTTTTTATTATGTATATATATGTATATATAAACATAAATTTATACTTTATTTTTCTTTATTGTTTTACTTTTGCTCTTACAGCCAGAGAAAGCATAATAAGTTTGTAAAGCATTTAATCACAAAATGGAAGAGTTTCGGGTTTATCTATAAAAAAAATTAATCAATTCAATAGAATAAGGAAAATAATTTTAAAAAATCTGCTTTAAATTCAGTTTAAAATATTAAAATATTAGCCCAAATATATATATTAAAACTTAGTATTTGGTATACGAAATTATTGAAATTATTTTCACGATTTTAATTTTATTTAATTGAATTTTATTTAAAAAAAATTTTTGATTCAGTTAATAATTTTAACATTAAAATATTTGTAATTTTAATCAAATAATAATGATTTTTTTAGTTTATATTTAAGCACAATATAAGTATATATAGTACTAGAATCACAGTTTTAATTTATACATAAGTTAATCTAATTGGATTGAATTTATTTAACAAAAAAAAATTTTTTTTTTCAAGGAATATAATTTAGCAGCTTGTTAGATATTGCCATTGTTGCATGCAACATTTAATTTCAAACCAACTTTTCATGCAACTTTTTCTATTAAAACATTTGCAAAAAAAAAATATTGTCTATTTAAAAAAAATATTTATATTATAATAGTTCTACAAAAAATGGAAAATTTATAATCTAAGATTATCATGTGAGAATTTCTTTTCACTTGAATTATTTATTTAATTAATTTATTTTTTTTTAATTATTATTATTTCCGTTTTAGCACTTTATAGAGCATTTAATAGTCGTCTACCTATCGAACAGCCACTCAATTGTCGCCGTTTTTTTTTTTTTAATTTTTTTTTATTATGCCACGCACCTGTGGCAAGCAACACTAGACGCTGATCGGTGTTCGGTGATCGCTGCGGTAATTACAACTGACTCTCAGCTGCAGTTGCACTTTTTTTTCTTTTTTTTTTTTGTCATGCTGGGTTTTTATTTATTATTTAGTTTTTTTTTTATTTTTTTTGCTTGATTTGTTTTTCTGCATTTTTTGGGGGAAGCGGCACAATGTAATTTCCACTAATTACGAGGCAATGAGTTGAGTAAAAGCAAAATACGAATGCAAACTGCACAAATGCAACAACTTGCCACAGTTGCAAGCTACATCTGCATGGGGTGCCAATGAGCTCAGAAAGATGCAACTGAAGCTTTTGATTGCTACTGCCGCATTTGAGTTCTTTAGCTGCATGATATTGCGCTTTTGTGGCAACCAAATCAAAGTGTTAAGTGTTAACCGCCATTGCAGCAACCTCAGACTCATACTCATACTCATAATCATTCCCATTCCCATTCCCATTCTCATTCTCATCCTCAATCTGTAGCTTAGCTTTATCCTCAACTTTGTTGGCAAATTAAATTTTAAAACACACACAACGGACGTTGGCAAAATCATAAACACAAATCAAATGAATTTTCATAATTGCATTTGGCTGCCTTTCCGTTTTCTGCTGACGTCGTCTTTCAACATTCAAAGACAACATGGGCGGCCAGTAGGAGGAGTGTGCAACAGGAGTTTTATTTTTAGGGGGCAAGGTGGCAAGGAGGCAGGTTAGGGAGAGGCGTGGCCAAGTCTAGACAGAAAGTTGTCACGGGTAGATGCTGATGATTAGCTTAGCTTCTGGGTCTGGGATTGAGCTAGATGATAACGATGAGATTGCTCTTTGAAAGCCAGAACCTAAGGTGCTGGATGAGAGAATCGAATAAAATTCTTCAAAAATATTCACAACAATAACTATACATTTATTTCAATTATGAATATATATTGTTGAATTTCTGAATAAACATACAATAACTATAACTAAATTTAATTGCTACATCTAAATTAATTTACTTAGTTGTATATAAAAAAAAAGGAATTTGTTTGTCTCATCATTTTATTCAACATTTTAACTTGCAATTTAAATTAAATAATTTTCTTCAATTAGATATTTTGCAGCAAAAATATTGATGTATATTTTTTTTTAAATTATTTATTATTTATTATTTTAATAAAAAAAATTTTTGATTGATTTTTAATTGGTTTTAGCCACTTTAATTAGTTTTCAAATGAATAAAGCAAATAAGCAATAAGTTTGTAATTAAATGAACATTTTTATATATATATTCCCTAATTGTGTCATTGCATTACAATGCTAATGTTATCAAATGTTAATGCCTATTCAATGCTAAATTATGCTGGGTTAAACTATGCTTTAAATGATCTGTTCTGTAGCAGAATTGTTAGAAGGATTATACATTTTATATTTGCTGTATTTTGCTTGCAGTATTTTGTTATTTTGATGCCCAAAACTAAAATTAAATTGAAGTTTATTCATGTTTTTTTTTAAATCCCTTTTTACCCTTTTTGCAAAGGGGTATTGTATATTTTTAATGACATATGTAACGCAGAAAAGGAGACGGCGCCGACCCCATAAACTATATATATACTTGGTCAGATCGATATAGTACCGTCTCTTTTTATGCATACTTGTCTCTTAGTTTCTGAGCTATTTTAATGAAATTTGTCACAGATGCTTCTTTATGTTGCTGACAGTTCATACCCCAAAATCAGCCTTATTGGACCATTATATCTTATAGCTCCCATATGAACAATCGGTGGAAAAATGAGCTTATAACAAAAACTTTTTTGTTTTTTAAGATATCAAAATCAAACTCAACAATTCAATGCAAAGTTACGATTTGTACATTTTGACGAAGTTTCCATTAAATTCAGACCACTATATAACATGGTTGCCATATGAACAATCGGTTAAAAAATCGGTTCATCTATAAAAACATTTTTGTTTTTCAAGATATTGAAATCAAACTCAACAATTCGATGTAAAGTTATGATTTGTACAATCCTATTAAGATTTATAAAATTCGGTCAACTATATCATTTAGCGGCCATTGGAATAATCGGGTGAAAAATCGGTTCTTCTCTGCTTTTAAATATATCAAAAAAAAAGCTTCCCTGATTGATATAAAGCATTATTCTGTACAGTCTGATTAATTTGATTAATATATGACTATTTTATCATTTTTATTTCTTATTATTTATACAAATTTTTCTTAGAGAACTATAACAAGGGTATACAGCTTCGGTGTGTCGGAGATAACCATTTCATTCTTGTTCTATTTCACTTGAGATTTTCCATTTTCTTTGAAGTATTTTTCTCATGTTTATTTCTTTCACAGCTCATTTGTACTTGTGCTTAACTACAGGTATATTCTATGTCCTTTCTCTTAGTCTCTCTCTCTTAGTCTCGCCTTTCTCTATCTCTCTGTCTATCTCTGTCGATTTGTCTGCGCCATATGTCCTATTCTTCCGGCTGCACACACGCACGCATCCAGATACATTTGTATCTATGCAATTTGAAATTCATGTGCTGGCCAAAAACTGTTTCCTATTTTGCATTTTGTTGCATTTGTCGTCTTTGTTGTTGTTTTTTTTACATTTTTTTTGTGTTTGTTTTTTGTCCTTTTTTTGTGTCAATTTCACGCTCTATTTGTGAGGTTTGCCATTTGCCTCTGCCTTTTGTTTGATTTGATTTTTTTTTTGTTGTGTTTTTTTTTGTATTTTGTTTTTTTTTTTTTGGTTTTTCTCGCCCGTTTTTGTTTTCAGTCCAATCTTTGATATTTTTGTACTTTTGACCAATTTGCGGCACACAATGCAAACAAAGAAGCACTAAAAACACACAGACACATACACATACATGTGTGTGTGTGTGTGCCCATGTTTGTGTGTGCGTGCGTGTGTGTGTGTGTGTGTGTTTGTTTGTTTGTTTGTGCCAAATGATTGGCAGCTTTTCAATATGGCGCTAATTGAGTTTTTAATTGTTTGACTTTACACTTTTGGCCCTTTTGTCTCAATGTGTCGCTGGAATTGCTAGCAACGTTTTGGTTTATATTTATACTCTATACTCAATAGAGGGTATAAAGAGCATATTGTGCCTGTGCAATGATTATGAACGTTGCTTTGTATACGCTCTAACTGGCAGACTACGTCTTGCATATACGAAATTATTCAACCTGACTGACTGATTGGCAACTCACCCCCAGGCCAATTGCTAAAAGCTAGAAACCTGTAATTTTTACTGAAGTTTCCTAGTATATCGTAGTTTGGCACTCTGAAAAAATTTTTTTAAAAATATATAGGGAAGTGGGTGAAAAATGCATTTAAAATTATATGAAAATCTCAGGTGATCAGATTATCTGCAGCAGTAGGCTACAATAATGGTGAAATTGTAAAATATGATTAGTTTGTTTTATTCTTCTAATTTTTTTTTTTTTTTATTTATTTATTTTTTTTGAGCAGGAGCGGGACGTAGCAACGCACGCCGGGATGGGTTAGTGTTATATATGTTTCCCAATTTCCTTGAGATCTATTAGAACCTCGTACTCTGAATAATAGCCAGAAAATTCATTAGTTTTATTTTTGCTATATTTTCTCCGTTTAGATAAAAACCATTCCCAGGAATTACCTCCTGAGATTCCAGTTATCACCTTAACTTTTCGTTGCTGCAAAATACATGTATTGTTAAAATGTCTTCAGTTACCTTCAGTATCAGGTAAAGTAACTTTAAAATATATTTTAAGCAATTTATTTCAAGTAATTTATTTTATTATTTAATGCTAATGAGCAAAATGTTGTCCGGATAGCTAACAAACTCAATTATAAGTGTGAAAAAATGCATGAATGATGTTATTTGAAATAAATTAAAAATCATAGTTGACGAAAAAAATGTTTCAAAATTGCAAAATGCAGCAAATGCATTTTATAATAAATACACTTACAAAAATAAATGGTTTTTTAGAACATTTTATTAGAACATTCTATTCACATTCGATCATTCCATTGGAATATATTTAAAATATTTTCCAGACTGATTGTTTCTCTTTGTTAAAATTAAATTAAAATTAGTTTCTTCGATTTCACTTTTAAATTCTAAGCTTCTCTAGACTTTTGTATGCTCTTATTTTATTTTATTCTACAACATAACACATTTTTTTGCTAATTTTTTCAGCACTTTTTAAAATTGAACAAAATTATATAATGTTCATTTTGGGTCACTTTAAATACTGTTTACACAAATCAAAAAAGGTTTGAAAACAGAGTATACCAAATCTGGAAGCTTTAACTCTAACTTATTTGTACTTGTTATAGCTAGTCCTGTTTCTGTTCCTGTTGCTGTTGTTGTTTTTATTTTTATCATTATTTTTGTTTACCCTTTTTGTCATATTTATTTAGATGGTTTAGGATGCTGGCGAGTGGCAGCAGGACCGGTATTTATAATTTGATACTATCGAAAGACGACATTGTCAAGTGCTTTTGCTTTTGCTGCTGCTGCTGCTGTTGCAGCAATCACAACGCTGCCCCAGCACACTGCTGCCTCTCCCGTTCTCCTGCTATCCCGCATCTTTCTGCTCCTCCCTATGCAGTATCAGGACAAACTTGTTTTAATGGCTCTGGCATCAAGCATAGGGTAATGGCAAAATTCAGACCCCAAACCCCAGACTCTGTGAGGCTCCGTTATTGCAAGCTTCGCACAGAACGTCACTCAAGTTGAAATAATTTTAATTTAGTTGCTGGCAAACTATAAACAGGCTCTCGTCATGCCCTCCATCTTCTCCTTCTACTGGTGCATCCCCTTGCAGCACTCTTGCTCCATTCTCAGAGCTCTTTGGGCCCCATCCTCACAGCGGCGGGGTCTCTGGTCTCTGGTCCCTGGTCCCTGGTCCTGTATCAGGTCCTGGGGCCTCGGGCTGCGTTGTCGTCAGCACTTTCCATTGATAAGCGGCACGGCACGCATTCAAACCCAAACGCAGCTCAGCCACGGCTCGGGCCATGGGATTGAAGCTGAAGGGTGACGATGACGAGGATGATAATCATAATGATTATGATGATGATGATGACGTTGAGAATGACGATGCCGCGTCATGTGGCGATTAAGTTAAAGGCAAGGGCGAATGGGGGCAAACTGCAGCTGAAAAATAACATCAGCAACAGAAACTGATTTGTATAACATGTTTATTATATTATATTGCAGACGAATCACAAATGCTCTGCTAGTTGTCACGATTAACTAGCTTTAAAAGCACCTGAAAGCTTTTTGATGATTAAAATTTAATAAAAAGCTGCAACAAGTTTTATGCACTGTTTGCAAGAAAGCTTTCAAAGCACATTAAAGCTTTAAGTTTTTGTATTTAATAATAAAGATATTAAAATATAAAAAACAAGGCTTTGAAAATACTTGATAGCTTAAGGTCAATTCAATTAAATTTAAAGAAAAAATTCCACTATTTTAACTCAATTATAAATTTAATCAGAAAATATTTTAAAAAGTGCAAGAAAGCTTTAGGTAATTACAATATAAATTAAATTTGCCATACAATGTTTCTTAATAATTTTAAATTCGTGAATTGATTATAAATTATAAAGCTTTGAAAGCACATTAATACCTAAGGTTTTTGTATTTAAAATCACATGAAGTCTTGAGATTAATGCAATTAATATTTAAGGAAAATTTTCATGTTTTTTACTTATTTATAAATTTAATAAAAAAAAAGCTTTTTCATCAAGCGTTTAAAGGTTAAATAAAGCTTAATTATGATTAATTCGTAGCAGCTTTCTTGTTTATTTTTATTTAACAATATTCCAATGAAAAACGCAGTTCCAACATATATATTCGATAGATATGATTTATTTTTCATATATCAAACTTTTTGCGTGGTTTCTATAATCTTTTAATCGAGATTAATCTATCGCTTTAAAGCAAACAGCACGACATGTTACAAACTTGATCTTTAGCTGTTAATGCTTTATAAAAGCTTTGATTTTTTTTTTTCTTTTTTTTTCCTTGCATATCCTTGTTGAAGAGGGTTGGTAGCACACGTGTATGAAAGCGTGAAGCCGACGAACCGGTTCCAGAAGCCTGGCATTATGTAAATGTTTTGGTTTGTAGACTTGACTTAATGTTTACAATGATTGCACAGATGGACATTGCAATATCTTAATGGTAAAGATGCTAACCAAGGATCAAGGACATGGACGGCGGTCGCTGGCCAACTATAAACGCTAATATTTTCATGTTATTTGTGTGGCAGCTCCCCTTTTACTATGCTATAAGAAAAAAATAGATATTATTATTTTTTTTTTGCTCCTTTTTTTCTGTTGGAAAGCTGGTCAGGGTCATGCCAGTCAACGATGCCTTTACCTGTCGCTCTCGCTGCACGGACACAGAGATACAACCACAACAAATACAGATACAGATACTGAAAGAGGCAGAGACCGCAACCTTAACGTCACATTGATGCCACGTTGCCTTGCCCCCTTCTGTTGCAACGCTAAAATCTCTCCACCATACTGGTCAGTCCTGTGTCCCTTGCCAGGATCAGGCAGTGCAACATTATACTTTTTGCCTTGTTCTTTGTTTTTTTTGAAGACCGCTTCATCGTCGTCGTTTTCTTGGTTGTTGTTTAATTTTTCAGTTGGTTTCAGTTTGGTTTTTTTTTTTTTTTTATTTTTTTTTATAGTATATATATTTTGTTTTTATTTTTATTTTTTGTGTGCACCCTCGTTCAGCTTCGTGCTCATCCTTGTGTTGTTGTTGAAGAGGTTTTAAATTTCCAGCCTGATACTTTAATCCAACCAACCAGGCAAAAAGGCGTCTTTGCAGCTCGCCGTGCTGCGATTTTGCTTACTTTTATCGAGTTTGCTCCTTTATGTTGTTATTATTATCATTTTTGTTGTTGTGCATCGTGTGCAGTTTTTAAGGCTTTTTGCTATATTAATTTTTTTTTTTTGTTTCGTTTTTTATTTTGCTTGCAAAGCCTTATACATATTGAATGCACCCTTAAGTAGAAACTGAAAAAGAGCCGCCTGTTCTACAAATTTTTGAATAGACCGTTATTTTGTGTTATCCGAGAACTCAAATCAATCACAATTTGATATATATTTTACATGCAACACTGTCTTAAGTATAATATTATAGTTTATGTAGCTTATGATATTGGAATTAAATTGAGAATATTATATATTATATGTATATGGCTGAAAAAGTGATGAACAAGGTGAAATTTTTCTTGAGAGTTTTTACAAATTGCTTAATAACTACCACAATTACTGTCTGATTTAAACAAATTTATACTTAAAATAGTTGTAAAAGAATTATCTAACATATTAAATCTTAAAAAATATTTAAACGAATTTTTTAAATTTTTAAAAGAGCAAATGATATTAAGCAATTTTTCAAAAATGCCAAAAAAGTTCAAATTTTTCAATTTTGAGGATTTTTAATGGTTTTAATTTTTATTCGATCTGCATAGACGACACACCTTTAAAATGGTATTACAAATATCTATTGTATTGTGTAACATTATATAAGATCAATTAAGATCTGATGTAGATTTTTACAAATAAGCCGAAAGACTGCCAAAGACTGTCGGTTATCTCGATAACCATTTTTTGAAAAAACAAATTTTTTTTTAAATCAGCGCTCAAAAATTCATAAAAAAAAATATATGAGAGCCCAGCTCCCTAGATTAAAAAAATATTTTTAAGCTAGTGCTATCAGTTATCATATTTAATTAATATTATTTATTATATATTAAATTTTTTTATACACGACCCAAAAATTTCTGTCAATATTTTTATTCACATATTGACATTGAAAAGCCTCATCGACATTGAGACATATAAGTGAACTCATTATATAAGCTATGAAAATTTCTGCTGATTCAATTATCAGTTAAAAACTGAACAGGGCTAATAGCAATTCGTAGCTATAATAAATAAATATATATAATTAAATATTTCTTGGTTTTTCGTTTGATATACTCTCTAGCCAATTTTAAATGTGTCGTCTCTGTTTCGTTTTGTCTCCATTGAAGACATACTTGACAAATGTAATTTTATTTTTCTCATATTTATTTTTGCTCAAGTTAAATAAAAATTGCATCAGAGTTCTCTCCTCTCTCTATCTCTCTCTTTATATACATTTCACACACACACATGCCTTATTCAACTTCTCATCATATAACGCATACGCCGCGTAAATGCTTGTCGCTTCAGATTATGCATAAATATTTTAAATGCTTTTTTCAAGCGAAAATTTGAGGCATTTGATGCTTTTGAAGCAGTAACTGTTGTCACACTTTTTTTTTTAATATGTGAATTAACTAAAATTAATATTAAATGCAAGTAAAAATTAAAATGTAATGTATTCGATATAGGGAATATGAATTGCGTATAAAATAGTTTATTTAATTCCACTAACTATAGCATTAGATTGTCATATTATAAGCGTAAGTAATTGAAAAAAAATATAATTAAACAAAATAAAGGCTAAAATGCAGGTCAAAGTCTTGGCTGCTTTAAATACAATACTCCTAACTAATATCACCTCAGCTTAATTTTTTTAAGTATATATATTCGAACTAGAAATAATATATATCAAGCTATGTGAAGGGAAAGCAAAAATTCCAATTTTAAGTATTATTCGATATGCAAAACAAAAAAAAAGAAAAAACCAATAGAAAATCAAAAAACATTTTCAAAAAACAATTCGTATTTTTAATATGTATTTGCAAATTTTAGTAAAATGATTTTATTTTATTTTATTACTGCAACACTAAAGTGAATAAAAAGAAACTGATTTAATCATGTTTTTAAGGCAAATAAATTCATAATATCATATTAAATCTTTAATAAAAAAAATAGTAAATATTTTTGGTAGATTTTTCTTCGAGTATAAAGTTTCAGTTTGCCGATGATAGCCGCATTGTTATTGCTAATTTTATTTTATAAATGAATTTTCATTTATTTTTTTTCTTTTTTTTTTCGACTGCATTTAATGAAAAGTTTCAGCTTGAGCTGTGGCCAATGCACAAAATTGTGGATAATATGTATTTATTTTGGCATGGTTTTCAGATAATACATATGTCCCATATGCACATATGCATGTGTACATATATATCTGGGCTCTATATAATAAACTGTATATATATGTTCTTGTGTATATATATTATGTGCATAACTTAAAGGCGACGTTGACGCAAACAGCAATAATAATATTCGTACAAAGAGTATGAAAATAATAAAAAAAAAAAATAGCAACAAAAAAAAAAGAAACAATAATAAAAATAACAACAATATTACGGTGAAGATTAAATGCAGCGTAGTTGCCATTAACAATGATTACCTGAAAGCCGATTCCCAATAATTAAATGTGCAACAGCGCGCAATTTTTAATTGCAGGCCACAAAAAGTGCGTTGGCCAGTTCGTGGCAACATCCCCGCCCATGCCCCGAAAACTACCCCCCACACCAACTATCAAGCAGGCAGACGATCCGCTTTCATAATGTCCGTATCCATGTCCATGTTCACGTCCATGTCCATATCCGGATTCATGTCCGTGTCCGGGCAAAGCCAGCCCGGCGAGCGTGGCCCCAAACTGTGTGCATATCAAAAAATGTTGATTCTGATTTTAATTTATTCATATTTATGCAAAAGAAGCAACAATTTTGATAGTATACTTTTTTGGGGCAGCCTTTTGTTGTTCCTTTTATTGCACACACACAGGTGTGTGTGTGTGTGTGTGTATGTGTGTGTTTATTATTTTTGACTTTAAAATGCAACCATGAATCCACAAATACTTACGTCTAGATACACAAGCATTCACACATACATAGTACTTATATACATATATATATAATTATATATATTTATATATAAATCAAAATTGTGTAATATTATCTCGCATACCATATAATATCTAATCTAATCTCTCACTTTGAGCTTATGCTAATGTAACTTAATAAAGCGATTGTTCTTTAGCTCAGAATTAATCCAGATCGAATGTTTTTTAATGTTTTGTAGCCTGCATCTACTTAATAAACAACTAAGAGTGGAGTATACCCGACTACGCTACAGCCTGTTATTACTTTCTTGAGTAGCTTGGTGTTTAATGTCCAAATATTTGGATATATACGAACAGCATATATATATAAGCATAGGAATTATGTTAGCCAAAAATCAACACATTATAAAATTTATGTCAATACGAAAATAGTAAAATATATAGTAAAATATAAACCTTCTTTTAAACTCTCATAACTGATGAATAATATTTTCAAAATTTTTCTATACTCATATTTTGACTTGTAAATTATATTTTTAGTTGAAATCCGGTTGAACTTGTAGCTCAATTTAAATAAAACAAGTATTTCGAGTTGCTAAAATTAACCAACTTTTGATGGTAAAACATAATAAATACATTAAACTTTAGTGTTACATAACAAGAATTTTAACATTCGCGCTCACTGTTAAGCTAACAGCTGTTAAAATATTTATTCCTAATGCTGCTGTAAATTTATTAAATTTTACTCAAATAATAATATACATATTAGATATATAATATATAATTATATAATATAAAATATAAAATAATAATAAATATTTAGCCAAAAAAAAAACAGTTTGTTGTGGTTTGGAATCTGTTTAATTAAGGTAAGCTATCAGCAATTTTTAGTATAATTTCACTTTCAATAAAATGTCGACCAGATAAAAGGAAAATATTTGAAAAAAAAAAAAAATTTTTTTGCTTATTTTTTTCCAATTACACTCTTCGATCTGCAAAAAAAAAAAATATGAAAAAAAAAAGAATTTTTTTTATTTTTTCCTTATAACGATTTTAAGATACTAAGAACTAGCTTAAGCTTTGCGTTATTGATTTATTCCAAGAAAGGGCTTTTATTTCTCATTGTACAATTTAACAAAATAAATAAACTAAGGTCAGATATCGTTTCAGCAAAGTTATAAGAGTTAGAAATCTGAAAAATGAATTTATTTACAGCTTTCTATATTCATGAAAATATCACTTCAAAAACGAACAAATATTTTTCACATTTTTAATACTAGAGTAAGAAATATTGACTGATAAGCTGCAACAAGGATTTTCTTTGCAAAAATGCAGCAGACTAGAAACAGAGTATAGCACACAGTCTAGCATTAAGTTGCAATATTATTTACTATTTTCAGACAATTTTTTTTTTTTGCAAACTTAAATTACCAAGAGTTTTTATCGCTATTGTTGTTGGTGCTACTGTTGCTGTTGCGGCTGCTGCTGTTGCTCAAGTTAATAATTGGCTGGATCTTATGGCGCACTTTCTAAAGCTATGCACAACAACAAAAATAACAACAAAAAATAATAACAACAACAAGAACAACAACAATAACAATGAGTAGTGCTTCCGGCTGGCAGATTGCTGGTGTTGGCTTTCTTCTTAGCTGGTTGCTGCTGCTGTTGCTGTTGCTGCTGTTGTTTAGCATGAACCCAATTATGAATTATTTGTAATCTTATCTTTAAGTATGTGGCATAAAAATTATAATTTTGCGGCAAGAAACCCCACACAGCAGCAGCAACTTTCTTGTTGGCCCTTAGAATATGAAGCTCTACAATTTCAGCATTAAAATTTATTAAAAATAAATAAAGCAACCTATAAACGTCCGCAGCATCAAGAGTCTTTGTAACTGTGTGTGTGTGTGTGTGTGTGTATAAATATGCTGCAAAGGTATTTTAACCACATGCAGAACAAACAGGGTATCAGGCTCAGTTTAAGGCTCAGGTTGTTATTCTGGCTAAGTCAAAGGCAGCTGCATCTTGAGTCTGGAATATAACACGCTCTAACCGCAAGGCGATGTGTTGTGTTAAAGATGAGGATGGCAACTCTACCCTACTCCCCCCCCCCTAAAAACTATGTGAATGGCACCAAAGTGGATGCTTCAGCATGCACGGACGCCACTTGGAGGCTGATGGGAGCGTAAGGAAGCGTAGCAGGAGTAAGGAGCTAGTTAAGAGCCCAGAAGACAGTCCAGACGCAGATAAACAGGAAGTCATCGTCGCTGCCAACACTTCAAAACTGTGAGCTCTGTGTCGAGTGGGTGGTTGGGTGGTTGGGTGGGTGGTGAAACGCTGTGCCATATGCATTGCCATTGTCCTGGCCTCGTACCGAGTCGACTTGACTCGACACGACTCATCTCGATTTGACTCGACTTGACTTGACTCGACACAACACGATTCAACTCAACACCGACTCCGACGCCGACGCCGACTTGCTTCTGTTGTTTGGCTTTATTCATAAAATAAATGAAGTATTTAGCTAGTCGGTAGACAGACCGCAAACCGCTCGAGGCCAATGGGGAATGACGATGAAATGCAGCTCCTTGTTCCCTGCTCCTCCTTCTTTTTTTTTTTTTTTGCATTTGACCTGTCCACATCTGACCCAACTGACACTGATTGGTCTGACTCAGTGACTTCTTGACTTCTACACAAACTTGACTGACAGCAAACCATATGAATTAGCCATGCCCTGAACCACAAACATTGCAAATACAAAAAATCACATTCAAATTGAATGCATATCACAGGATATACAGGGTCTCACTTGACTGTGTGCAGAAATAATCAAAAATCATCAGACATAACACTTTGATATCCCTGAATAGAGAAATTGTCCAGAACAGTCAGAATTTATGACAAAAAAAAGGACTTAATTAAATTTACCAGAATTTAAAAAATACTAAAAAGATTTTATTAATTTATGAAAATTTCAATTTTACATATTAAATATTGCTTTTATACATATGAATGTAATTTTTTTGAACAATTTATTAAGCACAGAAATGTTTATGTAATAAAAATAAAATAATGAAGAAAAAATTCACTTATAATTATTCAAGTTTAAGTTAATAAAGAAAAATTACACTAAGCAATAATATGAAAAAAAAATTCCTTTATCCCAGATTTCTTACAATCGACTTATATATAAAATAGGTTACTGATTCCAAAAAAAAATTTTAAAAATCGATTGTCGGGAGCATTTTCGAGCTAATTGAAAAAAACTAAATTTTTGACTTTTCAAAAAGGTAGCTTTGATTAAGTGAAAATGACTTCGAACATTGTTTAATAATATTAAAGTTGTTAATATTTTTAAAAAGGTTATAATCCTGCCTATTTGCCCATCAAATAACATTCTTAAATTAAATTATTTGTTAAGAAGTTATTAGAGACTGAAGTGGACAATTTGCATAGTGTTATTAATATATTTTCTGATAATTATTAGAAATGTTTAACTTATGCAGAGTCATAAATTTATATGGATGGAAAGAGCTGAACAGTTTAATTTTTTGTTAAAATCTAAACTCTAATATTTCATTTAAAATATTCTTTTTTTTTATTTGTAAATAATTTAATTTCATTTGTAGCATGAAAGAGTTTAGAAAGTTTTGCTGCAAAATTCAGTTTTTGCATGAAAAACTTTGTTATAAATATCTCAGTCAAATTTAAACTTAAGAAGTCTAAAAATACTTTAAATACTGGCATATACCTAGCTTAAGCCAAAATTTTATCAAAATCAGTTCTTATAACTGGCTAAAAAAAAAAAAGAACATTTCTATTCTTGGCACCTCGAAGATAACTTTTCCTTTTTTCTTGTTGACATATCTGGAGAATTGTTGAACTTTGCGGTTTACGTGACGTATGTGGAATGTGTCGCCGCTTCCTTAATTTGAGCTCCTTTTGATTTAAGGTGAATTTAAACACAGTGGTGGGCGGGGTATGGAGACGGGGTGTTTACCTGTGCTATGCGCTTGTCCTTCTCAAATTAGATTTGAACTGTTCTGTAAAAGTTTTTTGGGCAACGGAATCCGCATACGGCAATTATAAATAGCTACCTGGGACCGCAGTCAGTTGTTTCTAGTTCCTTGGTCCTTGCTCCTTTAGGAGTGTGCCTCGATGTGTGTGTGTGTGTGGTGTGTGTGTGTGCGAAAATGAACTGGAAATTATTTTACATGCTGCTCAAGTGGCCAAGCGCTTGTTATACCCTTTGACAATGGGTATACTAACTATGAAAAAGGCTAAAAAGTAAAGAAATATTTTATTGTGCAAGATAATAAAGCTAGAGTTAAGATTTAGATTTGTATAAGATGTAGAAAGGCAATACAAAATATTAATATAAAAAATAATAAAATCAACAAATAAAGTTAAATAAATGAATAAAATTACGTAAATTTTTTAAACTATAATTTTTACAAAATAAAAAAAAAATAAATAAATAAAGAGCAATTAATAAAAAGAGAGCTAAAAAATCCATCTTCTAAATGTAAATTAATTAAATATTAATAATATTTAAAGGCTACCCAAGATATTAAAATAAGAAAAACAAAAAAATATATATGAAGTAAAATATAATCATGAATTACATAAGTTTTCTAATTTTCTAATAATTTAAAAATAATTTTTAAGTAAGCTAAGCCCCCATTTCTAAATGTAAATATATTAAATATTATTATTTAATAAAGGCTATACAAAATATTTAAATGTTATATAAAAACAATTAATATATGAAGCTAAATATATTCAAGGATTATGTAAGTTTTTTAAGCATCTATAAATTTTACGAAAAAAAAAAGTTATGAGTAATTAAAGAGCTCAAAATCCCTTTTCTAAATGTCAATTTTTTTAATATTAAGATTTACTCGTTTGATAAAATAAAACCAATTTAATCTGAGCTAATTAAATCAATACATACATTTTTTTTCAAAGCAAATCAAATCTTCAAACTTCCAAATGTTTGGATGAAATTTCTAAATTATTTCATTCTAAAAAAAAACAGCATAGATCAAACAGAAATAATTTAATTTTTAAAACAATTTTACTTTAGGATCAGCTTGCCATACCACAAGTCTATCATTAAAGGAGTTCAATAAGCGTATCTGCAAGAGCATTTAATATTCAGCAAACCTAAGGACAACAAATCCTTTTTTGTTTTTAATTAGTTTGCGCCGCAGTAGCCAAAAGCTGTTCAGGCATCCTGAACAACAGGACATGGCACTAGTGTGTGCATATGTATTAATATGTATATATATAACTAGATGTGTATGCATGTGCCTATGTACATATATGTCTAATTTAACCTTTTTAATTGAAAACCGCATTGTGAACGACCAAATATTTTTGCAATTTGTTAAATGTTTAAAATAATTTTTCGTCCGAACTTTGATCAAGAATTCAAAGTAAGGTTGGTTAGAATATTTCGCATTGTATTTTCATCTGTAGTGAGAATTCAAATTTCAAAAAAAATCAAATGGAATATCTCTAATATTATTGTAACATAAATTTGGTAATATATCTAAAAAACTAACTATAAAGTATGTAATTATATCATTTTTCCGAAAGAGGGGTTTTTGAATTTTTTTTATTAAAATTTGAAATATTTTCTGCTACAGTCGATGCTCAAAAATTAGGGCCAATTTGTCATTAAGGTAATATTAATTTCTGGACGTTTCTTTTTTGTATATAAATAAAAAAATGAGGTAAGTTTAATCCAAAAAGCAACATTAAAATATAATTCTGTTATGAGAAATAAGAAAACAAAAGGTAACGATAAAGTGCAAAACAGATTATAATTTTTTTTTAATTAAAAATACATTGAATCGAAAATAGATGCAAGTAAACAAAATATAATTCACTCTAATTACATTAAATATATTTTTTTATTTAATAATAAAAAATTCTATATGTATTCAGTAAAAAACTAAAGATACGATAATGTTCAAAGTGATGTATAAGAAATCCCAATTTTAATTCTTGGAAATTTTAATTAGTACACATATTTATCCAATATATATCTAAACCTTTGTATAATTTTTTTTTTTAATTTTTCCAATTTTCTGTATTTTTTAAATTTGTAAAAGAAGTTAAAACATATGAATAAACCTTACTGGGTTTATTAAAGCTGCCAAGTTGCAATGTCATTTGACATTAATGTGTGTACATTGTACAACAATATGACACTATACAACATAAGCCTGGTACAAGTGTGTTAAATGTTTAAATTCGCCATCATTAGCGGCACAACGAACGGTTGATGGTCATTTGTTATTGTTGTTGTTTTTATTGTTGTTTAGCTGGACTTGGAATGGTTAATGTCACGCCTTGAGTTTCCGCACCTTATAAATATGTTCGCTTTGGGTTTGGATAGCACCGTTAGACAACAGAGACAGCGACAGCGACAGAGACAGATACAGAGACAGGTAAAGATATAGATACAGATACAGCGGCAGATACAGATACAGATACAGGCACAGTTATCATGATGGGTCAGCGCAAATGTTTGAGTGGAAGTTAAAGTTGAAGCTGAACTCATTCAAGCTTGTTCAGCAGCGGCTTTTGATTGTCGTTTTTCACTTCCTTTCGCCACTTAATTTTAGTAATATTATCATTTTTTTTTTTTTTTGTGGCCGATAAAATTAACCCGAAAAGACGGCAGCCGCGTAGAGCGATCAAATAAAAAACAAGCGCGCAAAATTGCAGCGAGCCGCAATCGAAGAATCAGTGAAGAGCTATAGAGAAAGGGGGGTGCGGAGGCAGGTCTGGGTCTGACCTGAAGTCGAGACGTGAGCCTCCCTAACTGGGACAGCAGTCAACACCTCATGCCGTGTTAATAAACCATCAATAATGTTGAATGCTCAACGGAGACTCGGACTTCAAATCGGAATTGTAATTCGGAATCGGACTCGGATTTGCGCCTCTGTTTGATGCAGAGCCAAAGCCAAATGAAGCATGGCAAATGCGACGATTTATTTTTTTTTTTTTTTATAAATATATATATATATATATACATATATACTTATATCAAAATCGGTGGCCATGCAACAAGCGGCGCTCTCTCGTTGCGTCGCAGCAGCGGAAGACAAACAATTTCGTGGAATTGATTTCTTGCGGTTTTTGTGGCATGTAGCCCTAAAAATGCCCAGCAAAAGAGTTCCACGAGCGGGTAGAAGGGTGCGACTAATAAAGGGGAGTGTGAGGGTTAAGAATAGGCAGAGACAGGGTTTTCTTTCTACCAAGAATTATACCTGATGACAGTCAAAAGCTCTTGGGTGGAAGTGGCTTATTGTGTGTGGTTAGTGTTTGATGACTTCTGGCAACAGAATTGTCAGCTCAAAAGTTATCGATATCTGTTATTCGATAGCCAAAATGCTACCACAATTGTGCAGTATTAATAGATGTGCATAGCATGTGAATAGTTAGCATAGTAATGGATTCAATAACTCAAATCGTTTGCTTCAAAAAATACATATTTTATTTATTTTTGTTGATTTTTTTTTAACTATTGTATTAAAAAAATTAAAAACTAATTTATGAAAATTTAAACTTACATTTGAATAAAATACTCTATAAATCTAAATTTCATACAAAAAATCGATTAATTTTATTTTAAAGCAAAAGCAAAAATATAATAAATATTATTTATCGATGAAAGTGTCGATTTAACTACCGATCGATATTTTTACAGCTGCTTAGCGTTATAGTAAAATAATCTAATCGGTTTAATAAATATTAATAAATAATAAATATTATCAAAAACTGTTTATAATATTTATAGATTTTTGTATTGTGTACAGGGTATCTTCTAGTTTCCTTTCCATTTGTCTAACGCCACAAACTGATATGAGCTCATTTTAAAGAAATTCAACAAAAAACATTGGAATTATATATACAACTATTTATACTATATTTATATAATTAAGAAAAAAAATAATAAATATTTAAATAAAGAAAATAATACAAAATTATTGTACACAGGGTATTTTTTACTCTATTCAACACATTGCTTTGAGTTTAATTTATAGAAAGGCAACACAAAAACATTGGATTAAAATGTATTTTTACTATATTTATATAATTCACAAAAAAATAAAAAAAAATTTATATAATAAACGTATGAAATTACTTAAATGCCTTTGAATAACTGCTAAACAATTGTTGCAAACTTGCTCAATTTGTGCTGTTGAATTGGCCAACACCAAGGCTGGCAAAAAACAAAAAAAAAAAAATACCGTCAATCAATCAGAGCTCTTGGTCTTGGCAACAGATTTGCTGACAGACTACCAACTCCCATATAGCTGATTTTTTCTCACAATAATTTGTATTACCCGCTACAATTTCTTGTTGTCTTTTTGTTGTTTTTTTTTTTTTTGCATCAAAGACACCTGTGCGCGGCCCAGTTAGGCACAGACAAGCGTCCAAATATGAGAGTCAACTGCAGCAGCTCCAACTCCAACTCCAACTCCAGCTCCAGCTCCAACTCCAGCTACATCCACCTTCAGAGTTCCAACAGCAGCAGCTCCATTGCTGGCCATAAATCTGTAGACAACTTTCCAGTTGAGTGCTTAACAATTTTCAACACGCGCAGTCCACAAAGGCACAGCCACACCTGAGAGCTGAGATCTCAGCTCTGAGCTCTGAGCTCTGAGAGCTCTGGGACAGCACATGGACATGGACAGACATGGAACCATGGGAACGCCAATAGCAAATGTTAAACGGCCTACGCTCGAAGACCCCCACCGTAACCCTCTCAATCTACCTGCCTTTAACTCCTAGTACACTAAAAAAAAAAAAAAGATATAAAAATTATGTGTAAGAATTATTTATGGATTTTTAAATATACGGTTTGGTTCAGAAGATATTCAAAATTATTTTTCATTTTAACATAAAAAATAAAAATTGAAAAATTACATTTAATTTCAACTTTAAAAATAAAAAATTAAAACTTAATTATTTTTTAACAATTTTATTTTTTTGATCGAAAAATACAAAATAAAACATAATTTTTTATTTTAAAGTTTGAAGGTTCCTGTATCCTGAATATGTATGTATATCAAAAATTTTCCCATTCATTTAGAAAATTTTTTTGGGCGTGATTAATATTTGTATGTGTATGAAAAGTAAAACTGCATACAAAATTTTGTATATTCTGAATTGTGCGTTTGTAATCAATATATTGTAGATCAACAATAAGGTCAGCGTCCTATAAAAATATTAAAATATTGACTTTAAATATTGAAATATTATTATTTTTAGCCCTTTTCCAATTTTCGCTTTCAAACAATTTCTGTGTAAATGAATTCTCCCTATTTGCTTTAATTTTCAAAAAACGTTTTGAGTTTGCAATATTGAAATAAATTAAATTTACTTGATATTTTCTTGATTTAATGTAAACCTTCACTAAAACATTAATGGTTAGAAATGGGAAAATATTTTTTAGACTTTTACAAATATCAAAAGTTTTTTTAAAACAAAAATTCCATTAATTCTTTCTCTATATTTATTTTAATAAACTAAGAAATAAACTTTCTGTAAAATTTTACAGGGCTTATTGAATTATATTTATAAGCTTATCTTGATAAATAATTTAAATAAATAAATTTAAAACATGAAATTTGAAAAGAATTCCTAAAACATTAAAAATTAAAAATAGGAAAATATTTTTTAGACTTTTACAAATATCTAAAGTTTTTTAAAAAAGAACAAAGATTCCATAAATTCTTTCTCTATATTTATTTTAATATTAATTTTAATAAATTAAAAAAAAAACTTTCTGTAAAATTTAATAGGGCTTATTGAATACATTTTTCAATGTGTTCTTGTCAAATTTATATTTTGGCTTATTAAATGCCTTTTCCAATGTTTTCTTGTCGAAAATATATAAATTTGACCTTTTAAATTTATCAAATAATTTTTTTTTTTAAATTTAAATTATTTTTTTTAATTTTTATTATTATTTTTTTTTTTTTTGAGTGTAGCATCTGCACTTCGATAATGTGTATTAGTTCTATTAGCCGCATGTTGGCGCGTCTCTGGTTACAGCTAATCTCTGGCTACCAACTTTGGCGCACTGTCATGAGAACCAAGAACCGTGGGCCGGATTGCAAAAAAAATATATATAAAACACTTTTGGCCTGAATAGTTAAACAGTTGAGTAGTTGGAACAGTTGGAAGCTGATGGCGCCTCGACTGGCCGGTTCGTTTCTTGCCCAATTTGGTGCGCACGCCGAACCGGTTTCTTGGCCGTTTCAAGCTCGTAAACTTTATGGCACAAAAGGCTGGCTAGCTGGCTAGATAGCTGGCTGGCTGGCTGACTGGCGTCCAATTAAAACGGAAATATTTTTTGGACTGCTTTTCATTAATTCATCTAAGCGTCTATCTAGCTGCGTATTTAGCAATGAATCTAAGACTTGATAGCCGCAAAGATGCTGTTTAATAACTTTATGTGGACAGCATTTACGACCGTTGCCGCCCTTTTCAAAAAACCCGTTAACATTTCAAACGAGTTAAGGCTGTAGCTATAGTAGGGTGTCTACATTTGTTCCTACACTCAAAAAATTAAATAAATAAATAAATAGCTACTATTGTGTTGTAATATATCAACAAATTCTCATTGAAAAAACCCCAAATAAATGCAAACTTCAGTTTTCACAGAAAATAAATAAATATGTAAATATTACTATAAATATTAAATTACACTGTAATTTATAGAATTTGTATTAAAACTCAAGTGAAAAAAAAGTAAACATTGTTAAAAATGTTTTAATGAAATTGAATTGATTTATATAAATTATGCAACAGCATAAACAAAAATTTATACTTTATATTGCAATTTTTTTCAGCATTTTGTAAATAAATTTTCTGTCATAGAATGTCTACTTTTTATATAAAAATTTAAATGTTTCTTTTCTAGGAGTATTAACTTCTTTCAAGGACATTTTAGTCTATTTGTAGGAATATATATATTAGATATATTTGATATTTAAATATTTTTGTTGGTTTCAACTCCTCTTTTTTGTCAGTGCCTCTCCACTGTTCTGGACTTTAAATCTTTGACTTGTGGCTGAAATTACAGTCATAATAAAGTGTGCATAGAAATATGAATAGAGTTGTCGCTGCATTTAATGGCCACTTTATAGCTGGCAGCACATCAGGCAAAAGCGCAGTTTTATGTTTATTTTCTTTAAATCAAAAACATTTCGACAATTGATACGCCGTCTTTCTTCAGTTCTGAGCTCTTTGTGTATTCTCATTTTAAATGGATTACCCACGCATTTAAAGAACATTTCATTTGGAGAATGAATGAAATGAAAGAGTATTGTTAGGGTATATATGTATATATTATGTTTGAATTGAACAAATCGAATCGAAAACATAAGAAATAAAGCAATCGAACTAAATGAGTGAACTAAGTACACGAGCTAGCTCAACAAGCGAACTAAAAATACGAACAAGCGAACGAAATTTTCGAACAAGTGAACAAGTTGTTCGAATATTTGGTTGAGCAAAATGAACCTATTGAACTTATTTGTTAAATTTAACAACACTTGTCAACTTTAGGAAAATATTTATCGTTTCACGGCTTTAGGAGTTCCTTTTCAACAATTTGCCAATTTGATCAGGGATTCTTTTATTATTTATTGACTGTTTTGTTTAAAATACTTTCTTAACAATAACTCTTTTTTTTGACCACAAAATAAAAGTTGACAATAAAATTTATTTGTCAACTTTTATTTAAAAGTTAAAAAATATAAAAGATGTTTTTCAATTTTTATTTAAAATGTTAAATTATAAAAATTGATTTTGTGTATTTCAAAATAATAAAAAAATACATTGCGTGGCTTAGAACATATTCACAAACAATTTTCTATTTTAAACATTTAAAATATGAATTGAAAGATATAAATATAAATAAATTAAAATTAAATTTATTTATTTTTTCACATATTATTTTTTTGATAGAAAAATACAAGTAAAAATTTAATTTTTTAATAAATATTGGAAATAAGAATTCAATTAGTATTTCTAAAATTTTTCCAATCATTTAGTATACTTTTTCCAGGCTTGATTCTTTTGAACTCTTAACTCTCTTGCGATTCCCGAAGTTAATACTAATTCTAAGATTAGTTTTGAACCAAAATTAAAATCATTATACTTCTAAGTATATAATAAAGTAATCTTTTATTAAATTACAAAGATTAAACTTTTTGCGAATCACACATTATTAAACGAATCAAATTTAAAATGATATTCATCATATTTCAAAAAAGACTTTTATTTTTAAAATTTAGGGATAAAACTCTAATAGATTATAAAATATATGTTATTGCTTAAAAATGTATATCAGTATTTTTAACAAATTGATAATTTGTTAGTTCGGTTTGCTCTGCTTAGACTTTTGAGTCCAAGTAATTAGTTTTTTTTTTTTGAAATTACAAAACCCAATTTTAGCTTTTGAACAATATGCTGTGTAGAGTAAGACCCCCCTTAATTTTTGGTTATTATTATTACTTAAATGAATTGTTTACACTATTGTTGTATTGTGCTCGCTTTTGCTTTTTAATTTGCATGGCAATTCATTTCAAAAACTTAACAACAATGATGGCAAATTGGTTGCCGCCTCCCCCCAGCTTCTTCCATTTTCATTTCAATTGAAGCATCCACACACCCACACACACATACTCTCAAATTACTGTTCCCTCTTCAGTGGCGCTTCATCTCCCTGGCTTATGAGAGCTAATTCATTCATAAGCCCATTTTGCCTTTCTTTCATTGATCTCTGTGCGGGTTTCCATTGTTGAATTGTATGCCACATTCCCTTCCCCATCCAGTTGCCCCTTTCCTAATGATTTCTATATATATATTTTTAAAGGGGGTTGCCACACACACATATGTTAACATTCTGAGGACCACGATCCTGACAAGAAGATCAAGCATTCTGAAACAGCTGTGCTCCTACTTTTCTTTTTTTTAGTTTCAGTTTCAGTTCCAGCTTCAAGTCGAAGTCCAGCTCCAGCTACTCCCCCTACTACTATACAGCTTCTCTGGCTCAGCAGCTTCATCTCTAATTATTCATTGTAATTAAGTTGATTGCGTTGTAATTGTGCCAGAAATTTATGCCCAATTGCCAGTCCGTTGGCTTTGCTGCCCCGCTGCTCATTTGCGTTTTCCTTTGCCAATGGCTTTGGCTTTGGCTTTGGCATTGGCTTTTGCCGTTTTCTGTTTGCGAATCTGCATATTTGTGTATGCCACAGGCAATGGGGCATATTGCCAAAGTCATATAGCTTGTAGGAAAATACTCAAATCAATTTAAGAAAATTCCAAGACGCACGTTTTGCTTGTTTTCAATACAAAATCACAACATTTAGCTGTTCTGCATTCCGCAAAAAGTGAAATCGATGCAAAGAAAAGTTAAAAAAAAAAGAAAACAGTATAAAAAAGTGTAAAAAAAATAGTTTAGAATTTATGGTATTTGGATATGATTATGGAAAACAATTCTTGTTTTTTACAAATGAAAATAAATTGTAATTTATAATGAATATTTAATTTAAAAAAAATCGTATAAGCATTATGAAATTATAAGACACATTATAGAAAATATGACAAACACAAAAATACATTTTTTTTTATTTTTATAAATATATAAATTTTTAAAAAATATATTAATCATGTATTATATTGTTAGTGTATAAATTCTGCGACTTTTTGTATATAAAATACAGAAATTTTTTTATTTTTTTATATATAAATATTTATTTATTGTCCAAAAAAAATATTTATTTTATTTTTATTTATATTTATTTGAAATATAAATTTTCAAAAATATTTTATGCTTTGATTTTATTGTTAGTTTATAAATTCTGCGCCTTTTCGTATATAAAATACAAAAAATTTATCAATTTTTTTTAATGTATTTATTTATTGTCAAAAAAAAACAAATTTATTAATTCTTTTTATTTATTTGATATATGAATTTTCAAAAATATATTATGTATTTATTATTGTATAAATTCTGCGACTTTTTGTATATAAAAAAAATGAATTTTATTATATTTATTTTTTATATAATTTTATATTGCCAAAAAAAAATATATTTTTTTTTTTGTTAATTTATTCAAAATATAAATTTTCCAAAATATTTTATGCATTTATTAAATTGTTAGTGTATAAATTCTGCGACTTTTTGTATATAAAATACAGAAATTTTATTATTTTTTTATATATAAATATTTATTTATTGTCCAAAAAAAATATTTATTTTATTTTTATTTATTTGAAATATAAATTTTCAAAAATATTTTATGCTTTGATTTTATTGTTAGTTTATAAATTCTGCGCCTTTTCGTATATAAAATACAAAAAATTTATCAATTTTTTTTTTATGTATTTATTTATTATAAAAATATATTATGTATTTATTATTGTATAAATTCTGCGACTTTTTGTATATAAAAAAAATGAATTTTATTATATTTTTTTAATTGCCAAAAAAAAAAGTTTTATTTTTTTTATTTCTATTTATTTAAAATAGAAATTTTCAAAAATATATTATGCATTTATTAAATTGTTAGTGTACAAATTCTGCGACTTTTTGTATATAAAATGAAATTTCTCATGTTTTTTTGAATTGTGTTGTTTTTTTTTTTGTTATTTATTTATTTTTGTTTTGTGGGTTGTGCGAGCTTTGTGTTAAAAATTTGTCAGCAGCTTTGAAGTATTTTTGCTCTCTCATCAAATTCATCTTGTTCATCATCAACATTTTGCCCATCAAAGGCGGAAGCGTTTAATGAATATTAGACAGCGACAACAATCACAACAACAACAACAACAATAATACAATAAACAAGCAAAATGTTGTTGAAAAAATAAACAAATAAATATAAAAAAAAAAAAAAACATTTCAAAGAGGTTTTGCTAAGCAAAAAAAATTGAATCGGCGCTTAGCCAACAATTTATTAAACAGCAATTTTTGGCTTACAACAACAACAACAACAACTGTGGCAAATACAGTAGCCACCCTTGTAGAAGAATTCAGTTGAGGCTTAAAGCCGACAGGCGACATGCACAAAATCCGCTCAAACCCTCAGAAAAGGCGCTAACACACCCTTGTCGCCCTTCTGACTTATCGCACCCCTCTCCAACAACAGCCACTTTGCCACTTTGCAACAATTTAAAACGCTGGCCTAAGCTTAAGCGCAGATTAGTTAATATAAATGTGTGTGTGTGTGTGTGTGTGTGTGTGTGTGTGTACTATGATTATTGCAAATAGAAATGTATAGAATTGTAAACGGAATATGAAATATGTTTTGGCAAAGAGTTCAAAATATTGAAATTTAATGAAAAACAACTGCGAATGTCAGCACAGATAAGAGATGGAAAAGCTTCTACTTATATCGTGCATTATGTATAAAAATCCCATTCAATGGCATTTTAACCAGAAAATAGGCACAGCTTAGAGGAGAGCAAAATTTTAGTGATGAGGCATTAAATTGGCAAGAGAAAATGTAAAAAATAATTTTCTTTTAGGCAGTTGCAAATTTAACAGAATATTTCGAAAGAAAACAAATTCTTGCGTTCTTAAAGGAAAATTGTAAATTAAAAACATAATTAATAGAAATATGTGTGAAATTTTATATTTATCCAAAATTGATTAAATAATGTTTATTTAACATAAATATTGTATTTGAATAAGTCTTTTGTGAAAAGTTACTTCAATCCTTTTATTTTACGACAATTTGCTGAATATTTTTGGTTTTCCGAAGTTAAGCACATTTCGTCCTTGAAAATCTCAAAATTTAATCTTTAATTAATCCTTAAAAGTCCCTTAAATATACAAATTTTAAGCAGAATATTTTTTTTTATTATTTTTAATAGAATATAATAATATATATTAATATAATAATGTATAAATTTTTTTTTTAAGCAGTTGCAAATTTAACAGAATATTTTTTAAAGAAAACAGATACGAAAATTATAAATTAAAAATATAATAAAAATAAATATTTGTCAAAATTTCAATTTATTTTAAATTGATTAAATAATGTTTTTAAACAAAATTATTGTATTTGAATAAGTCTTCACTTAAATCCTTTCATTGTTTTGCAATTTTCTCTCTTTTTTTGGTTTCTTCCTTATAAATCGCAAATTAAAATCTTTAATTAGTTCTGAAAAGTCCCATTTATTTATAAATGTAATTTTTTTTTAGTTTTTGGCTTCTAAAAAATTAAATACAAATTTTAAACTTTAATTATCCCGAAAAACTCCCAAAACTCCCTTTAAATTTATAAATTTCGAGCTTTTTAGCTTCAATGTCTTTTAAATTTAAATTCAAATTTTGAACTTTAATAAGCCCGAAGAAACTTTCTGATATTTATAAATTTCGGTAATTTTTAGCTTCAATAGTTTTTAAATTATAGTTATAGTTTATAAATTCAAATTTTAAACTTTAATAAGCCCAAAAAACGCTCTTAAATTTATACATTTTTTATTTTTTTTTAGCTTCAATATTTGTTAATGGTATTTTACCAAACCAATTCTGAAGCAATATAAATTTGTGTTGTTTATAAATTCTTAGAACTAAAAACTTTCAATATTCGTTTATGAATTCATGTTCATTCTTTTCTAGAAACGTTTACATCCTGTAGTCACAAATTATTGTTTGGTTTTTTTCTTTTCTAAACACTAGAGACATTTTATTAGATATGCTGATGTTGTGCCTGATCACTGGTCTACAAAAACTAAAGACTTTCAAGCCCATAAATTTGGAATACATTAGACCTAAGCAATCAAAACAAAAACGCATGGCTAAAACCAGCCAAAATACTTGGCAGTTAGCGCCGCGGGGGGAGTTGGCCAAAACTCATTTGAATATTGATATGATTTCAATATTGTTTGGGGGCCCCCAACTCGTCGCATAATTAAAGCAAAATTAAAAAAAAAAAATTAGCGCTCGTGTTAGACGCGTGCGCAGAACAAGTTCGAGTTGAATGTATTTTTTCTTTATTTGGTTTTTTAACCTACGTATCTGGGTTTTTTTTTTGTATCTGTAAGATGCCCATTTTAAATTGATCTTCACTTACCTTGTTGCGATGTCGTCAATTTGACAATTTCTCATTAATTTGCTGTCAATTTGTGATACAATTAATTTCACAATATAAAAGAATAAACAAATATTGCCATTAAATGTATTTTTAAATTGATAATGATCGACTAGAATATGCTTATTATCAAGCTTAATAGTTGCATATAAAATTGTGTAAGAAATTTAAAAAAAAATTAGAAAAAGCATTTTATTGAGATTTGAGAGCGAAATATCAATATCTAAAAATAAATTTTTATTTGGGATTATTTTTAAAATTTTTGCATTCAAATAAAATTCTTTTAAAATGTCTCAAAAAATTTCTGAAGAATTTCCTAAATTCGACACTAGTTTATATTTTTTTTTTTATTATTGTTGATCAGTTTATAGGGTATATAACTATATATTTGCTCTGTGCTGAAGCCTTGAGTGTTCAGTTTTCAGTTAACAGTTGACAGCGATTTATGTGGGGCACTCAGATTACAAATGACAAACAAATATGTAAATCAAATATATTTAAATGCTTGCGATACGCTTGAGATATATGTATATATGTATATGTATAGTAGTATATATAACACGTTGATTTGTGTAGCTTCAATTCCAATTCCAATTCCAGTTCCAAATCAATGTGTGTTTTGTGAAATTCTCATTAAAAGATAAGCAAACTACAAGCTTGATAATATTTAAATAATAATTTATAGCTTGCCACGAAATAACTTCAATCATTTATTGAAAGTCTGAAATGAAAGAAGAGTTTAAGTTCTTTTTTTTCTTTTTTTTTTTGGTTTTCTTTTGGGAGAAACCATTCAAATATAATAGATAGAATCGTTATGAGAGTCTTTAACTGTTTTGAAACCACATTTCGCACAATGACAGAATATTCAATGACGGAAATTCCAAAATTCAGCTTAGTCAGTTTCTTGCCTTGGCCCATAAAACTCAACGGATCTTTGGCTCATTTGGCGCCCAGTTTTGTCTTTGTCTTAGTCTTTGTCTTAATTTTTTTATTATTTTATTTTTTATATTTTTTTGGACTTGAAGCTACATAATTTGTGCCTCTTGATGACGTTGTGGTACACACCCAAGCGCCTTAAGCTTTTTCCCACGCCCAGTCGGCAAGCAAATCAGAGAGAGAGAGAGAGAGCAACAACAATAATAATAATAATATGTATATATACGAGTATATGAAAATAAAAATATAACTATACAAAAAAAAAGAAACTTCAAATAACTGCGTACAGGAAGTTGTGATTATATTTTGATTGTCTCTTGTGTGTGCGGATAGTATTAGTATATCAAATATATATACAGTCAAACTTCTCTACAACAGTCTTTGAGGCGGAGAGTTAGAGTTGGGGAAAAATTGGAAATAATTTAATCGGCTGTTATTTCTAATTTTTTGGTATTTTACCATTCTGGTAAAACATACAAAACAGCATTTTTCTTTAATTAATAATTCATTTTCGACATCTCGTAAGAATTCTCCTTTTTTTAATGCACTTTAAAATATGTTCAGAATTTATCAAAATAATTATATTGGCAAATTAGTGTGCAAAATTTATATTTATTAATTTATTTATTTTTTAATAATATAATAAATTATTTATTTACTTATATATTTATTTATTTAATAATTTATTTATTTTTTAAAATAATTGTTAATTTATTTATTTATTTTTTCAACTATTTATTTAGGTATTTATTTATGTTTTGCTTATTAATTTATTTATCTTATTATTAATTAATAAATTTGTTTTTTTACTTGTTTATATAAATATTTATTTATTTATTTGTTTATTTATTAATTTATTTATTTACTTAATTATTTATTTATTTATTTAACTAATTATTTTTTATTATTTTTTTATTATTTATTTATGTATTTTTTATTTATGCATTTATTTATTTATTTACTTATTTATTTATTTATATATTTATTCAGTTATTTATTCAGTTATTTATTTATTTATTTGTTTATTTATTAATTAATTAATTAATTTATTTATTTATTTATTTATTTATTTATTTATTTATTTATTTATTTATTGATTTATTAATTTATTTATTTTTTTATTTATTTATGTATTTATTCATTTAATCTTTATTAAATCAATTTAATTTTTTATTTAAATATTAATTTATTTATTTATTTCCTTTACTTTACCAGCAGTATAAGTATAAACTTATAGTTTAATGTGTTAGCCAAAAAGTGTTATTAATTTAATTAATATTTTATTATAAAGCTTATTTAATACAATTAGTTTAATTTAAATATACGGCAATAATTGTATTAAATATGATACATTCAAATATTTTTAATATTAATTTATCAATAAACTATCGAAGCATATTTGGGCTATGCATATTTACATTAATCGATTAAAAATTAAACACTCGACAATTAAGAAAATTAAAATTCAAATTAATGTGCAATTTATGGCAAAATTTAAATTTTTAATTAACATAATTCCATATGTTTTGAGAATGTACAACAAAACTTAAATTTTATAGGAGATAAAACATAAAATTTCTTTAAGCTTAAATCTACTTTACATTTGCAGTTGTAGCTAAAATCTGAGCGCTGTGCATATATACATACATGTTATGTCTGTATATTTTGCTATATAAATTTTCAACTATCAACAAAATTTTGAAATGATTGTAAAGTTGTTGACGGCAGCGGCGTCGGCTGCCAACTTTCAAAATTGCCCAAAATGCCATTAAAATTTTCCACATGCTGCTGTATGTGCGTGTGTGTGTGTGTGTGTGTGTGCGTGTGTGAGAAGGGGGCAACATGGAGCTGAGTATTGGATGGAAATTACGCCAGCAACAATAAAAAAAAAAAGATTGCGCACTCGCTTAATTAGAAAGTGCAAACTTGCAACGCATTTCGAACTGAGACAAAGTGAAATTCGCTTGGCAATGGCAAAAACGGAAACGGAAGCAACAAGAAGGTGCAAAAATGGCGGCAAAGGCGGCAATGGTGACGGCGTCGTTGCGTCGTCGTTGCGTCGTCGTCTATGACTTTTACGGTTCTGTGGCAGGGGAATATTGAAAAGGAAGGTGGCATGATTGGGAACCTGCCCCATTAAAGTTCAGCAACATGTTAAAGTCTTTTAATTTTTTTTTTTGAGTCAAGACTTTAAGCAGCAATTAATTTGCAATCGAAAATAGTTAGTTCTACATAATACTTCAACTTCTTAGGCCAGTTAGCATGTTTTCTTGATTGAGCACATTTTAAGGTTGAGCAGCTAAAGAAATAAATACATATATCTTATATATAAGAATGCGATTACAAAACAAAACTAAATTATAATTTAACAACGTTTAATGAATGCATTTATGTAAAAGCAGAGAAGAAAAAAAACAAATAATATTTTTTTCGACTTTTTCCCGAATTTTTTAAAAATTGTAACAATTAACGCACAAAAATAATAATTTTTTTAAAATTATATAGTTGCAGAACTAGTTATTTAAATATAATAAATTATAAAAAATATTAATAAATATATTTATTAGCTTTTAGAAAACGCAAAGTCTTCTGAAATCGGTTATGAAATTACCGAGTAATAATAGAAACTGCTAGGTCGCCACTTAAAAAAAAAACTTTAAAAAATATACCAGATAAAATAAAAATTTAAAAAAAAAAGTCTTTTAATAGAAAATTTTTTTAAGTAGCTTATCGTCATCTGAGGACCCATATTTATCAAAAATAAATAAGTTTGGTAAAAAATACAATTTGTGTGTTACCTAGTGCTACGTAAGCTATAAAATTGAAAATTATCAGAAAAAAAATTTAATAAAAAAAAATCTAAATTATAAGCCATGTTTGCCAAAAAATCGTTTGGCTTATAGTATATCCTCATTTGTTCTATATAAATCTTATTTATACAAAAAAAAACCCCTTAAGGCCTTGTTATGTTCTGTAAGATAACTTCTCTATATTGTATTCTCTGGATATATATAATATTTTATATGATTGAAGATGCAAATTTCTATATTTTACCTACTTGAATTTAGACATTTACTTTTACTACATATCTATTTTATATATGCTTTATATAAAAACTAACTTACATATTACTTTTTTATAAATTATGAATATGCATTGAACTTTCATTTGTTTTAATTTTTCACTCCTTTTAACTAACACTAGATGCACGTTTGAAGCATAGTATGTGACTATATGCGTACTAAAAATTTACATTTTCTATATTTTTTCAAATTTTTTTAACAAAAATATTCGCATTATTTATATCATTTTTATTATTCTGCTTATGCATATACAAAAGTTGTGCCATGTTTATTAAGTTACATTAAATTCAAATGATTATGCATTCAGTTTGTTAAATAATTTAGAATATTTAACTAAGTTTCGGTTTTGTGTTTTTTTTTCTATTTTTTTTTACATTTATTTTCAATAAGTTTTCATGAGGTTTTTTTTAGCTTTTCTAGTTTGCTTCTACGTTGGCCTTGTCATCGTTGCCTTGTGCCTGGTTGAATTTCATTTTCATTTTCATTCCCATTTAACGGCAAACTTGACATAATTTTTGCTGTAGGGCTTTTCCCTGCTAGCCGCATACCCCGACCTCAGCTCGACAGAAATATGGTAGAAAAAAAATAATATACATCTATAAAAAGAATAAACGTTAAAAAGCATTTCAAGCATTTATGAAAATGATTGATTAATTGACTTGAAATAATGAACGAGCCTCAGACAGAGTTTCTGATGATGACCATGGTGATGAGGAGTTGTTGCTGCTGTTGTTATCAAATGGCTATTTAAATACAACAACAACAACAACATAAGCCAGAACAACAACAACAATGCCAATAATGACTACATGACATAGGAATAAACAACAACGACAATCTAAGCGACACTCAAACGCTTGAGGCCTCTGTCCAACTCACATCCCAAACCCAATCCCAAACAGAGCTAAAACGAGACTCTAAACCAGAATAAGAACCAGAACCAGAACCAAAACCAAAACGAATACCCAAACCCTTCAATCAAGCTCCCAGTTAGTTATTCAGTCAAGAAGTGAAGCCGTCAACCAGTTGAACAGCCTCGGGCTAATTTCTAAACTCATTGGTCTAATATTACCAGAAAGCGGCTACTAAGTTGAAGAGTCTTAAATTTTTTAATTTTTTTTTTTTATATATATGCGAGGGTTGCTTCACAAATAAGTGCAGCTAATTTGATTAAAAGCAATAAATTTAAAATAGTTTCAATTAAACAAATGAATGTAATGGCCAACTTTGATCCTATATAATTTATGTATATATTTAAGGAATCGGAAATAAAATTTTCTACATGAATGAAAATAACTTTAGATATACTAATTCAGGACGCAAGATTCTGGAAACAGGATAAACTTTTATTTAAAATATTTATTAAAAAAATTACATTTTATCTTGTTTTTTTCGATAATAATAATAAGATTCTTGTTTTATTTAAAAAGCTTAAAATAAAAACTATTTTTAATTAATCTTATATATAAAATTTAATTTTGAATATCTTGTGAACCAAGCCATGAATTTCGGAAGTTGACATATGCAAATAATCCTAATCTCAATATCTTTCCATAATTGAAATCAATATTAATTAGTTAACATTAAAAATAAAAATTGAAAAAAAAAACTATTAAAAACTAAAAGTTGGCAAATAATTATTACTATCAGTTTTTGTTTTCGGGGTAAAAAAAACTGAGTTACTGTAAATTTTAATGAAAAAAAATCCATTAATTGTAATAACTTATTTTTATGCAAAAAAAAAAAATCATAACAGTTGCGTTCCCTGATATATTCAAATGAGCATTCATTATCATTACAAAAATGAAAAGTTGTTTTTAAGTTTTGAATTCAATGGTTTTAAATTTAAGCATTTAATTTGTTTAATATTGCATTTTTAAATATCTATAATAATATTAACAGAATACTCGTAAATAAGAGAATTTCATTTTATTAATTTAGATATTCAGAAGATAGATCTGTACATTTCAAATATGTTAAGAGGTTTTTGAATTTACTTCTGAAAAGTATCGAAACATTGAAATCTTCTTCTTTTTAAAGATATATATTTGTATTCATTTTTTTCTGAATAAATCCAATAAAATACACATAGAATGTCATTTATTTAATATTCTTATTTTTATTTTTTTAAAAGCAGTTTTGTCTCAGAAAAAAGTAACTTAAAAAAGTATATACATATATATATATATATATATTAAAAGGTAAAGAGACACGATTGATATGCATTTGGTTATCTTATAAAGTATTCATCAGTAAATCGATATAACTCAAAATATTCCAAGTTCTTTTCTTAGATTACATATACTTATATATTTTCAAATTCATCGCTTTTAATTTTAACATTCTTTCAGTTAGTTAATTTTCAATAGAAGTTCTATTCATATATTTTTTCATCGTTATTAAAACCCATATACTCTCTGCACTTTTGTTTTGTTTGACTCTTGAATTGCTTAAATTTATTTGGCAATTGGCTTTAATGCGCCAATTGTTTGCACATATCGTCTAACAAATGACGGGCCATATTTTTCGTGTGGCGTTTCGTATTTGTTCTATGATTAAAAATAAATAAAGCATTACGAGGACTCTGGCGCACAAAACTATTAAAAGCTCGTTGATGGCAGGGGGGCGTTGAAGTTGGGGGTTATGTTTGACTTGGCTTATGGGAGAGGGGATTGTGCCGAAAGAGCAGGACTCTCTACCTACTCCGTCCGTCCGTTCAGGGGCCATTCCATAAACATTTTGCGGCGCAATGATGTATGGACATATGGCAGGGCATGTGGCAAGGGGGGGGGTGTGTGATTTTGTAAGGGGATTGCGAGTGTGACAGAGGAGGAGTAGGGTGCTGCACAGCAGGTGCTTAAATGGCGCATAGTTAACGGGGCAATGGAACAGCAACAACAACAATAAACAGTGAACAATTGGCACAGGAAGGCAGGAGCGCAGGAGGGAGGGTAGCAGCGGGAGTTAAGGCTAATAAATTTTCGCTTGCTTTACCAAAAATACAAAAGCAGCGCCCAATTCTCTATCTCACTTTCTCCCTCACTCTCTATCTGTCTCGCTTTGTCGTTATTGTCACAAGCAGTCAGAGAGTTGGAGTTATATATTCCGGCTTCCTACAACCCCGATTTCCCCGTTTCAGTAGAGGAAAAAAAAAAAAAACAAAAACAAAAAAATAGGAAATGCTTCTGGTCAAAATAATAAATTTGTTCAGGTTAATAGAGTTATTTTAATTTATGTGATTTCATGCGGTTATTCGTGTGGCTTTTGCAAATGCATTACCCATCGTGGTCATTTGCCACGCCCACCCGCTGTTGCCTGGGTGGGCCGCACTGGCTAACAACTGTACCAGGGTTGCCACTTGCCACACACACAGTTGCCACATGCCACTTGCCGCTTGCCGCTAGCCACACGCAGCACATTCGCCATAAATATGCATAGCATTCCGGATAATGGCCATAATAACTTGAATAACTTCGTCTCATTGATCATTTCGTTGTTTGTTGCCCTGTTTTAAGCAAATTATATGGGTCTCATCTGGTTATTGTAGTATACGCATGCGAATATTTGCACAACTCACTGTATCTGTGAATTATTGATGCGAATTAACCCCCTCCTCTGATATATAGTATAATAGATACAAGTATCATTTGGTTAGCTATTTTTTGAGGCATCCGACTATTGCTACACCAAATTGTAGTATACCCTATCTATATTGGCACATTTTCAGTAATTATTATAATGCTACAACATTTTCTTGGATTTATCAAACGATGAAAGGCATTTAACTCAGCCTTTCCCATAATCAAATCGAAAATTATTTATTTATTATTTATAAGCGATAAATTTAATTAAATATTTTTTATAGCAATTTGAAAGGCCATTTTGTTGTCTTTTCAAATATATTAACATTTTCAATATTATTAAACTATGTTCGGAGTTATTTGCACTTTACCAAAGCTAACTTTTTGAAAAGTCGAAAAACTAGATTTTTTCGATTATCTCGAAAACAACCTATATTTTTAAATTTAATAAAATAAATAAACTTAATAATAAAAATAAATAAATCGTTTTTAAAATGCCCGGAATACAGAATGCTTTTGCATAGTGTAAATATTTCACAATTTCATTTTTCCGATCGAAAAATTCAAGTTAAAATGTAATTTATTAATAAATATTGGACATGAAATTTTAACCTGTTTTATGCTTCCTGAATTAGTATATTTAAGATTTTCGCATTTATATAGAAAAGTTTTTTTCAGCTTGATTTTTTCAACTCATATCCTTTTTGCGATCTCTGGTTAGATAAGTTGAACTTTAGTTAATGATTTTTTAATAAACATTAAAATTTGTATCTTATTATTTATTTTAAAATCTATAACTATATTTAGCTGTGAGTTGAACAATATTCTCAACTTTGATTCATTTTTAGTCTTCCTATTCTTTAACATAATTTGCTGGTTGCAGAGTATACAGTAGCGTTTAGTGTTTATGTTTAAATTATTAAACTGACATGAATATCTAAATAGCCTTAATTTGAATTCCTTTATCTTCAATTTTCCAAATAAATTTCTCCATACATTTCTGCTCTATCTAAACTTAACTAACTGACATAGCTTCAATTCTATTTTCAGTTATTGGATCAAGCGTCATGTCTGTGTGTGGCAACTGACCCAGGGAAATTGTTGCAGCTGCTTTTGCCCCGCCCCTTGCCACACAATCACACTCCCCCTAACCCTAACCCCTCATTCCTATCCTGTCTTGGCCATTGCCTGTCTATATATATGTACGAGCTGTACCTTGCATGCCGCAAACAATTTTCTTTTGAATTAAATAATTAATTATATAATTGCAAAGTGTTCAAGAAACGTCCAAACGTACAAATTCTCACGCTTATTCATATATGTATATATACTTATATATAACATCTATATATATATATATATATATATATACTATATATGTATCTATATTTTTGTTATTTCCATTTTCAGTTTGTTTTTTTTTTAAATACTTGTGATAATTATGGCTGGCTAGAATATCTATACATATTGCAGATATCGTTTATCCTTTGTCAATCGATAAACATCAACATCATGCGTGTGCGGTATTTTTAGCTCGAATTGTCAGTCGGCCTAACAAATCTAACAAATTGAGTGAGGCAGCCAAGTTGACATACTTAACTAGACGTTGCTAATATGATGATGGCCACGCCTTGGTCGTGCAACCCAACCCTGCCCCGCTGCCCCTCCTTACCCCCACAATCCCACTCTTTTTGCGACCCCAAAAAAGAGAAAGTTGCCACCACCCACACATGCACAGGTGCTGATGCCAAAAGTCGCAACTTTAACGCCCACATTTATCATAAAATCAGTAGAAAATATCTAATGCCACCTGCTCGACTAGACAATGCCCTGTAATTGATGATTGATAATAATAAATAACTAATTTTTAGCTTTAGCTTAGATTTTTCTCAAATTTATGAAATTAATCAAATGTTTATTTTAACTATAATAAAAAATATCTTCTAATAGCTCCAATATTTTAAAAATTTATTTAATCTATTTTGTACTCGATATATAATACAAAATAAAATAAAATTTGTTTTTTATAAAATTTATAGACATTTATTTTTAGGATCCCAATAGATACTTTCCCATTTGACTTTTATTTAATCTAAAAAAATAATTATTGAATTAAATAACTTATATCTCTTATAAAACCAACGCATATATACCCATTTAATGCAGCTTGCTAAGGGGTATATAACGAGTCAAATTGACGTGGCAGCAACTGTTGCAGATGCGGCTCAGGTTGCTGGGCTGAATTGTTACTGTGGATATGCTTTGAAAACCTTTGGCGCTTAGGACACGTGGGTTGCCAGGCTTGTCCTCGTTAGCGCGGGACTCCATCTGTCCGGAGCTTCAAGCCGACCGCTTCTACACTTGAAGAAATAACTATGATAATAAACAAAATTTCAATACCAGACAAAATATTACATTTTGGCATTTTTTTCACATTTTCGTTTATCTTTTGTTCTAAAATGTGGCGTATAAGTGACCTTAACTTTATGTTATATTAATGGTATTTATTTAATACAAATTATCATTAGATTATTTTAAATTAATTAATTAGCTTTAGTATTATTATAATTATGTAAGTGCAACAATGCCGCAAATTGGTGTAAGCTTGAAGTTTCAATATTAAACTACTTAAAGCCAAATTTTCAATTCAAAAACAGTTTTCGGTTTTTGGGTTAGAAAATATCTAAGAAAGGTATAAAAATTGCAATATAGATTTGGATAGAAATTGTATGAGGTATCTCATGCATTCTATAGCAATCACTGGTCAGAAGCTACCTAAGAAAATGATAAAAAAAAAAAACCATGATTAAAACGTTATTCCGAATAAAAATCGGATCAATTTTGACCAATTTTTGGGTGTATAAAGTATCTCAGGGTTTTTTCTATAGAAATCACAATTCAAAATTTAAGAAAATATTATATATTATTTATTTGAATAGGACAATCAATTTAAAGGCAAAACCGATTGAAAATCGAATGAATTATGAATGTATGAAGTGTCTCAAGGTAGCTTGAATAAAATTCATGGGTCAGAAAATTACCAAAGAGTCAAAAAATTTAATTTATACAAACCATTAACTCATTATTAATATTTATATTGCGTGCTATTAAACTGGAAAATATAGCCTCCTTAAAAATCTAAAGTTTTTCAACAGCTTTATTTATTGAAATAACTGAGCCATTAACATTTGAAAATAGAATCGTAAATTTTTTATTTTTTTATTATTTTTTAAATATAGCTAAAAGGTTTTTAAATAAGAAATAAAGTTAAATTTTGTTTGACTTTTTGTCGTTTAAAAAAAAAATTTTTTAAAAATATTTACTTTTCTATCGGAAAAATCTGACAAACCAAAAATGTGACAACCAAAAAATGTAATCAAATATAAATAAAAAAAAAAATTTTTTTTAATAAAAAATTGTTAAAAAATGAATTGCATTATTTTCTTACAGTGTATTAACTTCTGACGTTAACAAAAATGCTGCGCTTCATTTCGATTTCAATTATGCGCAATCATTTTTCAAGTTCAGCGGCAGATTTCGTCCTTGTTTCATTTCAGGTCCTCGTTGTACTACTAGTCCTCATAGTCCGCCTCCACGTCCTCATCCTTGTCCTCGTCGTCGTCCTGCCCATAGTCCTTGTTGTCGTCATCAGTTGCGTTGGCGTTGGCGGCACGCGACAAAAATTAATAATTGAGCAGCCGAGCGATGCCATTTGCTAAATTGAAACCGGCAACGGCAAAGTGGCAAATCAATTTCGTTTCACTTTGATTGTATGCAAATCTTCGCTGGGGGAGTACTGAGTGCTCTGCGGGGGGGTGAGAGTTGGCCAGAGGGTAGGTGCGACAAGTGTGGCAAGTGCGGAATGCGTTGAGCGGGATACCAATACACAGAAGAGCATTGCGCTGCAAATGATGTCGCATGTTGCATGCAAATTAAGCGCAACACTTGTTGCTACCATCGTCATTCGCAACATCATTATCATCATCATCATCATCTCAATCATATCGTTGCTGTTGCATGCCTCCAAAGATTTTGTCATAAGTAAAAAATATAAAAAAAAATATCAAAAATCAAGCAAAAAGGGGAATTTCCACAAATTACACATACTTGAGATCGAAGCTGAGCTCAAACCAGACGAGAGAGTGTCAGTTGTAAAAAAAAATTCTTGGAACTAATTATACTCTGTTTTACAAGGGGAACATTGAATTCAAGTATATTGACTTTGTCTCTTAAAATCCTCAGAAAAGTTGTTAAGATGAACTTAACAACTATAGCAGCTGATATGGATATATATATTTTTTTTATGAAAATATCAGATTAACTTTTTTTTTTTACTTTTAATAAAAATGTGTATTTGCGTCGGTTAAAGAAAAAAAAATTCTTATTTTCGAAATTTCAGAGCTGTCTACGAAAATTATAAATAATAATCGATAATGTTGATATTACTTTTCGATACATATGTATTTTTTTTTTATTAAAATAACAGCTTTACTTTTTTCTCTACTCTTTATAAAAGTATTTCAATCGATTAAAAACAAATATTAATTTTTCCAAAATATCTAGGCTGTTTTGGCGAAAATCAGAAATAATTATCGATAATATTGATATAAATTTTTGATGTTTTTTTTTTATAAAATTAATAGCTTTACTTTTTTTTTATTCTTTATAAAAAAATTTGCGTCAGTTTAAGTCAAAAATTAATTATTTGAAAATGCTTAGACTGCCTGCGAAGTTTATAAATAATAATCGATAATATCGATATTACTCTTCGAAAATATAAAGTCCTAATTGTCCGGTTAAAGCACATTAAAGAAATTTTTAATTTATTTGGTGATAATGATAAAGTCTAAATTAAAGTGAAAATTTTGTTTTTTTTTTAGGTTTATATTCCCAAAAATAATTCTTATTTATAAAAAACATAAGTGATGAATCTCTAAATTTATAATTGTCATCTTTTCGCACATTTGACAGCCCTAAATTGAGTATATTTTTAGGGTTTCCCCAAAGACTTAATATATATGTATATACATAAATGCGACATTTTTGCAATAATTCGAAAATATAAATCATCAATCTTGACAAAATATATACCGAAAATTTTAAGCAAACTTTATGCTTATGCTTAAAAAATTACTTGCTTTTACAAAATTTTAATTTCTTTAAATTTATTTTCTAGGTTCATTGTGACATATATATTTAATAAAACTTAATTTATAACTAAGACATAAACAACATTTTCAATGCTGGAAACCTAAAATAAAAATATGTGTTAATTATTTAAAAGTGTTTACTAGCCAGGCTGGGAAACTTTTGCCAGTGTTGATTACCAAAGAGAATGTTTTTTCCTTTAATAATGTCATAAAATGTTGGCAAAATGTCTTAGTTCGCTTTTGTTTTTATTGAAAATTGTGCTCAGTGAGTTAGGCTTTACAAAGAACTGCAAAAACATTCGCAGCTATTAGAGTTTAGCTTTCTACTTTCTGCAGAACTTCTTAATAAACTTGTGAAGACCAACAGAAAGCGCAAAATTAAAATTAAAATAAATAGCCAAGTAATGATATGCTCTCTAATATATATGTGCATAGTATATATATACTTTATATACATATATATTTTTTTTTGTATTTCTGTTTTTTGTTTTTTATATGTATTTACTTTGGAGTACAGTTGCTCTTCACAAACGTTCAGCAATCTTTGCCATTGCCTCTTTCTATTGCCTTTGCCTTTGGCTTTGCCTTTGTCTTCTAATTAAGATGAATTAAGCAAAATCATTTCGATTAGAGAGAAAGAGATATAGAAAGAGAAAAAACTGAAAAAACAGAAAGAAAACAGACACCAGGGCCAGAGAAATGCTGTTAACTGTTCTGAAGTCGTTTGATGATCAGCCGATGGATGCTGGACAACGATGACAAAGATTAAGATGAAGATGAAGCTGAAGATGATGACGATGTGGATGTGGATGATGTGGTGGATGCCACAGAAAATGATGCGGTTCAGGCGATGACGACAAACACATAAACTTAGCATTGGGCAGTCTTAAGAGGGGGTTCAGTATTTAACAGGGGAGAGAGGGGCTCAGTTGTTTCTCTGGATATTATCAGGCCTCTATAAAAATGCAATATACCATAGTTTTGTCAGCAAGCTTGTAACGTTTAATACAGCACATTTAAGTAGATAATTAATGCACTTATATTACTTAAAATTAGTTAAGTTTATCGAAAGAATATTAAAAATTTTAAATATATTTTTAAATTTTTATTTTATGTTTAAAAACAACTATTTGAAAACAACTTTAAAATGTGTAAAATGAAATCGAAAATCATACGAAAATTAGAACACAAAATTCAAAATAAAATCATATGAAAATTATAACACAAAATTCAAAATCATTTTGTAAGGAAAAGTAACTAAAGTAAATATCAACAGATTTAATATAGTAAGATATGGTATATACTGATTATTACAACAAAGTTGAGTTGATAAATAATGCAATTATATTACTTAAAATCAGTTAAGTTTAAAGAAAGAGCATGGAATACTTGCAATATTTTTTTCTTTTATTTTTATTTTATGTTTAAAAACAAAACTTTTTTTTTTTTAATTTTTTTTATATTTATTTATTGTCCAGAACAGTCTGCACTTAAGACTGAAACAGGGCAAGTATCATAATTAAATTTACAAGCCACGCATAATCTATGAATATACTAGATTAAACTAAATAGAAAAAACTTTTAAATATATAAAACGAAATCAAAAATTATACGAAAATTAGCACATAGAACTCAAATTAAAATCAATCGAAAATTATAATGAAAAGTAATTCAAGTAAATAAAAATAGACTTAACAAAATATGATATTGTTTATATATTGTTCGCTTATGTATATAGCTTTCAAATAAAATATAAAGTTTGAAATGAAATGCTTTTTTAAACTTTAATTAATTATTCTTGTCAACTGTAGTTCAAATATCAAATAAATGTTAGAAATATTAGAACTAAGGCGTGAAATGCAAAAACAATATATAAATTTGAACATTCTCGGATGCGGGCTTAAACAAAAACTTTAAACAAAATTTAATAGCTCCTAACATCAAATCAAATTTAAATAAACTAGAATTTGTTGAAGCTTTGCCAACATAAAAATTGAAATAAAAAACTCAATAAATTTTTGCTATTTTATATCAATTTTGTCAATTTAAATAAACGCTGCACATTTTGTAATTGAAAAATAATATGTTGTGAAATTTGATGCAACATTTGTGCAAAGTTTTGTTTGATTTTTTAAGAGTGTTTGAACTTCGTGTTTTGGTTTTAGATACAAACTTTAGCTGTGCTTTTTTCTATACATTTATATATTTTGTTGTTGTTGTTGTTTTATATATTTTTTTTCTCATTGTTGTGTGTACTTTAATTAATTAAGATTTATAAGCAGGCAGGCACAGCGCAATTCAGCGGAAATTTAAATGCAAGAAAAGACCAAGACAAGTGGACTCTTTGGCTGTTTGGCTGTTTGGTTGTGCGAAAACTGTTCACATAGTAGTTGTTGCCTCAAGTTTGCCCCTCTGTGCCCCATGTACACCTTGCCACAGCGTGTAGTAAGCGTTGTTGCCCATGTATTTAATTTAATTGAATTTGCGCCGCCGCCGACGATGATGATGACGAACTTAACGAGCGAAACGTGGCCCCTTGTCCCCCCACTTTTGCCGCTCTGCCAAAGTGTCCCCAATTGTGGCGCCTCGCCCCGTCAACTGGCCCGAGCTAGCTTTTTGGCCCAGTCTCCAAGTCTCTACATAGTTTAGTAGGGTCTCTCGACCCCGGCTACAGTTACGGTTGGGTATGGGTTTTGGGGTAATATGATAAAATGATTACACATCCGGCGCAAGTTTTGCACCGAGACATTACTCATACGACACGTTGCCCGGCTGCGGCGGAAATGTGTTTAGTGTAATCCGGCGGCGACCCTTAAAGCGAGATAGATATCCATCCATTCCGTGATGTGCGATGTGCGAAGAGTCTGGCGTCTGGTCCCACCAATGCAATTATGAAAATTTACGAGTTTTTGTTTGAGGCGCCAAGATTCAGTGCAATTGTTGTTGTTGCTCTCTTTGAGTTTGCCTTTGCCTCTTTGCCAGCGTTGAATATAATTTACGATGTGTCAAAGTTTGACCTAAAAGCGCAAAAAAGCCAACGCAAGAACAAACAAATTACCCAACATCATAAAATTGAATACATCTCAAAAGATGTTTGCAAAAACATCACAAAAACTGTTGATAATGATGAGTGCAGTCAAAGTGTAGCCAAAGTAAGAATAAGCAAAGTATATACATAACGATTATAATCATTGTATCATAAATTTTAAAATTATATCTTGAAACTATGTTTACATAGCTTATCAAAGTATATAGAACAGAAAGTTTACATTAATATCAAATGAGCATTTCTTTCAGTCTTTTAATTCATCATCAAATACTAAGCTAATAAATTGAATATTAGCTTAAGAGCAGTTTTCTTTGTGTATTTTATTTATATTAATTTTTGAAAAAAACAAAGTGTATTGAAATGAAAAAGTAAGTGTAGAAAATGAAAAAAAGCCTGATGGTATCTTATGCTCATATTTCTTGCTCTTAATTCTAATATTGATTTTAAAGTTTGATTTTAATTTTATTATTTATTTCAAGAAAAAATAAGAAATTACATAATTAACACTAGTTTACATATTTTAACTTCATTGAGGGAACTGAATTCTCATCGATTTTTCTTGATTTGTTTTGGGGCCGCAAATTGATTAATAACTACCATATATACTGTTTGATTTGGCCAAATTTGTACTACAAATATTTGTAAAAGATTAAACTAATATATAAAATCTAAAAAATTATTTAAACGATTTTTTTTTAATTAAAAACAGCATGTGAAATTCAGCAATTTTTAAAATCAGCAGAAAAAAGCTTATTTTTTTAACTTTGATAGCATTTAGTTAATTTAATTCTTAACCGATCCTGCTTACTGTTAGAAAGAGAATACAATTGTCAATTAAAATGTGTAATAATTTTCAATATCGAATAAGATTTGCTGTATATATGAACAAATATGTCGAAATAGTGCCAAAATACTAGCTATTTGCGATTTTCCCAAAAACCATTTTTTGAAAAAAAAAAAATTTTTTTATACATTTTTAAAATAAAAAAAAAAGGTTATGGGAACCCAGCTACTTTTTTTTTGCTGAAAACTAGTGTAATTAATATGAAAAGTACTTAATTTAATTTTTCAGTTTTAAATCAAATTAGTGGCCTTATTAAGTTACAGTTTTAAATCAATTTAGTGCCCTAATTAAGTTTGAGCGGGCAAAAAATTATATAAAAAAAAACCAGCTACTAAAGAAAATAAATAAAATATTATAAACAAATAAAATAGTATTTTTAGTATAATAACTCAATGCAAAAATTAAACACTGTCCTTTGAACTATAATAAAAACAAATATGTAGAGGAATCTATACAGCACATTCTCAATTTTTGTTTAAGCGTTTAGCAAACTTTTGTCTAACAATTTATTGAAAATCCTACCACTCTTAGGTAACCATTCAAGACTTTCCAACATGTTTAAGTATTTTTATAGATATTTTCTTCCCTGTAATTCAACAGCAATCTTCAAGGAAATTCTTGGCATTTTTTTTTTTTTTTTTTTTTTATTGGAGATAATCACGACAATATAAAATGTTAAGCATTAATCAAAGATAAAATTCACTTTCACGATATATTCACGCCCTCGGCCAACGAAAAACAAATCAGAGACACAAAAATGCCATTCGATTACAATAAATTAATTGAATTTCTTTATCAAATTGCTGTTGAAAATTATTTATGACGATTTTCAATTTGAATTTGAATTGCCAAAACATCTGAGCACTCAATGACAGACATTTGACCAAAAATGGCAGCATAGGGATTGGGGCAGGGGGCGCCTACAACACAAATCCCAAACAAAGAGCCAAAAATAAAACAAAATAAATAAAACAAAAAAAAAATAAGGAAAAAAAGTGCAGTCGAATGTTTTGTGTGTTTGTTTGCCATAAAAATCAGGTAGTTAAATAACCAGAACAACAACAACAACAACCACAAAAACCAAAAACTGACAGCAGCAACAAAATTCAAATTAAATACGCAAAAGAATAAATAAAAATCGCATAAAAAAATATCGAAAACGACCAAGAAACTCAAAGAAACAAAGATATGAAATCGGCAGACGAAGACTTGATTAAAGTTGAAACTGGCGACACAATAAAATGTGCTTATAATTTTTCTTGTTTTTGTTGTATTCATATTAAGCATATTGAACAGTTTGTGGTTTATATTAAAAAAAAAACACACACACAAACAAAAACAGCAACAAGTAGTGAATACGAGATTTCAAAATGTTGGTCAAAATCGTTGCAGAATAAAGAGCATATAGCATTGAATATGACCCTAACGACTCGTATATACCCTAGAAAAGTTATGAATACTTTAAGTACTATAAGGACACTCATAATTGACATATGTGAATTTAACTTTCATTTTATATACCTTCCGCTCATCTGTGGCTTTCACTTTTTGGAAGACATGTAAATAAATGAAATTTATTTATTTATTATCGAACATATTTAAATCTAATATATAATAAAGTTGGTTCTCACATTTAAGTACATTTCAATATTATGACAATTATTATTTCAAATCGTTTTCAACTTGACATTTTCAATTCCAAACGGTGCAATTAAATTTTTAATTTTTTCAATTTATATATTCAATTTAATTGACATATTTTTATTTCTTAAGTGATTGTATATTAACAAATATATTTAATTAATTAAATTGCTTGCAATATTCTTGTATATCAATAAACATTTCGAAATCTATCTTATACAGTTGTACATAGAAAAATTATTGAAATAAATAAATTCGAAAATTCTTGTAATTTGTCCATCTCGTAAGCAAATAATTCAATTCTATTTGAAAAAGCCAAATGTCTCGATGTTTTGACTTTGAAATGATTTGTTTAGAAGCTCAAAACAAATGAATTTTAAAATTTTTTAAGTAACATTTCAAGAAAAAATAATAAATACATAAATTTGATAAAACATTCTTCTAGTTTTCCAATATATTTAGTTGTTCTAATTTATTCTCCTTATTTATTAACTGGTTCAAGTTAACAAGAATCGTTTTCTGTTGCAGTTCAATTATGTTCCGTAATTAAATTTATCGATAAAACGATAGCGATGACTTTGTCAACTGTATGAGAATGTTATGGGATCCAACTGTGATTTGTATAGGGCATTCTATAGTGAAAAACTCGATTTAAATCGAATATATTTTTGGTATTTGTTTTTGTTGCTGTTTTATGTTTTTGTTATTGTTATTAGCATTTTTCTCTGTCATTTGATGTGGTTGTTGTTGTTGCTGTTGTTGTAGTGGTTATTGTTGTTGTTATTATTGCAATAAAATAAAAACAAATCCAAAGTTATAGCCAAGAGTTGTCGAAACAGGTTTTTTTATATTTTATTATATATATTTTTTATCTGAATGTGACTCTGTGTGTGTGTGAGTGTGTGTTGCCGTCGAAGACGCAACGCCCACGCGAACAACATTTTTTCATGTCTCGCGTATTTTGTTGGCTGCCGCGTTGCGCATACGACGCGTTGCCGTCCATGGCATAGTGTCGCCGTTTTGATTTGGCTGCTCGATTTGAAATCATAAAGACGCACAAAACCCGTTGCTTGGCTGCTGTCTGACTGGCACACACAAATACAAATGTAGATAAAAAAAAATAAATTCAAAATGTTACACGACAATTCGTGCAGGTGTCATTGAGACTTGCGAATGATTTGGCGCCAGTTTATGGCATTAAATGACAATCAAACACCACGCACAACAAAGCTACTACAAAAAGCTACAACAATCTTAAAAGTAGTATGTAGCATAGCATACGATTGTATCGGACTTCAAATTGTATTACTATACGTTTCTTTCTCTCTATATATAACGTTAGAGTTTATCAATTGTGATACTAACAAGATACACAAGTTGAATAAAAAGTGAATATAAAATGCATTTACTTTGAACATAAGAATATGCTTTCAGTTCACGTCATTGAAAGTGCCTCAAAGCAAGCTTCTATATCAATATTCTATTTTATTATATTTGTTTTCACATTTGAAAGTGAATTTTTTTGACTTGATTATGCGGATTGAATTCGCATTTTTTTTTTTTTTTTTTATTTCTGAAGCGTGCTATATAAAGCTCACTTTAAGTTTAAAAAGACTGATACTGCTTTCTGAACTTAATTGTAAGCAAGTTGGTTTGAGCTGAGATTTTATAAAATTCAAATTGTTGAATGAAAACAAATTAAATTTAGAAAAATAAAAATGCAGAATAATAGATAAATTATTACCAAATTTAGTGCACATTTTATTATATATATAATTTATTTATTCTCAACCAAGGACTCTGTGATCAATTCATTAGCTGACACTATCTCAATGCTCAATGATTCACAAGTCGCTCTGAAATCCTGCAATTATATATTAAAAGTGAATAATAACACTATGAAACAATTTGAAAAAAATTCTTTTATCCCGAAAATGGATCGCTGATTCATAAAAAAAAATTCGAAAAGCGATACACCTAATTATAAAATGTTCTATGGCAGCTTGATTGTCTATTTTAAAACCTTTTCAAAAATATAAACATTTTAAATATCAATAAAATATGTTCGGAGTTATTTCAACTTTACTAAAAGTACCTCTTTACAAAGTCGAAAATGTAACTCTTTTTAAATAGCTCGAAAACGGTCCAGGCAAACAATTTCTTTGAATTTTTTTTTTCGGAATCACTAGCCCATTTTACATATAAATCGACTCTAAAAAGGCCGGGATACAAAATGCTGTTACATAGTGTAATTTATGTTATCCTTTGATGAAATAATTCTTTAAAATATTTTTTTTTCCATAAGCCTTTGAATTCTGTCAAGCTTATGGATAGTTTCTTTTTTTCTATCAATTTGCATAGTTAACTAAATGATGTTAATCTCAATAGCTTTCCATTGGCATGGAACTTTTCAATTATTATTATTTTTTTTAAATGAAAATTAAAAAATATCTCCTATATTCAACTTTAAAATAAAAGTTGGCAAATCATTTTTATTATCAATTTTTATTTTTGGTCAACAAAAAAAAAATTCCATAAATAATTCTTACTCACAATTTTAATACAGAAACATTTTTTTAAATTTACATTAAATTTTTTTTTACGAATTTATTTAGTCATAAATATTATTTTAGTTGATGCTGCTGTTAAACGTGGTCTATTTGATTAGCGCTCAATGATGATGTACAACAAAATGTTTTGCACTTGTTGCCACTTGGATTATTTTGTAGGTAGCCTGTCTGGCAAGGAGCAACAAGAGACAAGTGGAGAGGAGAGAAGACAAAAGTAAACTTTGTTTTTTTTTTTTTGTTTTTTTTTTGGCCAACTGCAAAGTTTCAAGCCAAGTTATTCGTCCAGGTACTTAACTTGCATTCTAATTAAGCTCTAGATTAATTGTGCACTTCCTTTGCGATGCCGCAACTGCCACTCAAATGAAAACTGCAGTTTTCTAAGGCTTTGACCGATGCTCCAAGAGGGTTGTAGAGGGCTGTATAGAGTGAGAGGGGGGAGGAGCAACTAGAAGGAGTTTAGACGAGTTTAAATTCAGAGGCAGCGCGCGCTTATAAAGTTAATGTTTGGCCCAAGGTGCGACCAAGTGAGATAGATCCAAGCTCCAAGTCAAACAAAACGGGTTCAAGATATTTAATTAAAGGTTTTAAACGGTGGCAAAAACATAAAATAAAATAAAAAATGAATACAGAGAAAAATGTTCACACAGTTCTAGATTCAGGCAAAGGAAAGTTCTTAAGAATTAAATGTAATTACAAAGGCACAAATAAGTAATAAAGACTTGGACATAGCATAAAAAAAAGAAAATGTTGGCTTTCAGTGATTTTTAATAATTTTCAAACAAAATAAAGTTCATTTTGTAGAAGAAGCTCTTAGAAAAAATATATACAGATATATGAGTATATAGATAAAGATGTGTACTTATTTTTCAGATTTAGATACATGACTTTGTCTGACAAGAAAATTTAGCAAATGACAAAAATATTATATAAAATGAAGAGAATTTCAAAAGTTTATAAAAACGATTTTTAAAATGTTAATAGATAAATACATTTTTTGAACTTTAAAAATATAAATAATAATTTATGCATTTTTTACAACCTTAAAGAGATTGACAAACAGTTGAAGAAATTTTATTTTAAGTGCAAGTCCATTATTTAAATCGATTTAAATGCTAACCAATTTAATTTGTTCAATCTTTATGAAAAACATATAGAGCTGAGTTTTATATAGCCAAAAATAGAGATTTTATATTAAGGCCTGATAATATATTAGTTTTTTTTTCTTAACTTAAGGAGATTTAGATTATAATAAAAGACTTAGATACAATTGTTTCTGCGATATAAGTATTAAACTTATATACTTAAAATGTAGTTCAAAAATATATACTTTAACGTATAATTCCTTGCACAAATAAAATTTGTTAATGGCACAATTTCAATTTGAATTTCAAGGAATTTCAAATGATAAACAAAGAAAAACATTTATTCAAAATACTCTAACATTAACTTGTACATACTTATATAGTACCAATATATATATAAGCATAAATTTATAACCTACAGATTTTAAATACCTTGGCATACCATACTATAATTCCCACATAGTCAGCATTATAAACACAAAAACCCAAAACTTGACCAATGTGACGTGTGAGATGCGCTATAACAAATTGCTGTGCTACTTTAAATGGTACACTAAAATATATCTTAAAGTCATCTTAAAATGCCATATAAAATATGTGTTAAATATGAGATTTAAATATGTATCTAAAAAGAGCAACAACAACAGCAACTAAATTATCATCGCTTGGCGTGGCCATAAAATATGTGTCTACTTTTTTTTCTCTTTATTTTTTTCATTTTTTTTTTTTTGATTATCACAAGAAGTTAAAAAAAAGGCAACAGCAAAATGATGATGATGCTTTTGGCACCTCTCTGATTTCGGTTTTTGATTTTGAGTTTTTGGGTTTGGGTTTGGGTACGAGTCTGGGCTCGAGGCACAAATCACAAATCACCGACATTTGCATCCAGTTTGTGTGTGTGAGTTGAGTTTATTGCAAATGATTTACGATGTGTTTGCCAAATTCGAACGTTGACTAATTTCAAATGTTGTTTCTGTTTCTGTTTCTGTTTTGTTTTTTTTATTTTTCTTCTTTTTGCCGCCTCACAATCAAAAAATATAACAAATAGCCGCCCAGTTTGTGGCAGCTGCGCACGCACGCGTTTTCGACGCGTTTTTAAACGCGTTGCACTCGAAGTTAAGTCGATTTGTATTTTGTATTTTAAAAACATATCTTAATGGTTTTTAGTTGGATATACTATATAAAGAAAATATTTTTAGCATAACGAGAATCGTTAAAATTAACAACCTTGAGTACAAAGTAGTTTTTTGAACAGAATTAATTCTTAGAAGTTTTTTAGGGATATTTTTTTTTTTTTTTACTTATTTATTATCAGCTGGCAAACCTGAAAAGGAAATTTTTTTTTTTCTAAAATATACATATTTTATATATATATATACCTTATATATACCCTGGCTCCATAGAAAAAAAAAAACAAAAAAAAAACTAATTCTATTATACATTGGCGAATAGCGGAAATAAATTAGCTTTAAATTAACTGAGGTTATTACTATTAACAAGTAAAATTAATATTTGAAAATATTATAAATACTTTTCAACACAAATTGAACTGTAATTTATTTTTAAAATAATGCCGCTTTCAATATATTGAAGTGAAAATTTGTATTTAAATTTTATTAATTTATTTAAATTAAAGCTGCTTTAAAATATACATTTACATTAAAAAAACACAATTATATAAACAAAATCTAATCCTGTAAATTTTAATTGATTTATTAAGGTGAGCCCAAACTTATATGTAATAAAGACTTTAAAATGGGTGTAATTTACGCTCTGGATTATGTTTTTAAAATATTTTGTCGATAATACCAAAATAATTAATAACTTAAGCTATTATTATATTACCAACCAAATTGTGTTTGTTTTCTCAAAAAAAAAAAAGTAAATAAATAAAACTTATTTTTAGAAGATCCTAGTAACTGCGTGAATATTATAATAAACACACTAGAGATTGTTTATTTATATTGTTGTTAAATTTAAGCGTTTTTTTTTTAAAAACATATTTTTATTATTATAACTAAGCTATTTGAAGAAATAATAATAATTTTATAATTAAATAAATTAACTCAACGTTGTTATTTATTCAATGAATATAATATATTCATATTATAAAAACTATCGTTACTACCCACCCACCTCTACCCACCTCCGATAGATCTCTGTATCTGATACATCGATTGGGGCATTGGACATTGATTGTCCGTGCAATTTGTCTTACCTTTTGGTGTGGCATGCCACTGTCTTATCTCATTGTTGGCTGCTGCCTGTCTTATGCCACACTCTTACATCATTTGTAATGCTTATGCAAAAAAAAAACACAAAAAAATTTAAAAAAAAAAAAAAGTTTATCAGAAGACAGACCGTAAACAGTAAGAGAAACCGAAAACGCAACCAAAAGCTGAACCCAGAAAAAAAAAATTCCTATTTTGAATTTTCGCACACGCGGGCTTATCAGCTGTTTGTCAGGCGTGCCCCGGCTGGACTGGCCGCTCCCTCCACTCCCCCTGCACCCACTTTAACTTGCCTTGCCCCATTGTCTATATATAGAGGAGAAGCTAAAGCTGGATATACTTATATTTCTGTCTTCTCGCTTGGACTCCTGTTGGAGTCACATTTAACCTTTTTGTGGCGACGCGTCGTTTCGAAATTGAAAGTTTTGTCGGCTTTTGGCGCCAAAACTGGTTTATTGCCCAAAAATCAACTACAACTTTAACTGCAACAACAATTGCAGCCACTGCATCCACAATCCACTTGGCCAGAATGAGATAGACAGTTGCAGTGAGAGACCCAACCTCAATTTGTGTTCTGCGGTCTGGGTTTGAGGCTTCCACTTCGACGTCGACTTCGACTTGGACTTCGACTTGGTTTTGTTTTCCAGCGTTGGTCCACTAATTTTTGTGCACCTCCTGTCAAGGCATTGTTAAAGACAGTGGCGTTTATGCTAAATTTCTTAGAGGGGGTATTTATTTTGGACAACATCTAAAGGTATTTAATAACAGGAAGCAAAGAAAAAAATCATGCCTAAAAAAATTCAGATAAATGGACAAATCTTAGTTATACTAATTCGGGAGGCAGGATCGTAGAAACAGAATAAACTTGTATTTCCAAAATTTATTAAAAAATTACATTTTAAAATATATTTTTTGACTAAAAAAAATAAAATTATGACATAATATTTTTCGTATCAATTTTTATTTAAAAGTTACAAATAAAAAATATATTTATAATTTTTTTTGTTTTATTTGCTAAAAATATAAATTGATTTTTTTTATATCTGAACTGTTTTTCAATCTGGCAAATAATTTTTATCATCAATTTTTATTATTGAATCAATAATAAAAAGTTATTGCCAATTTTAAAGAACAAAAATCCATAAATAATTTTCAACTCATCATTTTTAATACATAAAAATAAAAAGTGCTGCGATTCCTGGATTTCTATAGATTTTTATTTATTATTTATTTATTTTATTTACTAAATTTTATTTACTAAAAATTGACTTTTATCATGCCCTGGAAAGTGCAATATTTATAGATAAAGAATCCTTTTTTAAAGATCATGCATATACTAGTATATTTTAGGCATCTGAATTTTATTTTTGAATGTGGAAATTTAAAAATAATTCATTGACAAAACCAAAAAAAAAAACAAAATAAATATATATTAAAAATACATAAATAAATGATAATAATTCTAAAACAGATAGATGACTGTATAATATATTTTAAATAAATAAATAGAATTGTGCATATTGTGCTCACCTTTCTGGAATCAAGACAAACCAAACATGTATTGATGAATTATTGTTATTAATATAAACTAAAATAATAATTTTATAAATTTTTAGGAAATAATTTCTACATAATAATAAAATAAACGCAATTGTTTAGACATTCGTAATATATTTAAAAATCTACAAGAAAAGGAACAAGTATATTTGAATCATGAAATTGTTATTATTTGTTTACAAAAAAAAAGAAAAAACTATTAAATTGAAAATACAACTGATTTTAAAATATAAAACGATACTATCGCTGTAGAAAAGATTATCGATACTTTTGCAATTGCAGCCGCCTTTTAAGCCTCCTTGGCACTAGTTTTTATCGATTGCGCCCCTGGATATACATAGATAGAAAAACAGAAACAAGTCAAAGCCACTAATTGCAACTGTGGCAGGGGAGGGAGGCGTGGCATGTGGCATGGTTGCCTCCACTCCCAAAAAAAAAAATCAAAAAAAACACACACACAGACAAAGCAAATAATAAAGCAACAAGAGTTAAGGCGAAAATCCGTTTTGCAGTTTTTCAGCTTTTCAGTTGTATTATTTTTATTTATTTATTTATTTTTTTATTTTTGTTTTTTTTTTTTTTTGTTGCTTCCACATCTTCGATGCACTTTTGATATTTGCGCAGGTTGCTGGGCAACTTTTGAGTGGCCAAACCCGAAATAATTTACAAGTTTTGTGTGGCGCATACTTTAACCTTTCAACGATGACGCATGCACCTGTCTGAGACAGACAACTCCCAACTCCCCACAATAGCCCACATAGTCTGCCAAACCCCCTCCTTCTATACTTAACTTGTAGTAAACTTTTTGGCAACAAAAAAAAAAAATGCATTGCAAAAGATTAGAATTTATTTCCGGCTGCGTTTATTTCTTGTTTTTGTTACACATTTTTGGTTACTTTCATTGTTGTGCAAAGTTTTCAGCCAAACTTTGAGCCTTTGGTATTTTTGGCTGACCAGCTAGAAGTTAACGCTCTCTCCTCGCCCCCCCAGCAGCCGCAGAATGCACAACATAGTTCTCTCTCTCTGCCACATTTACATACGATACACTACATATAAGAACCGCATTATTTTCTTTTTTTTTTGTGTTCGCCTTTGTTTTTATAACAAAATCAAAGCAACTCTTAACAATTATACAATGTGGCAAACAGTCTGGCAGGGCTAAAACTGTTGTTGGCCAAGTTCTGCCTCTCGAGGTGCTATAAATAATTACAAGCAGCTGAAAACTTTCATACGAAACTATGGCCAGACTATGCAGAACTTGGCCAAAACTGAGAGCTACAGCTAAACTCCAACTGATCAGATGCTGTGGTCAAGCAGCAGCAGCAGCAGCAGCTTGATTTTGTATTTTGTTGGCCAACAGCTGAAAACGTGGCCAACAATCTGTGGCTGTGCAGCACAAGCAAAGTCTGGGCCAACAGCCTGGCCATCATTTGATAAATTGCTGTTAATCTTTGGCTGCAGATACGCTAACAATCACAGCTGAAGATACTTTTCAACTATAGGCTAATATTAATATTCTTGTTAAGTAACGATTGCGATCAAGTATTATCTAAGAACTGCTAAAAGCCAAATGAAAAGAACAAACTTTAATTTGTAATTATTTTTCAAGATTTTGTTGTTGTTAGTCGGCTTGAGATCAAAGTGTGTTAGCATTCAATACGATATATTTTGAATTTTTTCTAAATTCTTCTTAGGGATTTTTCACATTTTTTCATGTACATCAGCCGTAGAATTTAATAATAATAATCGTTATAATTATTTAAAAAAAAATCGAATTTTAAGAAGATTTTTGAATAGTATTTGCGATATTAAATAAAAAGTGTAAGCCAATTAATTATAAATTAAAATTTTATCAAATATGATTTAAGAATCATTGTAATAGTTTGACAAAACAATGCATTCACATCGAAATTAATGTAGGCCATTTATTATTTAAAAGAAAGTTTACATACCATTTGCTCTTTCTAGATTTTCAGTTCTTAAAATTAATTTATAATTTCATTAAAACTGCTTCGATTTCCATGTGAAACATAATTTTCATCATGATTTTATTGAGTTCACATTTAAATATCACATTTTGTAGAAAATATAATTTAAGCTTGTCTTAATTCTTTTGATTTGCAAGCCAAAAATTTCAACTTAATAATGTATTTTCACAAAAAAAAAAAAAAATAATAAAAAAAAAATTAAATGAAAATGCCAAAAATTATCAAAAAAAAAATTAATATAAATACCGCATGAAAATCGATTGAATTGCAATAAATTTATGAAAGTTAAAACACTAGAAGATTATTTATTACTATTACACTACTTTTATGATTTTAAGTTAATATATTTGCATTTTTAAATGTTCATCGAACTAACTGAGAATATGATTGTTTCAAAATTGTGTTGCTATAAGAATGTACGCTACGATTAAAAGCAAATTTCTGGAAACTTAAAATTTTTTTTAATTTTTCGAAATTGTGTGTGCTTTGAGAAAGGCAAGTGAGAGAAAGGGAAGGAAGACAGGAAAATAATGAAAATAAAATTAAAATGCTTCTAAAGTGATTTTTATTTGACAAAAATATATTTCGAATATTAATTGGTTGACGCCAGAATCAAAAAGGATTCATAGATTTTCTACTTTCTCAACTTGGTGAAAACTAAAGCAATTTTAATGTGGATTCTGTTTCTGGTCATGATTTCATATTATTTTTTATTGAAATTACACTTAAATATCATTTATACACGATATCTGAAAAATAATATTTTTTATTGAGTTTCGTGCCTTTTTGGCACCAGGAGACAAGCCTTACATTCACGTTAAGGGAAATATCGAAATACAATTTAACTGCAATCACGAACAAATAACTCGATACCAAATGAAATTTTCGAACATAACAAGTTATTGCATATAATTAAATTTGTACTCAATGTGAGGCATGCCACTGCCGTTGCACTGCAATGTGCAATGTGCAATGTGATGCAAGGACTTGCTTGGTTTCAAAAAAAAAATATAAAATAAAATCACGATTCAATTGGCAACTCAGTTTGTTAAGGGCAAACATATCCTTCATTTTTAATTAATTTGTTTTTTACTTGTTATCTGTCGCTGACAGTCGGAGCGACAGAGACAGAGACAGTGACAGTGACAGAGAGAGAGAGAGAGATATAGAGAGAGTATGAAACATTGTCTCTGACCTTTTGACTGCATTAAGATCTGTATCTTGGACATGTGCGTATGTTGTGCATGAAATAACAAGCTCATCAGTCTGCCACACCCACTCCGCCCACTTGGTAGCCGCCACAAGCCTGCATATTCAATCCATTGTCCAGCATTTATGAACGCTACACTCAAAAAATAAAATAAGCTAATAAATTGAAAATTTTCAAATTTGTTTTTTGCATAAATAATACTTTTAGAAATTACACTGCAACGAATGTAAAAGCATTTTTAACATTATTCTTGTTAATGTGTGGATCTAAATTATATATGTAGTCAACAGTTTATTTGCACAGTGTATTTATTTACAGCTGAGCTCATTGCCTTGTCTTGGTCTGTGTTTAATTGCGCTTTAATTAACTTGCATTGTTGAAAGCGACGTGTCGCCTGGCTGCTTGCAACTGCAACTGCAACTGCAACTTCCACCCCATTTCTTTGTCACCAAAGTCCCCCTCTACTAACCCCTCCCCACTTAATCCATCCCTCTCTGGTAGTCTCCAGGCTCCTTGATGCGGCTGAAGAAAGTGCACTGTCCACCGGGGCCATGTTTGTGTTTATACTCTGTACCAAAAATTACAATAAATAGAGTTTAACGTGTTGAATGTAAATTCAATTTGTTGTCTATATTGTTGTTGTTAAAGTGTAAACATATTTGATATGGACACACTGAGAGAACAAAATTATAGAAAGCACTTTGATGAATAAAGTTAGGAAATCTTCTACAAATTGAGAGAAAAATTCTATTAATAATAACAAAATTCTTTTAAAGAAAATGAGTTTTCCATTTGATAAACAAAATACATTTATTAATTATTCCATTGGATGAATAAAAAAAATAATAAAGCTATCGAGTTTAAAATCAATAATGTTTCGATAACATTTTATTATTGATAACATATTGTTATCAATGGTCAGCTTTTAATATTTTCTATAAATTGAAGTAAATATTGTCTTGAACTTCAATTAATTTTTTTTTTGTTTTTTTGATAATCAGAAAAAAATAAAGATCTGAATAAAATTTGTCATGCTCACGTAAAAAGCCAAAAGAGGCGAAAATATCGATAGTGCCACCACTTGTTAATTTCGATAGTTTATGCCTATATCAGCGAAAAATAATTATTAATAAATTACAGATAAGTTAGTATAATATATACTTTTTTTATTTATGTTGAATGTGACATTAAGTTTATTATTTATTAGCAATTGCAAAATTTCTACTTTAATATTTTAAAATATAGTTTCGCATTATAAATAACCTATAATTAAAACTAAAATATATTTATCTTAAGTTTAAGATATAGCTTATTATTTATTTACAAATGCAAAACTTTCTAAAATATATTTGTGATAGAAGAAATCAGTCGATTGTGGCGGTAAAATAAAATCAATCGATAATATCGATGGTAGCATCGATTAATTTGCAGCTTTATTTGAAAACAGTGTATACGACAGTCGAAAGCTTTTGATTACAATAATCTTGCTTGTTATACCCTTGCAGAAAGGTACTATAATTTTTTCGCAAAACGTGTAATGCATAGAAGAAGTCGTCTCCGACCCCATAAAGTATATATATTCTTGATCAGGACGACGAGCTGAGTTGGCATAGCCATGACAGCTTCATATTTTAGCTATCTTAATGAAACTTGGCACAGATGTATGTAGTTTATATGACAAAATCAGGCCGATCGGACCGCTATATCATATAGCTGCCATAGGAACAATCGGAGACACTTTATTTTTATGAACAGTGCTTGTATGAAAAACATTTTTGGTTTTCAAGATATCAAAATCAAACTTGGCACATCGATGTATATTTACGCTTTGTACAATCTGATCAAGTTTCAAAAAAACCGGATCACTATATCTTATAACTCCCATAGGAAAAATCGAGACGGAAAAGTGCTTGTATGAAAAACTTTTTTGTTTTTCAAGATATCAAAAGCAAATGTCGCATTTCTTATTTCCATAATCTGACAAAGTTTCACTCAGATCGGACCACTATATCTATAGGAAAATTCAATCGAAATCGTAGCGTATCTAATTTTAATAAAAAACTTTTTTGGTTTTCAAGATATTAAACTAACTAACTTAACTAAGTAAATTGATTTTATTAAATTTATTAAAATTAAAATAAATTGTTTTTATTATTTTTTACTAAAGTTAAACCTGGTTGCAAGGGTATTGAATCATTGGCGTGTCGAAGATGACTTTTTCTTCTTGTTTTTATTAGTGTTTGCTTAAAAGTGTTGCTCTCGGCAGCTGTGCCTGTGTGTGTGTTGGTGTGTCTGTGTTGGTGTGTGTGTGTGTGCGTGGTGTTGTTTTGAATGCCAACTCAAACAGTCAAGTGTCGTGCAGTGAACTGTCAATAGAGTGTACAGCAACATAACATTTTTTTCCCTTTCTTTTTGCATCTCTGCATACAAATGCTGGCAAATAGAATATATGTTGTTGTTGTTGCTGTTGTTGTTGTTGTTGTTGTTGCTGTTGTTGTTGTTGCTGTTGTTGTTGCTGTTGTTGTCGTAGATGAAGCAGACAAACAAAGCGCCAAGCGCTGCAGTTGCCACAGCCTCTGCCTCTGCCTCAGTGGCAGCATCGTCTAGCACCTTTTGCCCAGCCAACGCTAATGAGTGCTGAGTCCTGAGTCCTGCGTGTCCTGGGTGTCCTTCTGTCTGCCAGTCAACAACAACTTCCTGCTTTGGCTGGGCTTTTGTCCTGCTGTTGCTGCACCCCTTGTGCTGACTAATCCATTTCATTGAGAACTTATCTCAGCATCTGCCCCCAATCCTCACCCAAGAAGAAACACCTTGAGCCTGGCTGGTATATGTATATGATTCCTCTTGTGGCCTGGCTGTGATTTATTTTATGAATGAACTCACATTTCATTCATTCATTCATTCATTCGTTTCGTTGAGTTTTTTTGTACAGGCAGCGGCAAATACTACGGCCGTACGTAGTATGTCCTGTATGACACACCAGGACATGATGCAATGGCATGCGCCTATTATGAGATGCCATGCCACAAGGATATGCTTCCGTCTTTGGGGCCAACAAAAATACATAGAATGCTGACGTTGTCCTCAACATCAACGTCATCGTCATCGTCATCATCATCCTGACTGCCAATTAAAATGCCACCGCCAGGCACAAGTATGTGTCAGGGTGTGTGTGTGTGTGTGTGTGTAGATTCCGTGGGCGTGGCACAGCCCACACACACACACACACAACCGCACAACCTGTCTAGCGCAATTCACCTCATTCCAGTACAGTGCGACCCCTTTTTAATGACGCTAAATCAAGCGTGCTTTGCATTTTTCTGAGCCACACATATCCTTGCTAGCATCCTAGCTAGAACATCCTTTTTGCCCAGCACTCCAGCTGCCATCGCATCCTGCTGCTGCTGCCGCCTGGAATTTCTTTTCTTTTCTTGAAGCTTTTGCTGCTTATACTCTCCTACAAGTTGCTTCATTTCAATTATTATTTTGTGCTTCCTATTTAAGAATTTTTGATAATATTTTATAATAGCAGTTTTGTATAATAATATTTTTAAAAAAAATTATAGTATAGTTTAACTTATATTAGGCACTTCAAAGCATTGCTCAAGCTTCGATAGCCTGTTTATGATTTTGTAAAATGATTTCCTTAAATAATTTTCTATTTAAATTGTTTGAATGACGAACTTTATATATTTCATTTCATATAGTCGAACGGCACTGTAAATAAAAAAATACTTTACACAAAATTAGCAACTTATTATTAAATAAATTACTCAACTAAGTGCAAACAAAATTTACAACAATTTTGAATTTTGGCAAACTTTTCAGGTTGTCCTCAATCTTAAAACTTTTTAACAATTTTTTTTTTGGGGTCAAAGAAAAGAGTTATTCCAAATTTTAATGAGCAAAATCCATAAATATTTTTTTTTTTCATTATTTTAAAAACATTCAAATTATAAAAGTTACGATCCCTGAGAAAAACACACATTTGCTTAAGTGAAAGTAGAAACTTTGTATTTTAAATTCTAATTTTGCACTGTGTTAGATAATTCTAGAGACTAGCTAATCATCTATATATATTATAACAATATACTTATATATATGCTTATATCATGGGTTACTTATCATAATCATTCAATTGCTTTTTAATAAAGATTCTTTTTATAATACAGTCGACGCTCAAAAATTACAACCTTTAGTAATGAAATCTTTCAGAAATTTGAATTAGGGTTTGTGATTACTTTGAACAATATCGTAATTATCTTTAGTTTTTTAACTAAATACATATTGATTATTTATTTTTAACTGGAAACATATATTTATTGTAATTCTTTGTTGTATCATTTTTTATTTTTAAATAATAAAAGAACTTATAATATTTTTAGCACTGGATTGCTACTTTTTGTTTTTATCTTTTTATTAATAGATTTAACTAAAAACAAAGTTTAATTGTAGCTATTTGGAGAAAATTAAAATTTTTTATTAGCTTATATAGAAAAAAAAGGCAAAAATAAAAATATTCTTTTTATTTCAAAGCGTCGACTGTATAACAAATTAGATTTAAAGTAAAATTAATGTAATTTTGATAATTTTGTAAACAGTCCAAATCAGATGATTGCTCTAAGAACTATCGAGCAATAATTAAGTTGAAACAAATATTTGCATTTTCAACAATTTATTATTCCATAAAAAGTTAAGCCCCAAATTTGATCAAATTCTGGTTGGCTAGTGTCATTTTGGCTTGTGTAAAGATGGGGCAACAACCCATATGACATGTGCTCGAACTTTCAAGTGCTCGGCGGCTCAGACTGCTGCTGCTGCTGCTGCTGCTGCTGCTGTGGCATAGAGACGGGTAAGGTAATGAAAGGGGCTTGGGGCTGTGCTTTGGTTGGCACATTGTGGGCGTGGCCAATTAGCATTTGGCATTAGAGAGCAGCAAGCAGGCAAAGACCGCATTTCCCCTCTCCTGCCACGCCTTCAGCCTAGTCGCATAACTAACTAGTATAGTCAAAAGTCGAGAAACGGAAAAGGGTTTAGCCCCCACTCCAATTTAGAACAGACTTTGGTTGGGCTGTTGGTGCCACAACAAGTGAGTCACGTTGCGACAGCGGCCACCGGAAGCGAATGATGCAGAAAAAGGCAGCAGGCGCAACACAAAACAAACACCGAGCGATACTCAATTGGATAAAATAGAAAAGAAGAAAAAAAAAAATGAAAAGAAATCCTTAGAAACGCAGAGTCGCGTCGAGCGTTGAGCGTTGAGCGTTGAGAGACGCCCACGCCATCACGTGACGTTGACAAATGCCCCGGACCGAGACCGGGACTGAAACCGGGAGAATCAGGTCTCTGCGCTCGAACCGACCAGGAATTCGCACTCTACCCGTAGAGTCCGCAGTTGAGGACAGGGTGGTTATGAGTCAGCCGGGCGCGCGTAATCAGTGCACCTGCGACAAGCACGCGACTAACCGACTATGCACCCCGAATACTGAATACTCACCAAATACTCGAAAAAAAGTGGAAAAAAAAAAAGAAAATACCAAATACCGAATATCTCTGAGAGGCAAGTTCCCCCCGACCACCGACTCGCCGACTCACCGACTCAACTGAGTCAGTCAAGCGAATGTTGTCGAGTTTACGTCAAACCTTTTTGATACCCTGTAAACATGCAAAATGCAAGCAAAGAGGCTTTACTAGCCAAATAAATCAAAAGCAATTCTAGACTTGATTTATTTTTAAATTTTAAGGCATAAATTGTGATAATAATGTTGATTTAGAATTTTGAACATATAGTTATATATTTTAATATTCCTTCTATAAATTTCATTTCATTTGCTTTTAAGTTTCAAAATAGGAATCGCAACTTAACAAATAATTTTTATGCATAAATATTATGTATAAGAATTATTTATGGTTTTTTTTTCTATTAAAATTTGAAAGAACTCATTTTTTTTTTAATCCAACTTCAATTTGAAAGTTTAATATAAAGTATTTTTTTAAAATTTTTTATTTTAATTGTTAATTAATAAAGGAATACCAATAGATTTTTTTTTTATTAAAATTTGAAATATATTTTTTTTAACCCGAACATAAAAATTGATAATAAAAATTATTTGCCAACTTCAATTTAAAAGTTTAATAAAATATATTTTTCAAATTTTTTTTGAATTGTTAAATTATAAAAAAAAACAGCAATAGAATGGTATTGAGATTAAGATCATTTGAGTATTTCAACTTTTGAAATACACAACTTGGCTCAGAAAATATTCATAATCCATTTTTATTGTTAACATTTAAAATAAAAATTTAAAAATATCTTTAATTTTTAAGTTTTAAATAAAAATTGTAATTTATTTATTATTTCACAAATTGATTTTTTTGACAGTAAAAATTTTCATTTTTAATGGTAAAAATGTAATTTTTTTTATTTCTTCCAGGATCTTTCATACTGAATTCGTATGTCTAAAATGTTCCTATGTATCTAGAAAATTTTTTTCACTCACGATTATTTGAACTTATAACTCTTATTTGCGATCCCTGCTTATAAGTCTCAAAAATACTTAGCGCAGAGTTGCTTAGTATAAACTTTTTTTAACTTATTTTTTTATTTAATATTTTTTATTTTGCAATAGCGAACAGTCATACAATTAATTAATTTAAAAAAAAACAAAAATATATATATAGAATATTTCCGAGTCGAGTACACACTACTAAAGCATTTTTACCTGGGTGTGTGCGTGTGCTTGTGTGTTTGTGTGTGTGGGTGTAGTGTTTGATAAGCACAAATTATGCAAAGCAAAAAAACAACAACAACAACAACAACAACAAAAACAACTAGAACCCCTGCACTTGACGGGCTGCCCATTGAAGCATTGCAAATGGTTGTCTGTGGCATGCACCGTATCAGTCCTACTACTCCAACCCCTGATCCTGTCACCGTCTCGATTCTCAGTTTATGTCCTGCTTAGTTTCTCCGACATGTCTAATTGCAGCGCACGTGACGTCGCCGACAGCAATTCTCAGGTAACAGTAAACTTATCGCCGCCAGAGTAATGCGAAACTGATTGAAAGTCCTTCGAAAAATGATCGCAGACATGATTCGCCAAAAAGGTCGAAAAAAAATATTAATTATAATATCAAAATACCTAAAAACAAAATCGAAACAAATATCTCTATTTTTATTAAAAAAAAATAGAATAAATATAAATAAAATTAATTAAATTAAAATATATAATCTCTATTCGAATCAATACCAATATGAAAATTGCCCAAAATGATGGAAAACAACTTTAAAAATTGGGAAAAAATTAAAAATAATAATATGAAATAAATATTTTGTTTTAAATATTGTCATAAAATGTGTAACACATAGAACGGCAATATCAATCGATTTAGGCAGAACATATCGACAGCAGCCGAATCGGATAACTATATCATATAGCTGCAATAGAAACAATCTATCAAAAAATGGGTTCTAGTGGGAAATACTTTTTTGTTTTTCAAAATATTAATTTTTTTGTCAGCTCTTTAAATAATTTTAATCAAAATCGAGTCAGTATGTCAAATAGCTGCTATAGGAACAATCGGTCAATAATTACCACATTTTTTTAAATAGCCAATTCTAAGGTTTGATTTTCTTTCTTGCTTTTCTAATGTCTTATATTTAACCTAACTCTTTAAACAACATCATTTAAAAAATACAATATTTATATAATATGGCCATGAAGTAAATAGAAGAAGAAAAATTATATTTGTTATGTAATGCATAAAATGTACATGTCAAATTAAGTCTAAAAACAAAATAAAAAAATTCAAAAATACACATGGCAATCGATGAGTTAGGATAAAGTTGTAACAATTTTTTATTTAAAATGTAAGATAAATATTCATAAAAACAAAAAATAAAATTTAAAAGTCAAATATAACAATGGCATATTTAATAGCAATAAAAAAATATATACTCAATGAGTTAGGTGCAGTTAGATTAATTATATAGAGAAATTTGCGCATTCGAAATCGATAAATGATTTTTTTTTTTTGCCACAAAAATCGATTATATAAATGAATAATAGTAAAAGAAAAGAGCAAATGCTTGATAAAATAAAATTTATGGAATTTTTTAATAATTAAAAAAAAACAAATTTAAATAATAGCGCAAAAAGTTGAGAGATATAGAACACACTGCATATACTAACTAATATATACTAAATATGTTGGTTTGTAAATTGTTTGCCCCAAAAGCTTTGTCGCATAATTATCCAGTGAAATATTTGATCAAATGTATTATGAACAGTTCACAAAATCCAACAAAATGCTACACTGAAACAATTATTAATTTATTGTGCACATTCAATGTGGCCCAATGGGACAAGGACTCTATGCACAACAATTTATGTCCTGGCAATAATGCCGAATGCCAAAAATCAACAATATCAAATCGATATATTCGAAATACGATTATTTCGATTATGCAGCTGAATATGGAGTACATACATATATGCAAATCTGTATAATCCTTAGTCAAATTTTTTGTAATATTGTTGCATTCAAGTTGCATTAAACTCAAATGCATGATTATTGTGTAAATATGTATATGCAATACAATGTTATTATACCCTTGCACTGGGTATTATAATTTTGTCAACGAAAATAGACGTTTCCAAGCTTATACTAGAGTAAAATATTGTAAGTTCATATATATAAAGTATACTGGAACACTTCTCAATATAGATTCTTGATTAATCGTTTTATTGGCATCAATAGAATAATATTTCCTGCCAAATGGAATCATTTATAATTTATAATTAATGAAGGAGAATATTCACAATAATCCACAAAGAGATTTGTTTAGTTTCAACATAGCTATAAGAATTAAAAGAGCATTTTTTATGGAGAAGAAAAGTTCAGAAGTCAGTTGCTCTTCTTTGATAGTAAACTGTTATAACTTTATCAAAACTGATTTAATTTTCAGATTGAATATATTCTTGAATATGCTTTAAATTTATTTTCCAATTTTTGTTTTCCGAAATTCATATTTTGAGATTGGAATAAAATTAAAATGCCAACTTAATATAGAAAACCAACAATTAGCAAAAACACATATCGCATAAAAATCGGACAAGAAATTTAGGACACTTTTAAAAAGTAAATTTATTATTATTTGGAAACATTGCAAGTCAACATATAATCAATATTAAATAATAAATTTTCATTAAACCAATTACAGTCTGTTTTTTAATAATGTTTTGTACACTAACAATTAAAATCAAAATAGATTTAAAATATTTAACATTTTTTTCGAGAGAAATATGGTAAAAGAAATTTTCAAATATTTTATATTTAAATGAAAAAAAATTAAATTCTCAGTCAATCTAAAATATACAAAATGACAAATTTTGTAATTATTTTAATAGAGAAATAGTAAAAGAAATGTTTTTTTTTCAATTTTTATATTTAAATGTAAATAAAATTTATATGCAAAATCAACATAGAATATAAATTATGTTCAAAAGAGTTATGACAAATGTCTATAGTAAATGGTATTCCCATATTTCACTTATTCTTAAAATGTTATATAAATTCAATATGAAGATAGCATTCCGTTTATCATAAATATTATTAATATTATATAATGAATATATAATAAATTAATAATTAAGTTAATAATTATTAAAATAAAACTTATATATCAAAACATTATAAAGGTTTTTCTGATGAACGCAGATAATGATATGTTATTAATATATCGTAAATATGAACATATTTTGCTTGACATATTTGTTTTATTGGCAACTCTGAAAAACCTTTGGCATTTAAGACACAAATTAAAATATCTACTGAATTTGTCGCCAAATTTAAATTTTATAATATTGTTTAAAAAATGTGCTGCTGGCACAATTTATAAATAAAATGTCTCAATAAATACCTTTTAAAAAATGCATATAGTTGAGTTTATAGTATTAATATTTAAGCAGTCATTTTATTTTGGACTCTATAAAATGCAGAATAAAAATGTATAAATTGGGCTAATAAAACCTTGTAAAAAAAATGTTAAAGAGGCAGAAGGAGGCTTCTTCGACCCCATAGTATATATATATTCATGTTCAGCTTGTATAGCCCTGTTCGACCATTTGTTTCCATGCTAAAGACACAAATTACTTAAAGGTTTATATTATTGATAAATACAATTTTCGGCCACAATTTTTAAATTGTGTCTTTGACTATTTACCTGCGTAATTCCAATAGCTCTCTATATGTGTTGTATCAATTTGCTAAAAATCGGATAATATACACCGATGTTATTCAACAAAGAATTTACATTTAAAATACACACAGCAGCAGCAGCACAGCTGCGACGTATTTATATGTATATGTAAATATGTTTGCGACTTTTAAAGAGTGTGCTGTAGTCGAGCATAATTCAAAGATTTTTTTTCTGCGAAATTTTCCAAAAATATTCTTTATTAGTTTTATACCTACTTATTTTGCTGTATCTTTAATAATAGCTTGGCATATTATATGAAGAATTATTTTAATAAACGAATGCATTGGAAATTTGTTAATTCCTTTGGAACAATTACTGTGAACCTGTCTACAAGTATTTGGTCGGCATAAAATGCTTTGATTTGCCTCAGTTTACAACTACTTATGATTGTTGTTGGGGCTTGTTGTTATAATGAGACTAGGGGCATATAAAAATGTTGCACAACTGGGCACTGGGCAACTGGACAGGTAGTAGTTGCCTCAAGAACCCGCTCATTATTGGAAGAGGGGGGCAGAGTCCCGAGTCAAGTACCAGACTATGACGCGTTAATTGCTGTTGCAAGGTCGCACGCAATATGCACAGTGCCACGCCCATTTAAGGATTCCCAGAGAAAACCCAGTTCACAAATTATACAACTAACAAATTATGATTATTGTGTGAATAGAGTAGAAACTGGCAAGTGACATGCCAGTTACATATACAAGTACTATGATCCCAAAGATTCCAAAGATCTAAAAGATGTTAAAGATGCTAAAGATGCTGGCACGTCTAATCCCCGAACGGCAGCCTCATTTCTGTTTGTTAATTACACTTTAGTGTGTGTAATTTTCACAGGATCTGACAGCGGCATTGCGTTCACAGGAAGTCAAAGGCATAGTCAGACAAACACACAAACAGATACACAGATACAGATACAGATACAAAACTATTTCAAGCCACGGGGGAGCGAGCGGCAGGTACTAAATGACTTCACACAAAACTAGATAAATAAATGTGCACAAAACAAACGAGCAAAAAATTCAAAGAAATCAATTGCAAACCAAAAGACACGTCCAACTGAGAGCTGACGAGTCGACTTGGTCCCTATTCCAGGCTCTGTCCCTATTTTTATTCCTATCCCAAACTCTGACTGTGTTTATGAGATCCACATTCAACATTTAAGATGAATGAACCGCACACGCACACGCATAAGACACGCACAGTTACCATGCCACAGCAACCATGCACCATGCCACTGCCACTGCCCCTGCCACAGTCTCTCGATCCCTAGATTCCTGATTTTAAAAACTCTGCCGCTGCCGCCTCTGCTGTCGCCTCTGCCACGATCTCTGCGGCAGCTACCGGAAATGCAGCACATTTCACAGACTTCAACGAAACAGAAACAGAAACTGAAGGCAATCGGGGGCAAGGTCTAAAGCATTGCGTGCTGCTGCTGCTGTTGCTGCCACACTCGCTGCAGCTCTCAGCAGCTGTTGCAGCTTTGCACTAGTTACAAATGGGCTACAGTGAAGCCTCATTAATTAGCATAGCCAGCTGCTAGATTTAATTCAAGCCTATTCTAATTGAAATTGTTTGATTTTTCCGAATTTCACAACAAATAATTATAAGCTAAAATGACTTTTATTTAGGCCACTTTCGATTTGCAATTCCACATATTTGGTGTTCTAAGATTCACAAAACGACAAAAAAAAAAACAATTGGTTTTCTAGTTATATATTATCGTTAGAAATTGTCGCAATAAAATTTTTACAAAAATTAAAATTTTTTATGTATTATAATTTTGTTTCGGAATGTGTAATGCATAGTGTAACGCATAGCTATCTTAATGAAACTTGACACAGATAAAGTTTGATATCGTATATAGTTTGTATGTTGTATATAGCCCGATCGGACCACTATATCGTATAGCTGCCATAGGAACAATCGCATACACTTTATTTTCATGAAAAGTTTTTGTATGAAAAACTTTTTAGTTTTTCAAGATATCAAAATCAAACTAAGCATATCGATAAAGAATTACGATTTGTACAATCAAAACAAGTTTGAACAAAATCTGACAACTATATCTTGTAGGAACAATCGGTCGAAAAGTGCTCGCATGAATAACTTCTTTGTTTTTCAAGATATCAAAACCAAACTAAGCATATCGATAAAAAACTACGATTTGTACAGTCTGACTAAGTTTGAAGAAAATCGGACCGCTATATCATATAGCTGCCATAGGAACAATTGTGTCAAAAATAAGTTTTTCTATGCAAAAAAAATTAAAAATTTTCTTAGAAAACCATTGCAATGTTATATAGCTTCGGCGTGCCGAAGATAGACGTTTTTTCTTGTTTTTTTTTTTAGAAGTGTTGTCTTTTCTTGATAAAATTAAGCAACTTCTACAAATTAAAGAACACTGTGCGTTTAAGCCTTGGCTTTAAAGCTCAAAGCCCTATTTAAACAAGCAAATTAATCGTATTACAAATTGTCGCTAGTCAGAATATTTCCCATCGGAGAGCAAGAGCAATAATGAAAAAGAAAATAAAATAAGAAGACACATTGATGGCATGCCATATGAAAGTGCCTCCTGCTGCAGTTGCAGTTGCAGTTGCAGTTGCACTTGTTCCCTTCCATAAATTCTATAAGATGCAACAAAACTGACCTTTGAGGCCGTTGCTGCCACATTCTGCATTGACAAAGACCAGAAGCAGAGAGACAAGTACAAGAAACAGAAACAGCATTCAGTAACATTAAGAAAACCAGAAACATGGGCAGAGCTAGAGGCAGAGGCAAAGGGCTGTGACAAGGGCAGGGGGGAGGGGGCAGAGACAGTTCCAGATCTCAGAAGCAAAAGCCCCAAAGCCAGACAAAGCCAGCTGCAATGCACATGTGGCACAGTCGTCGTTGTTGCACCTACTAAGTGAATTTAATTGACACCCCAGCGATGGTAAAAATCCGCGCCTGCAATTAGCCCAGACTAGGGCCGAGACATATAGACAGAGAGAGGGGGGGGGGGGATAGGGGGATATAGAAAATGATGCTTTCATCATTTTCCCACATGCCACTGACATGTTTCCCGGCTTCAACTCTGGCCAAGGTTATTATCACTTTACTGCATTTAAATCGCTCAGCTTTGAGCTACTTTTTCTGGCCTACAAATTATGCACAAATTTGTTGATGCCACACAGTCTTGCTACACAGCATTTATGCTGACTTCCCCCTTACCATATAACTTAACATATAGTCTAACTTTCCGGCTTCCCAGCCGCCTCCCCAGTGGCAACATTGTTACCATTCTCAAGTCGCACAAGGTTGCCAATTGACTGTGGAAACCCCCATTGTGCGAATCCCAGCGATTTACTGCATAAAAAGAGACCCAAAGGGGCCTCAAGGGCCTCACAGTCAAGTGCTGCAATATAATACATAAACTAAAATAAAAAAAAAAACAGAAAACCCAACACTAGAAGCTTTACTATCTCATACTACTATAAGAATGTTATATTAGGGAAAGTAATATGGAAAAGACTCTAACTTTCGACTTTCTTAAGGCCACAAAATAGTTATGTAGTATGAAATTTTACAATAACTTGTTAAGAACCAGCTTAATCGATTATTTTCTTAATCATTTTTCTATTAATTAGTATTCTATAAACCTAAACATGTATTGTAAAAATTAATATTAAAATATATATAAACAGTTACTTAGGAAACAGTTTAATTATTTATTTTTATTTATTATTATTAGATACACAAGCTATTGCCTTTGGCAGTCTTTAAAAAAAATATTTCTTTAGAAAGCATTAATATTATAGCCAAAAGACACTCTCCAATAGTTTCTATAGTCAACAACACTATACAACAATTAAAAAAAAATCCAAATCTTTTTAGAGTCAGTTTATATATAAAATGGATCTCTGACTATAAAAATACATTTTTAAAATATCGAGAGTGTTTTGGAAATTATCCAAAAAAGCTAGATTTTCAAATTTAAGAAAAAAATTAATTTAAAAATTTTTGCAGAAAAAATAGCTTTTATTTTTAATTAAGCATATTTTTTTTTGCAATTTCTTTATTTCAATCGCATATAAGTTCTAAACGAATAATTTAATTGAGAAATTTTGTATGACAGTTTGTTAGTCAATTTTATATTTTTATATAGTGTACCAAGACCGTTTTCGAGATAATAAAAAAAGCTAGATATTCAACTAAAAAAAAAAAAAAAAAATTATGAAATTGCACAAAAATATAGCTTTATTAAAATGAGCTTATTTTTGTGCAAAATTTTCAATCCTATTGCAAATATCTTCTGAGTTTATTTTAACTATCAATAAGTATTAAAAACATTTTATATTTACATTTCCAAATCATATTTAATACAAAACAAAAAAAAATATATTTTATAAATATAACAAAAATTAAAGCAATCAAGAATATAGCATCGATACTATCAGCATAAAAATAGCTTGGAAATGAAAATTAATAGCTAAAATGAAAACAAACAAAAAATACCGCCAATATATCGACAGTAAAAGTTTTAGCTAACAAAAAAAAAACTATACAAAAATAACTTTAAAAAAAGAGAAAAAAATACATAAACGGAAATATGAAATCAAAAAGGAAAACCAATTTAAAAAAAAAATAAAAACTATGCGGAAATGGGTGAAAACAGGCTTGAATATATGATTTTTCCTTAATCTATTATAAAATTGCAATTGAGTGTCAATTCATATGCAAGTACATATTCACAACTATACAATAGATATTTTTGTGACTTACATAGAAAACACGTTGGCCACATAAGAGTTATAGATAATGGTATCCATAATGAGTGCATATAATCTTTGAATTTCCTCTCATGAATACGTGAATGTCCAAGTTTCAATTGTCATTATTTTTAACTGAGGCGGAAGCTGCCAAAGAGTAGAATTGAAGTCGGAATCGGAGTAGGAGACGGAGTCGGAGTCAGAGTCTGATTCAAAGAATGCGACCGATTCCAAGACGTAAGTCTAAGGTTGAATTGAGGTGTTTATTGTGTGCTTAGTTGTTGTTATTGTTGTTATTGTTGTTTCTGTTAACGCACGCAATACGAAAATGACACAAAAATACCTAAATAGTTTTATGTGTGTGTGTGTGTGTGTGTGTTTGTAACAATAATAATAATAATAATAATAATATAAGAACTGCGAACCGAACACTGGACATGCTACTTAATAGCCCCCCCGAGACGCGACGCTGCTGTGAGAAAAAAAAGAAAACACAAAAAATCTGTAGAAAAACGAAGAAAAGCAAAAATACAGAAAAAAAAATAATAATAATAAAAAAGGGGCAAAGAAAAAGAGAAAACAAGCAAGAAAAAGAAAAAAACAACACATTCGAAATTATTATAAATTTTATTTAATTACGACAACAATTTGGTGTAGTAGTAGGTAAACCTAAAATAAAATGAAACAAATGAAAATGTCAGGATTGTTGGGAAGTGTGACCCAAAGAAACAATAAATTTTAAAGCAGAAATGGGCGCACATAAAAATGCCAAAAGAAGCAGAGAGAGAGAGAGACAGAGAAAAAAGAGAGGAAGAATTTGGAGTTCAGTAAACTCTCCCACACACAACAAAAAAAAAAACATATAGACATTGATCATCATTCAAAATTGAACTTTTAAATTGACATATTTTTTCCTTCCCCAAAAAAAAAAAAAAAATTAAAAAAAAAAAATAAAATATAACAAAAAAAAACACCAAAAGCAACACTTTCGATCAAAGTCAAAAATGCCTATCTCTTCGCAGTTCTCTGACTGGGAATCTGAAATCTCAAAGTCTGACATATTCGGGATCTAAGATCTGATTCTGGTTTTGGTTTGCCAGCTGGCTATGCTCAACATTGAAAATGATCATAAAATTACGAAATTGAAATTTGTCGGCTTCGCCAGGCAACAGAAATAAACATCGAAAAGCAGGCAAAGGGGATCCTTTTTTTATTTTTTTTTTTTAGCTCACACACAACCTTTTCCACTTCATTAGTAGGTTGTACACACAGATACATACCTACACATGCATATGATAGAAGTTACAGATGAATTGTAGGGAATATCTTATCTTATACTCTGCTCGCGCTTGTGGTTGATACGAATACATACTTATATATATTATATATTATTTTTTTGGGGGCTCTCAATTTAAGATTTCTTCAGCTGCAACACACACATACTAATGATGCTCATTAGATGTCTTTAATGGCCATCAAATGCATAGAAGAAGTGGGAGCCTAGACAATTTTCCCAGGCGACAAACATTTCATTTGAATTACTCAACAGCAAAACATTTTTGAAATTTTAGACAGTTTGCAGCTATTTTTAGGGCTATCCTCTCTAGTCTCTCCAATTTCTTCGGTCTGGAGCACTTTAGCAGGGAGACTTGAACATTCTTATGTAGAGGCCCTCAACAAAGTAACGCTTGAAGATATTTTGGATTTTTGGTGATGATTTGTGACACACAAGCTCAGCTTACACAAAAAAAAAAAAAAAAAAAAAGAAAATATGACAATTAGGGGAGGGTCTATATTTAGACAGAAATTGTCATAGGTAATATTGCAGGAAGGGGAAAAGAAATTTGGTTCGTTAGTTTTGAAGTAGATATCGAATATGGCATATTCATAAAAATTTACAATACACAAAAAAAAATAATAATATCTAATAATTACTGTAGAATTTTGTTAAAGATATGTACTATATTAAAAGCCTTTTAAACATTTTTTTTTAAATTTTTCTATATAAAACATATATTCCATTATACTATTTACTAATTTTGCATTAATATTATAATTATATTCGCTTTTTTTATTTAATTAATTAACGTCATACATAAAATATTTAAATATTTTGTATACATTTTTCTTATTAATATTCTATATAAAATATTTATTGTATTATAAGCACTAAATTTGCATTAATTTTATTATTTATATTCGCGTTAAAAATTTATTTAACTATTTAATTTACGTTAAAAGATGGTTTTAGTCTAGAATTTTGTAAAATATATACAGCTGCGGTCAAAATAATAGTAGTGCCACCAGACATAAACTTAAAACATTGATATTTCGTAGGTACATTCGAACTTTTGTTTTCTGACATTGTCAGATCATAGTGTTGAATTAGCTTTTATGAAAAAGTATCATTAGGACATAAAAGCTTTTTTCATTTTTAAGATTCTCCGCTTTTTCGTGATCAACCCTTAATTTGAGCCGGTCAAAATAATAGTAGTGAACTAATTAAAAATAAAAAAAAATTATTTTAAGCAAGAAAAGATTATGATTTGGTATTTATTATTGTAATTTGATAAATTACAATATATATTATAAAATTTTATATGCTTAGACTTGCAACAAAGGGGCGTGGCAAGCCTTACACTTCTGGGAAGCGTGCTCTTATTAAAATATTAATTTTTGAAGGGAAAACTTTGAAAGAAGTGCAAAATTTGATTGAAGGCTCGTCAATCATGATGAGATCCATCAAAAAAGTACTCGCCAAAAAAAGAGAAAAGTGGAAGATCTCGAATCATGTCCTAAAAACCAGTGACAAATGTTGAGATGTATTCGAAGCGCGACACGTTTGCTCTTGCAATACCTATAAAAAAAGGACTTAGGTATGGACTAAGTTATAGAAATGATTCGTAGATGTTTGAGGAAAAATAATCTAGTAGCAAGAAGCTTGAGAAAAGTTCCGTTTTCGAATAAAATACCTGTCCAAAAGTGAAAACGGTTTTCTAAAGAACATAAGAAATGACCGCTTGAGAAATAGAGAACTATTGTGGTCGGATGAGTCCAAAATTGTGTTGTTTGGTAGCCGAGGATCTCGACAATATGTAAGGCATTCACAAAATTCCGAATGTCAGCCTAGATTCACTTCCAAGGCCGTCAAACATTACACATTGCATTACACGCACTACTATTATTTTGACCGCAACTGTATATTGTCCTATCCATTAAGAGTTTTTTTTATACATTTTTCTTATAACACTAGGTAACACACAAATTGTATATTTGATCAAACCTACTTTTTCTGATACATATGGTGCCCCAGATGACGAAAAACCACTTTAAAAATTTTTCTTGGTAAGACTTTTTTTTAAAAAATTTTTTAAATCTGGTATTTATTTTTTAGCTTTTTTTCAGAGGCAAGCCTACAGATTTTAACATTACTCGAGAATCTTACAGCCGATTTTCAAATGCATTTTCTGAAAGCTAATAAAAATGCCTATTAATCATACATATACTTTATTAAGTTTAAATTACTAGTTTTGCAACTATTTAACTTTAAATTTAGAAAATGATGATATTTTGTGCGGTATTTTTTACGATTTTTTGACTTTAAAATTCAAGGAAATTTTTTCAAATTATAACTATATATATATTATATATTATAACTCGTTTGTCAATTGTTTTTTATCCGATGTAAAATATTTTTAGATTCTTTTCAAATAGATATAGAATATTAGAATATACTTTATATATATAATTATAATTATTTTATATAAACCAGACTTCGAGCCGACTAAACTAATCTCCTAACATATATATACATTTTTTTAATTAAAACAAGTAAAAAAAGCTTTTAGTCTAGAAATTTGTTTTCCGTTAAGATCGTTTAATACCTTTTATACATTTTTCTTATAATTATTTTTTATAAAAAATATATTGCATTATATTTACTAAATATAAAAAAAAACTGCTTTTCGGAATTCAGAGCAGCTAACAATTGCGATTTCGAATCACGATTTTCTTTTGCATTGAAAATTGAATATTATAAACTGGTCTATTAATTAAATACGCGTTAGTACTACTATAAAGACACATTCCTATAGTTTTTTTTTTCTCTCTTTTTTTTTTGTGACTTAAAAGCGATCTCCAATTTCCATTACAGACCCCACATTACAGTCATGTGAACGACGAACCCAAACTAACAAACGGTATAATTACCAGCCTCACTACTTATTTAACTTGAGCTTTTTCTTCCCACTTTTCATTTGTGTTTTTTTTCAGTTTTTTGTTTTTTTGATAATTTGTTGGCGTTTATACTTGTTTTTCTTTTGTCGCTTGGCTCCAGCTCGCTTTTCATTTAAAAGACACCGCGAAACGCAATTTCCCAGGCCAAAGTAAAAGCTGCGCTTAGGTTAACATGAGCTCGACTTAATTAAGTTAACAACAACACCAAACACCAAAGAGCAGACAAAGTGTGCGCGGGGTGTGAGCATTGGGAAATTGTTTTTTATTTTATTTTTTATTATTTTAGAGAGAGAGAGAGAGAGAGAGAGAGAGAGAAGCAAAATATTGGTATAAAGAGTTTTTGTTTATGTTTCGGGTTTTATTTTTGTGTTTTTGTTTTTGTTTTTGTTTTTGTTTATATTTTTGCTTTTCAAGTTATGCCACATTGTGCAGGCGACAGTTTTTTGCAAATGGGCCTGGCTTTCATTATTTATTTGAATGTTTTTAGTTAGTTACGTACGTGGCAGCTAAATAAAAACAAAGCAATCAAACAACAACACTAACGACAACAAATAAATTGAATTGCAACGAATTAAATCAAATGAAAACAAAAGTGCCACGATGACGACGATGACGACGAAGCTGTGAAAAATGGTTTGCAATTTTTCATTTGCCAATTTGCAGCAAAATAAAACAAAACCACAACAACAACAACTAAAACAACAACAACAACAACTAAAACAAACACATCTAAAATAACTGCAAAACGGCAATCATAAAATACATATCAGAGTGAATGTACATATATATATGTATACATATATATAAAGATATACATATATGATTGTAGTATATAAAGTAGGCAAATCTATAGACATTTAAGAAAAAAATACTAGAAAAAATATCTAGCCTTGTTGTACCGAAACTAAATACTCTTGCGGCAAAGATTTTAATAGAAAAAAATTAATTTTTTCATCAATCACTTTTTTTATGTTCCACGTTATATAAAAGTAAGGGCAAGATATATTTGTATTAAGCTAAAACAAATATTATTATTAAAATCACATTCACAGAGTTCTTTTTTTTTAAACATAAATAGATATTTCATTCAACAAATCGATTTGCGAACTTATAAGGTATAATAAACCAATTTGTATAAAAATTTTTCATTGTTGAATTTTTTTTAATATAAGTTAAAAGATTAAAAAGTAAGTAAGAGTTCACAATTTCTGCTCATTTTCCGATCAGACCAAATTTAATTAATAATTTAATTTGCACTTCATAATTTGTCAAACTTATATAAAACATGGTAAAACCCAAAAGTGGTAATAAAATAAAAAAAAATTTTCAAAAAAAACTTAAAACTAATTAACTTTAAAAGAACATAATAATACTTGATATTGATGAGTTTAATTTGTTGTACAATTAAATCTTTTAAAAAACATAATAATACTTGAAATTGATGAGTTTAATTTTTTGTACAACTAAATTATTCGACCGAACCTTTCCATTACAATTAAATTATAAACAGTAATTCGATTTGCCTGCAAATGAAAATTATAAAACCCTTTGCAAGAGTATAAAATAATCTAAAAAAATAAAATATTAAAAATGGCACGTAAAAAAGCAGAGTTTGTTATTTCTAGGTGTTGCCGAAACCCACAAAAAAAAAAATAAAAAAAAAAAAAAAAACATGCAGATCCTAAGAGCCATCCACATTCAGATTCACATTTACAATTACAATCACATTCAGATTCAGATTCGGAATCAGATCCACAACCATATCCCACACAATTTGCATGCCAGCTGCTTTGTTGTTGTTGTTGTTGTTTATGTTTCAAGTATTTTGAATTTTTTTATTTTTATTTTTTATTATTGCTCATATATAAAAATCTGAAATAAATCGCCATAATTTAAAATTCAGTCAATGGCGTCGCAAATAAATCAAAAATTTATTGTAACGCATTTAAATACATGCATATTTCATCTATAAATCTGAACGAATACTGCGATTTCAGTTCGGTTCACTTGGTTAAATGCAATGCGACAAGATTGCGGATTTTTAAAGCATTTCGCATTTCCCCATTGACAAGTGCAACACCTACAAATCCATCGAATCAACAAAAAACTTCTTAAACTAAATGATAAAAATAGAAATAGAAATAAACTGCAAGCTGCGCTTCTAATTAGCAGCTCTAAATTAATTACAAACATTAAAGTTAGACAAATAATTCATAAAATATTTTTATAAATTTGTTATTAACTCAAATTTATTTTAAAAACTTTCATGTCCTCGAGAAATATAAATAAATACAATCTAAATGACATTAAAATTAACAAATTAATATGATTTAAGAAATTAAATTGATGGCTCAATAAAAAAGCAAATAAAAAGACACAAAAAGTTGCAACTGGCCTCGACTTTGGTATTTTCAAGTTCATTGTCACTTGGTTAAGAGACATTAAAAATAAAAAGAAAATAGCAAGTAAAATAAAAACTGTAAGAGATACAGATACATTTAGAGGGGCTACAGCTGCTTATGCAGATAGAGGGACCCCCTCTAAGTAAAAGAAAATAAAAAGCAAAATCAACGCCAACGACCGCGTCAAGAGCTGAAAATGCCATAATCCAATTATGAATTTTCACATAAATTTTTACTCAACCCCCGAACCTGAACCCGAATCCAAATTCGAATCGGAATCTTTAAGAAACTGCAGCAGCAAACAAGACACATCAAGTTAAGATTGTCGGAGTGTGCGGAGTTTATTTTATTTTTTTTTATTTTTATTTTTTCCTCGCCCCGTTTGCCTAATAATAATAATAAATTTTCGAGCATGAAGCAATTCAATGAAAATAATGTCTGAATGAAGATAGAGTTGGATTTTGGAGACGAAGATGGCGACAAAGTTGATGGCGACAGACGAACTTAAGGTTGGGGACATAAAGCGCTTTTGTGGCATGAGCAGAAGGGGGTTAGGGTACTGAAAGTCGTACATTATTTTTTATCAGTCAGTCATAGTCATAATGATAATGCTGCCTGCTTGTTATAATTACACTCAGCGCCAAATGATAAAGCGCTGCAACAGCAACAGCATCAGCCCCAAGCTGAGATACTTTATGCAGTTAAAGTTTTTTTTTTTTTTTTTTTTGGTGGGGGGGGCTTTGGTGTGGGGTTCTATAAGTGTGGGACAATTGATTTTTCAGCTCGATGTATTCTCAATAACGAAACAAGACAACCAGGCATACTATTCATTGTCAACTGGCAACAGGCAGCGTCTTGAGTTGACTCATTCAAAGTCATCAGCAGAAAGGCAACAACGACACGACACAACGTTGTCATTGTCAGCTCACAGCATTATTATCAAAATCATCAACATCATCATCAACATCATCATCAACATCATCAACATCAACATCATCTGAAGACGTAGACGTAGTCAAAGTCAAAGTTGTTGTCATCTCAAGTTGAGTTCCCTTTCGCTGCAAGACGCCATCAAGCAAGCCCCATCGGGTATGACAAATTCATTTATTTAACATGTTTTCTGATGCAGTCGTCAGTCAGGCAGTCAGTAGTGATTTTTGGGGTTGGTAAAAATAAATGCATTTGTTTTGAATCAACTCACTAGCAGCAGCTTTGAATTGTTTGCATTCTGCTCATTTAGTGCAAGTCTGAGATTAAGAAAGCCATTGAAATGAATTAAATGCATTTTAAGAGCATTGCCAGAGCGAAGTGATTCATCATTTTCGTCTGTTTAAATGTGTATATTTACAGTATACTTGAAGATAAAGTTCTTTCAAATGTGTTCGAAAGGATATTACGAGTATATGTATAGTTTTTAAAGCTTTATATATTGCGTTTGTTGACAAATGTACTTGAAGGCTTGTTAACTTGATATTTAAAAATGCAAGTGATATAAGTACTTGATATTTACAAATACAAGTAATGATTGTACTTACTACATTCAACATATATAAGTATTGACAGTTGACAATGTGCAAATTAGATAATTGATTTAATATATATTTTTTATTTTGTCTTGTTATTGTAACCAAGTACTTGGTATTTGCAAATGATTTCATTTGTTTGATTAGATTAAAATTCATAGTTATTATAGATTTTTAATTAAATGTGTGACTTGAATTGTTGTTGTGCCCTTTTAACAATTGTTATCTTCACACTCGCTGTCATTTGACGAATGTACTTGATATTTAAGAATGCAAGTGATATGAGTACTTGTTATTTAAGAATCCAAATGATGATTGTACTTACTACATTCATCATATATAAGTATTGTCAGTTGACAATGTGTTGTTTGGATAATTGATTTAGTTCAATTTTTACTTTATTTTCGTGCTTATTACAATCAAGTACTTGGTGTTTGCAAATGATTCGTTTGATTTGTTTAATTATACTGATTTAAAATTCATAGTTATAATAGATTGTAGACAGTGGTTTGGAATTGTTGTTGTGCCCTTTTAATAATTGTAATCTTCACACTCGCTGTCATCCAATGCCACTTTCAAATCACTTTCATTTGCTGCCCTCTCTCTCTCCCTCTCCCTCTCCCTCTCTCTCTATCAACCCCACAACTCGAATCCACTTAGCTGTCCCACCAGCCATACTCCCCCACACCATATTCCCCCCTCCTCCACCCCCTTAAAAATAAGTATATATCGAGTGATCTGTGGCAAGTGGTTCGCACTTGGTATGAGGAGGCTGCTGGTGCTGCTGATGGTGATGGTGATGGTGCTGTGTGATTATCAGCAATTTTCATAAAGAAATGGAAAATCGAAACGAAACGTAATGAAATGAAATGAAAGCAAAGTGCCAGGCAACGTGGTAAAGTGCCATGGCCACGGCTCCGTTTTCGTCTCCGGCAATGAGCTACGTGCCTTTTCGGCGTTTTTGCAGCCTCTTCTGCAGTCGTTGCTGAAAAAACAAACAGCCAAAAATAATATACGTAATATAGATGCAGCAATAGCAATAGCAACAGCAACAGCAACACCAGCAACAGCAACAGCAACCAGAGAAAATTTTCAACAAACAATGCCCCAATCGAAATGAATGCCGTCTTTTCTCAATGGTTTGAGTTTTCTTTTTTTTTTGGTATTAAGTTTGAGTTTGAGTTCTCTTTCCCGATAGAATGAGCTGGGCGTGCGAACCTATATATGTACATTTGAAATTGATGACAGCGACAGGCAAAGTAGAGGGAAATGCGTTAATGAAAACAGCCTACCAGATGATGTTGTGCCTAATCAGCAAGGGTTTCCAATCAGCCAGTCCGACGACAGTTCCCACTTATCCCACCTTTCTCCTCATACCTTGGATATGCATCTTATACAGGCTGGCTGGCATACTACACAACTATCACTTGCAATTGTCTGGGCATATGAAGTTTCAAGTTTCGTATTACGAGTTTACGAGACAAAATGTTGGCAATTTTAATTACTTACATTTCACTTTTTTTTTTTGTATTTTTTTTATTTTTTTCAAATGCTTGGCAGCCGTGCAAGTGCACTCCTCCCGAAATCCCACCTAAAAGCAACAACCCACACACAGTTGTCTGAATTTAACTCCCAAATGTGCTATAAACCGGGCGGCACACGCACAAGGAGTCACGTCACAGTCACAGTTACTGTTCAAGTAACGAGTCCAAGTCCGAGTTCGAGTTCGAGTTCGTTTTCTGGTTTGACTTGCGCTCGACAGGCGGGCTTTTTAAGTAATTACCGTTCGCTCGCTCGCTTGCTCGCTTGCCATTCACCTTGAGGCGGCCCCAAAGCGCAGCTCAAATAACCCGAAACCGTTTTGCGAAATTATTTAGACAGCGAAAGTAATCGGTTGACTGGTCAGGCAGACACAGACAGTAGGAGAGACAGAGAGGCAGTCGCAAAATTTAAATAAACTTCAGTAAGTGCAAAATACCAACACGTATGCAAGGCCTACAAACCATCCAAAATCCCCACTCTAACCATCCACAAATTGCCTATTGTGGCTGTGGGGGAAGCTCTAAGAATGAAACTGACTTCATTAACTGTCGATTGACGTTGCAAGTGGGTGTAGAATATGGTAATGTGTCCTCCTGTTACCCAAAAAGGATCCAACATTCACCCGCAGCTGTTGCCAGTCTCAAGAATTCCAATACTTCTCCTTAGACACATTTACCCATCCTGGGCATTACCAATTCAACTTTGTGACCAACTCAGACACAGTGTTGTGAGCTTGAGTGATTTTTGCCAGACTCAGTTAAATAAAATAATAATTGTCAAATCAATAACATTCTAATGAGTACAAATTACAATAAACAGAAACGAAGAGAGAAGTGACAGCCGCTTTAAAAGTATTTTCTACACATTTCTTGGGCATTTTTAAATCTCTTTAAGATTAAAAGTAATTAAGAAAACTAAAGATAAAGCAAAAAACTCTTCGAAATGTTATATAAAAATATTGAACAATATTTGCAATTTGATAAATAATCGGAAAACAAGATTTAAATGGCAGCACTACTAAACAGACTAATTGTTGCTGCTCAAGAAACACTAGCGAGATGGGAAAAGAAAATATAAAATAAAATAAAAAAACAAATCCACCAAAACTTAAAAAAAAAACAGTCAAAACTGCAGAAAATTTTGCTTTATGGGATCGCAAATAAAGCCAGTTTATTATTCCCTTTTAATAGTTTTTTTTAAATAATTTTTATCATTTAATTTATAAGCCAAATCAAATCACGCTATTTATCTCCTTTTAATACTCTGTTTATTTTTTGTATCATTAAAATTAGCTTAAAATTTCTAGAAATTTATGTAATATTTAATATTGTATTTCTTGAATTTTACTTCAATCGCCGTCAATTTATCAGAGTCGTTATCAAGAGCATTTATATTTTTAATCGGCGTGAAACAACATTTAAAAAGAAAAAAAATTTTATTTAAAATGTAAGCATATCAAACATTATTTAATTAAATAATCTCTTTAAATTTTTGAATTTAAAAAAATTAAAAAATTGGTTGTTTTAATTTTTATTGATTTATTATTGAGTATATAATATTTTCATTTATGAATAAAACTGAGTTAATATCATAAATAATTATTAATAAAATAAATAAATAAAATACAAAAATTTAGAATTACAGATTTAAAAAAGAACATCAGCTCTATATAAGATAAAACATTTAATTTTTATTGTAAACCCGATGTGAAGTTATTTGAATTATTTTAAAATTTCATTTAATTGCTTCTCGCTTAAGTTTTGTGGTCACTGTGACCGTGAATGATAAAGTCACTGTCTTTGGCACATCACCGTCAACGTTGGCGACATTCACGCTGCAAATTCCCTTTTTTGCCAACGATAATTACATGTCGTCTTAAGCGTCTACGGAGAGGCACAGAAAATAAGGCCTTAAAAGGGGGTGGGATGGCAGAGCCCCTGGCCATGGCCCTGGTCATGGCAGTGGCAATGGCAATGGAAACGGAAAATGGGGGGCGACTTTTGGTAAGCAGCCCCTGTCAGTCCTGCCACATGACTGTGACTGTGTGGCAACTCCTTTTTCTACTGCAGTTTTGCAGTTTGCAGTTTGCCGAGTTTGCCAAGTGTTAGTTACATGGAGGCCATTTCGGTGGCACGTAATTTGCTGATTTTGAATTTTGTCTGCGAGGCGGCAAATGAAATGCTTTTGCATTTTAATGCGCCCCAGACTGACAGCTGGGGCACCCCTGACATTATGCCGACGAATTGAGGGCTAGCCTGAAGGTGGCGGATACGGGTTGGGGGGTGGGGGGCAGCCAGCAAGTTGATCTTTGTACAATTCTTGAATATATATATATATATATTATTTTATTTTGAGCCAAACTATTTGTTGCTGCCGCTGTCAACTATGGGCTACAACTCCAGCCAGCAACAGCTTCAGCTTCAGCTCCAGTTGGAGGAGCTGCAACCCCAGCTATAGCTACGGCAAAAAAAAACTGAAACCAGCCGAATCCAAAACGTCAGGCGGCGACCCCGGGCCATTTCTCCCCCGGAACATATTTGCACTGTCTGGCAATTTTTAAGCAATTTCAGCTCGGCTGCATGACTTGACTCGACTTGGTCGCCAATGGGGATGATGCAGCTGAAGGATTGGTCGGGCAGGGGAGGGGAAGCGAGAGCAAGCCATGCTGCATCCTGTTTAAATGTTTTCCCTTCTTCAGTTTTTTTTTTTACAGTCACTCCAGTTGCAGGCAGCGCGTCGTTTAAATTAAAAATAAATTTCACAGTAAACACACATAAAAAGCGACGCCACATCGCTGATGATGGTTTTGCAGGGGGATCCAGCCCGTAGATAATAAACAGGCAGAACAGTGCGGGCGCAGGGAGTAGGGCGCAGGGCAGCGCAGTCATCAACCCTCAAGTCTCAAGTGCCTGGACTATATAATACTCTGCACACAGATCACAAATGCAATTGCAAACAATTTAAATAGAACTCCACAAACTTTACAATTTGATTATAATTAATCGAAGGATTCTATTTGAAAATCGAGCAGTGAACGTGCTTTTTAGCTGGAAAATATATAAATATTTCGAAATTTCATGCAAACTCTCTACAGGGTATTCAGCGGAATTGCAAAGAAACGTAATAAGATACGGCCGGACGTTCAAAAATAGTGTCTTGCATTTAGTCTGGGGGAAAATTGTATTGAAGATTGGAATTGGTTTGGGCTTTACAGATGGGCGGCGGCGTCTTGGCGTCTTTTTGTGGCATGAAATGGGCCGCACGCCCTTGAATTTGGCACAACTCATTTGACGTTTGCCCCGCTCTCTGCCCCTCTATCTCTCTCTCTGTTGATGATGATGAAGCGTGCCAAATGCCAAACCGCCGCCGTCTGAATGAAATACAAGCTGTCCCGGGTACGGGTATGGGCACGGGTAAAGGCACGAGTACGGACACGATTTTGAACACGAGTACAGGCACGTTTATGGGCACGAGCACGGGCTACGATCTAAAACCTGGAACTAAAGTTGGGTGCATTGGCCCCCTCCACCCCAATGTAACTTACACGGCGTATATATTTTTAGCAACGTTGCATTTGCCGCTGGCTGACAACAATGAAGGGGGCGCGAAGGGGGGTAGGCAGCTCAACTCCAGATGAGACATGGCAACAGCAGACGACTCGTGGTGCGGCACGAGTTTTTATTTTTTTTTTTGTTGCCAAATGGATTTGACATTGACTGCTCTGCTGTTGCCATGAACATGACTGCGGTCTAAGCAAATACCCCACCAACCCACCAGGCAACCACATCAGCAGCACCACCAAAAGTAGAGGCAAAAACCCGGAGAGACATTTGCTCTAATGAACAGCAAAACTGTCAACTGAATACGGCGTAAGTGGGAGAACATGAGTACGCCAGTTTCAGAGAGTGTGAAAAGGATTACATTAGATTTGATTTGATTTGATTTAATGGAATTGAATTCATTAAAAGCGACCCCCACATGAAAAAGGGGGCAACTTTTAAGAATAGTTGAAGTGTAAGGCAAAAGCCAGAAGACTCTCTAATTGCTTAGGGGAGACGCATTTTAAGTATAAGTATATCTAAAAAGAATGTTCACTTTGTCGTTGTATGCAAATACAGTTGATGCTCACAAATTAGAAACACTTTGTTTTTAGGGTTATTATAATTTTTTTTTTTTATATATATATATAGGGGCATAATTGCAGAAAGCTCCATTGTGTCCAAAAAATTGAAAGCAATAATATATTTTTTAACTTTTTTTTATTAAAAAAAAACATTTCCAAAATTTAATAAATTAAAGAGTTCAAAACTGTTAAGTTGAAATTCATGTTTTGCACAACTTTGTGCATTTCTAAAAAAATTTCTAAAATGAAGGTTTCTATTCTTTTTTGCAAAAACTTTTAAAGCAACAGCTTACCAAAAAAAAAGAAATGCAAATAGAGCGAGCAAATATCAATTAATGATAAAAATTTGAATTTCCTTTTATTAATATTCTAATGTAACGTCACGTCATCGAAAACAACATTTCATATCATTACATCTACACTGATGATCGCAAGTGCATGAAATTTCGAATTAAAACAAAGTTAAGTACAATAAAGTTAATATAATAAACCATCGGGTCACAAAAAATATATTTACTTTTATAGAACACTTTAAAAATGTGTCACGTAACGTCGATTTACTCGAAAAATATGTTAAAAAATTTTTTTCTGAATTATCTAATTTTCCTATTAATTTAAGCTTATGTTAATAATGAAAACTTTTAATATTTGTAAATTTTTTTTTTTGGATATAAACAAAAAAAAAATGAGTAAATTTACTCCAATAAAACTCTGTTTTCAATTCTATTAAAACAAATTGTAACACTTCAGTGCAATAAATATTCTAAGTTATTTTTTTACTAATAATTTATGTACACATTAAATCAAAAAAAAGTTTCATGATTTTAATTATTAAAGGCTCTATTTTGTGAGCGTCGACTGTATGTCTAAATTAGTCGCTATGGCATCCATAACAAAAAGATTATTCAGTTCTGCGAAATATGTAAAATTCCTGAAACAGCTTCAAACTATATGTGGCATTTAATTTGAAGAGATGCTCAAGCTTAAAAGCAAAAGTGGAACAAAAAGAAAAATAAGAAAAATGTGGCAAAATGTGTAAAAAGGATTAAAAAAAACAAAGAACTACAATGAAACATCAACACAAGGTAACAGAAAGTGTATTATACATTAACTAAAAATGAACATAAGAACCAATATAAAGAGTATATTTCTGGCATATTCAAAGCAAATAAACGATGACAAAAATGAAAAAATATTTTCGAAATTCCAATGTGAGAAATCAATTTCAAATCAAATACACAATTTTTCTTGTATGTTAATTGCGACCTCAACACTTATGACCTACCCGACATAGAAACATAGATGAACCAACGGGTTTTATTGTTTATAAACAATTCTGATTATCGTAACATGGAACATTTATACGATTTGAATTTCCATTCAAAGACTCGAACTGCTATCAGTTGGCTCCATCCCTTCTCAATCCCCTTCCAGCAACAGTTCCCCTTCTCTAGCTGCTCTTATCCAGACTACTATCTAGCTATGTGTAATATGTGTGTAAATTTAGACTAGAGGAAACTTTGATATTCCCATGCGTAGACCATAAATTACACGACAATTATCCAGCAGCGGCAAAAGAAAATACCCAAAACGAAAAAATAAAAATCTAAAAAAAAATATATATATCCACACACAACACACACACACACACACACACACATATAGAGAGGAAGCAAATTGGAAAGAGCGCAACGTGGCAAGTACTTCATCACTTTGGCTACATCTAGAGATACTACTCTAGTACTACCAATACCGCGTTATTCAAGTACCAATTTTAGGCTGAAACCCGTAAACGACCCCCACCCACACCCCCTCTTTAACCACTCTCAGCTGCTGTCTCTGCATCTCCTCTTGCCCCGCCGCTGTTGCACTCACACGCGTAGTTTAAATTGCGCTCGAATGCGTCGTGCCATAAATTTTCCACACACAGAAAGTTAAAATAAACATTTGTTTTTTTTTTTTTTTTGGTGCCTCTTGGTGAAGTTCTGTTGTCGTCTTGTTCCAAAAACGATCCATCGATCGTCTGTCTTTCCCTTTGGCCTGTGTGTATCGATTCAATTATGTATCATCTCAGAATCGGCGCATCATGCAGACAACTGATTAACACGTCGCCTGTATCCAAAAAAAAAAAAGTATATATAAAAAAAAGCGGCTCCCACAGTGTTGACGAGTGTCTTCAGCATTTCTTTCTTCCTGTCTTTCTTTAGATGAGTTTTTTTTTTAGTGTCTTTAAATACTCTATACCATTTTTTTCTTTCTTGTATTTTTTTTTTTTTGTTTTTTTTTGGCAAAACCTGTGCCCGACACGATCGCGCCATATGCTCCAAGATCAGCGCCAGGTCTCCAGCAAGATGTTGCCCGGCTCTGATTGCCTGTCCCAGTCCCAAATGTCTTTTGTCTGAAGTCTGGATTCAAAGTACAAGTCAATCTCAACAGCCGTTGTGGGTGCAACAGCTGTGACTTTGATTGCAAATTGTCCAAAAAAAAAAAAATTTGTAACAAAAAACTAAGCTAAATTCCAACTATTGAATGCTTCAAATGTGTATATGCCTATATTTTCTGTAAGACACTTTACACAAACTAATTTCAATTGAGCTTAAAGCTAAGTTTTGTAATTTTAATTATCTGGTTTTAGCATTTTTAACATTGTTTAAGTGTCATGACAGCATTGACCTTAGGCAAATTCTTCTTTGATTTGGCAATTTTATGGGCAACAGCTGCAGTTGCAAATATATTTTGGTCAAAGCCAACGCGGTGGTCCCCTCATTGCATTGCATTTCCACACTAACAACTTTAAATTCGCAATTAAGCTACAACTATGGTGTTACTGTACGCTAGAGAAGTCAAACTATCGATAGATTTTTGTATAAATAACTATCGAAGTTGGTACTGGAATCAAGCACAAAAGAAACAAAAATTTTAATGCTGATTTTCTATCAAAAGTTTATTGTTTAGCTAAGTTATAAAATTTGGTATTAAAATAACCTTTGAAAAAATATCTTTTGTTTAATTAAAAAATTAAATTTTTGCTAAAAAATTTGATATTTTTGTCCATATTATTTTTACATTAAATTAGATAATTAATACATAACAAGCCATATTTTCTGTTCTTATTATTTTACATGAAATAGGAGAAATAAAACATTACAAAATGTCATCAAAAAAATACATAAAAATCAAAACATCGATATTCTAATAAATTAAATATCGATACTATCGAAAGTGCTATTTGATTTATGTATCATCACTATAAGGCATTACCGTTGCAGGGCTTTATTACGTGGCATGGACAGGGGCAGGGACAGGGGCAGGGGCAGGGTCAGGGGCAGTGGCAAAACTTCTTCAAGCAGCTCAACATCTCAAGAGCGCAAACCTAACTAAATTATAGGAGACTACACCAAATGAAAGCCAAGCAATCATTTTAATAATCAACACCAGCCGGCAGATCAGTGAGAATTGCTTAGATCTAAGCTTGACATGGTACACAAAAAACCCCCTTCAACTACTCCTTCTCCTCCTCCGCCTCATGCTCCTTCTAAATGCCAGTCAGGTAGCTATGAAAAACTGTAAAGAGTTGTAATAAGCAATGCCAAAAGTCATATATAGATACAGGTCAGTCGGTCAAAACTATTGTTTAATGCGATCAATAAACAAATTGATCTAGAAGGTCAAGGGAACTGTATTTAATTAATAAATTGTTAGTGGTAAGGAAGACAAAGTGACCATAGAAGACATTCAATTACACCATTCACTATTAATTATAAAATAAATCAAAAATAATCTAAATTATACAAATATTTTATTTACTTATTAATTTCATTCTATGGAAATCTGAAAGCTGAAATTTAACTGATTTTATTTTTTTCAAAAAAAATATATTTAATTCTTATAAAATTATTTATATATTGACTAAAAATTTTGTAAAGTTTTTATTGAATCAATATATTTGTGATATAGTTTATTTCAACTGCATTGTATTGATCTCACAGTCTATACAAGATATGAATGTATGAGTTTTAATCAAAAAAAAAATTTGTATATCTGAGTTAATTTATTATTTGATATTATTGCTTCAATTTTTTTTTTTTAAATTTTTATATAGTTATTTCAATTTAAAACACAAATCTAAAAGAGGCAATTTATAATTACAGTATCTATTTTTTAAGTACTAAACTTTTGCAAAACATTAGTTTAAATTTTTGCCATTTCAAGTGCAACTATTGCCCTTCTAAAATGTAGTTTTAGAATTCAAAACCTTAATAATCCAAGAAGACACAAATTGAAATGCTTCTTGCAACTCTTAACAGCTGCTTAACAGTGTTATGTTAACAGTGCGCGCAACACGTTCGAACATGTTCGAGTTGGACCTTAGGCTTGCTCGAGCCACAGTTGTATCTTTTTCTGTTGTATCTGTATCTGCACCCTCACCTGCTGCTCGCATTGCGTTTCGTTAGCTCGTGGCGTGCGTTTCGTGTCGGCGGATTTAGCCCGAACTCGAAATACCGAAAATCGACAACGTCGTCGTGTACGAGACTACACTCGAAAACATTAAACCAACTGAAAGACAACGTGCGTTTTCAAAAAAAAAATAAATATACAAAAAACACATTATATTAAATATATAATATAAAAGAAAATAAAATAATTTTTTTTTTGAGTGTTGAGAAAAAAACAAAGAAACAAACAGCCAAGCCAACTGTGGTGTGGATTACCAGTGTGAAATCTGAGGAAATAACAAAAATCTTTAAGCAGTTATGAAGTGCAGCATTCGTTGGCGCCGCAGCAGCCGCAGCCGCAAGGTGCAACATTAAAAGTGCCAAAACCAGAAAAAAATATCAAAATAAAAAAAAAAAATTGATTAACCAAAAAAAAGAAGAAAAATATATTTTAAAAAAATATATAAGAAAAGCGTCAGTGAAATTTCGGTGCTGTTTATTTATTTTTTTTGTGTGACATTTGAGCTTGCAACAAGCGGCAGCCACAACAATAACAATAACAACAGCAACAGCAACAAGCAACAGCAGCAGCTGAAAATGTGAGTACAGTGAAAACCATAAACCGCTTTTGGTTTGTCCACTTTTACTTTAACACCGACTCCACTCCACTCCACTCCACTTTACTTTACTCCAATCCACAAGCTTTAGTTGTGTTTATTTTTAATACCCTTGCAAGAAAGAGAGTATTATAATTATGACAAAAAAAGAAGCCAAAAAATTATAAATATTTATTTTTTATAAATGCAGTCAAGTGTTATTTCAAATCTTCGTTTGGTTTTTTTTTATTTTGGAGTCAGTTCGTCCAATTGAAAGCTGACATTAAAAACTTCACTAGAAAATTCATTACTTAAATTATATTAAGAATTATCTTTCATTAGGTTCAAGCTTAACTCTGTTTAAATTTTTTAAAAATCGAATAAATATTATTTTATTTGATTTTAAAATTAAAGCCCAAAAACTTGTCGTAAATTGAGTTTTCAATTGTAAAACTATTTTAGCAGAGCTTAAACTATGTACTATACTTGACCACACGATTCCTTGTAGATTTTTTATTTTTATTTATATTTTTATTGTTGCTCAACATGTGCGTGCAACACAACAAATGCAATTGCAACACTTTGGCATAGTTTTTTTTTTTTGGTTTTTTTGGAAAGTGTTCAAATGCACGCTTCCATTAAGGATTTAAGAATTTAGTTTTTGGCGACAATAAATAAGAATATATATTCGTATACTCGTATTCCTGCTATTGTTGGGCTCTTTGTTAAATGTAACACTCGCCCAAGGCCCACACAAGCACACTTTGACCTTTAGGTTTGTTTATTAAAAACACAGTTGATTTTCGCCAGTCCAGATAGTTAGCCAGTTTAGTTAGTTAGTTAGTTAGTCAGTCAGTTAGTCGGTAAATGAGTGGGTTGTGCCCCCAAGTTGTGGCTGACATTTCGATTGAACCTCGTTGAGTAATGCCTTTGACAAGTTTTTGCAGATTTTTTTGTCGACTTTATGTTAAAGTTAAAGAAATATGATCACAATTGGAGCTAAGATATCAAGGGATTTAAGGGATTTTATTTAAATATAAGTAAAATTTGATTAAAATTCCAATTATTCTGGGCAACTTGGCATTATTTTTATTATTTTTTATATATATTTTTATTTTCAAGTTTTTATTCAATGTTTTATTTATGGGAACTGTAAGAGTCTTGAGGGATAAACACTTTATTTTTTTTATAAATATTTCCTTTTAAGTTCTTACTCAAAGTTTTATTTAAATAAGCTGAAAGAGACTTTATAATTAAACACTATCATAAAGCATTTCTAAAATATTTAATTAGATAATTTGCAAGCTTCAATAATTGCGTGAATTTGTTACTGTTAATTATCAATATTATAATATGTAAAATTTTAATTATTATTTGCGATCAAATGTTAACTAAATGTTAACATCTTAGACTTTATAATATAGCTTTATCGTATTAGAATCGATCAAAAGCAAAACTTGTTAATCCAATTTCAATTAAAATTTTCGTTATTCTAATTGATTTCCAAACATGTTGAACTTCAAGCTGTCACAAGTTCTTGAGGTTACTTCGATGTAAATACTTTGACTAAAACTTGTGACTACTTCAAGTTTTTGGTTATACCACATCAAGGTGCCCCAATGCCCCCTCTGCGGTTAAATGTTCAAATGTTTAAATGATTTAAATGATTTATGACTAAACAAAAGAAACGAAATAGAATAAAAACGATTATCATTGTTTAAGCATTGGGCATGAATTTATCAGATTTATGGAGGGGGATTTCTCTCTTTATTGTGATGATCATTTTGAGCAGAAGCTGCTGCTGGCAGTTGCCCCAAAGCTTGATGCCCCATCTGCTCAATATTCAGGCAAAAAAAAAAAAACACAGGCAACATTTTACCTTAGTTGCAACTTATACTTAATGTGCCCCAATTTGTGTTCTGGCAACGACAGACGGCGGAAGTGCAACATGCTCAAGTAACTGTTATTGCTGTTGTTGCTGTTGTTGTTGTATCGATTGTGCCACAATAACAGCAACACCAGCAAGTGGCAAGCGATACGGTGGCAACATGCATTCGATCGTTTTGACGCGTCCTCGTCAGCATGTTGAAAAGTTTTTTTTTTGTTCGGTTTTTGCTTTTTTTTTTTTTAATTTTTTTGTGAGCCCTGCTGTCGCTTTGTTAGCTCTTTGCATGCCACAAATTATGTTTCTGTTACTGCAGCGGCAGCAACGCCCCTCCCCCCCTGCCTGCAGCCTGTCAATCTATCAGCATTTCTGACAGGGCAAAAGCAATGCGATCAAAAAGTTGCAGGTTGACGTCTCTCCTGTTTTGCCGTCCCCAATACTCCTCAACTATATTATTATTATTTTCTCTGTGATTTTTTTTTCTTTTTTTTTTTGGTTTTTCGCTCCTTTTGCAGCTGCTGCTGTCGTTGTCTTCCAATAAGTTCTCATATCTTTAAGTAGAAACGACAACGTTCATTGTTAATTTGGTTAATTGGAGGCAATTGAAAGCCGCTTTGCAGTTCATTAAGTCTCATCAGTAGAAGAGAAGAAGCTGCAAGGTTTGGGTATTGTGGCATATATTGCCAGAACAATTTTCCTACGCTTTTTTTTGTATGTGTGTTTGTACTTCATGTGGCAATATACATTTTATGAGCGTGTTGCCTGCCGGCCTGCCTGCTGCTCTGTCGCCAGACTAATTAAAATATTTGCACTCAAATGCTTAAGCAATAAATATTTGTCAAGCTATCATCATTAGAGACAACGACGATGATGACCCCAAATGGCGAGCACTTTGGAAACATGGCAAATGCTAATGGTAATAGAAATGAAAATGGAAATGGAAATGGACATGAAAATAAAATAAGAACAACAACAACAACAACAACAAGCAAATGAAAATGAAAACGAACTCATGAAAATGAAAATGACTATGAGAATCTATGAGCGGCACTTTTAAAAAGTGCTCCAGTTTTCTATATATATATATATTGTGAAGGGGCGTTGCAAGACGCTCTTTAGCTTGCAGCTGCCCCATGCCATGCATTGGCCTGCATTTCAGATGAGCTTTAATGGCGCCGCCTAAATGCAAGTCGAGTGTCCACAAGCCCCCCCCTTGCCCCCTTGCCACCCCAATCCTGTAGCAAACAGAACGCCAATTAATAGTCATTGATGGAAAAGTTGAACCAGAGCACATTCAAATTGAAGTGTGCCCCGGTTTATCTTGAGGGTTGCCAGCTGCCAGTGTGTGTATGGGTAGTTTTCTTTTATTTGAGGGTTGGCAAGCAGCCCAAGGAACAAGGCAACGTTGTCAAATTAGTCCAAATCCGAATTGCAAATAGAAAGCCAAATGTGGCTTTCAAATGTCCATAAAATTTGCTTATTGTTAAAAGCAGCTTTGCCAAAAACAAAAACAAAAAAAAAAAATATTTTAAAAATAAGTAAGTAGAGCCGACTACGGCAGACCCTGTAAACAGGCAAAAATACTCTTATATACATATATGCACAGTCCAAATCAAGCCAGGATTAATAAGGTTTATAAATTACTTAGTCCATTTTTTTTTATTATTTTTTTTTTTAAATTTATTTGCAATCTATCTTTGGCAACATTTTTGTCAAATTTTTGTTATTTGTAATAATTGTCAGGCTAAACTGTTCTATAAGATTCGTCGACTTATTACAAGAAAATAAATAATTTTAAAATTATGAATAAAATAAAATAAGCAAATAAATAAATAAATAATACCTTAAATCTTAATAGCTAAAACCACTAGAGAATTCTAAGTGTCAAAAACATTTATACTTATTTTTGAACAGACAATAGACGAGTACTCGACTACCGAACACCCTGTATCCAGTCAGAAATCTACAAACATAATTTCTTCCAAATACATGCACATTCAAATCAAGCAGTGCAAACAGGAATTTGAACATCAAGCAGTTCAACGGTCATTGCTTGCATTTCGGGTGCAACAGCAACCAGCTTTTGAATGCAAGAACAATTTTTTTCGGTGTTTATTATCGGATCGTAATGATATTTGTACAGCTTATTTAGATCAGCATTATAATTAGAATGCCAAAAATCATTAAATAAATTAAAATTGTGCATTTAAATCTTTAAAGTGATGTGGGGGAAAGTATCGGAGATTATCAATTAACTTGTTTTGCGTATGGTATACAGGACCTTCATACCAAATATGATGTCTTTAGATCTTATAGTTTTCGTTATCTGTATATCAGACTGACAATTAGGGCTACATGGACTCGTCTCTTTATCCTGATCAAGAATATATGAATTTATATACTTTATATGATCATAGGTGCCTTGCTATGCTCGTTACATACATTTGCACAGTTTTATGACACCATTTTACCCATTTTAAATGGCTACAGGGTGTTAGAAATCGATAAGGCTAGCTGCCAAATATAATGCCATATGGTATGTCCTTAACAGAAGATAAAAAAGAGCAAGTAAAATATTAAATTGAAAGCAACAATTTGCATATATCAATTGTATATATAATTTATTAAAGTTTTAGAATTAAATACAATTGAGTAAAATTTAAGCAACTTTTTTCTACAATTTAGCGTGCAATCTTTTCACGCAACTTGCACGAAACGTGCAAATTTTGTTGTAAATAAGAATTAAGTTATATTTGACAATAAATTTTATAATTATTTATTACAGTATTGTTAAATATTTAAGCTTAATTTTCGCAGGCTGCACGTTCTACAATTTAGCGTGCAATTTACCGTGCAATCTTTTCACGCAATTTGCACGAAACGGTTTGAAAACATTTTAATGCCTGTTTTAATCGCGCACAATATTTGGCCAGAGTATTGTAAATCATTAAAAAATATCAAAAAAAAAAAAAATTTATTTCTTGCAACACGCAACATTTAAACGCATATAAATTTATCATTTAAAATTGTTTTCCCTTTGACAGATGCACGCAATTTAAATTCATGCAACAATTGCAATGTTTAACAAATACATTTCGATAAATTCCTCACGAAAGCAACTCAATTTTTAATTACAGTGCAAACACAGTTTTGTCAAAAGTTACGAAACTTTTAGTCAACTATATAAGTATTCAAAGCTGTATAACAATTTTAACTTAATAAAAGAGCACACAATCCAACGGATATTACATACTTCCTGTCAGGTAGTAGCTTCTCAAGTGATCAATGTATTATACACACACAAACACACCAGTGTATTTCTATATATATATATATATTCAACGAATTGCATCTCAACTCAAACACTCAGTCAGAGTTTAGGGAGTATCTAACATTATTGTCGCATTTTATTTTTTTTTTCCTTCCCATTTCTTTTTCGCTTTTCTAAGCAGCGTCGTCTGCGACAGAACTTATGAAAATGTTTTACAATATCCTTTTTATGTTATTACAAGTGTATGTCCTTGTCGCCAGCTTTGTCAAAATGTCTGGCAACGCTTCTTTTACTGCTATTCTTATTTTTTTTTTTTTTTCTTTTACTTTTCTTACGGGTGGCGGCGTCGGGCGTAGATTGACAACGACGCCTTCGCCCGTCGACAACTTCGCGCTCTGCGTTTGAATATGTCATTACTCCTCGTTGTGTGTTGCCGCCTCGTCACCCCTGCTGCCGCCCTCTAGTGGCAACAATAACAAGAGCAGCAGCAGCAGTGGCAGCAGTGGCAGCAGTGGCAACTACAATGTTGACGCCTCGTCCTCTGCACTCTCTGAAGCTCCGTCAACAAGAATGTATGCTGATATGTCCTTGTTGTTGTTATCCTTCAATGCGTGTGGTGGGTGGCTTCGCAAACGGAAGTGACAGTTGAACATTCATTCTTACATTCATTCTTACATTCATTCATTCATTCATGCATTCATTCATTCAGTCAGTCAAGCAAGTCAAGCCCTGCCTAGTGTGCCCACTAACCATTACCCAGTACCGAGTGCCAAGTAACCAGCAACCAGTATAGAGTTGCCGCTTGCCAGTTTTGCTGATGCCTTGTTACCCTGCCCCCGCTCTAAGACGTTCGAGACAAGCTAAAGGCAAAAATCAAGCCAGGCGACGAAGGCGAATATAAAGGAAAAGCTTGACGGGGCCAAAAGTAAAGCAAAAATTCTATGGCAATTTCAAGGCATGTGTGTGTGTGTGTGTGTGTGTGTGTGTGTGCCGCTCCTTTGCCGGAAACACAACGCTATGACTGAGCGGAAGTTTTTTGGAAGCGCATAAAATTATTATGGAGTCGTCTTCCATTTTTTTTTTTCTCTTTTTTTTCATTTCTGTTTTTTCATCGTTGTCGTTGACGTTGCCGGCGCGTCAATTGCGCCAGGACCTTTGGCTAGCACTTCATAGTCCTGCCAAGCTTTTTATGGCCAACTGCCTTCCACTCGCACTCCCCTCTAGCTGCTCCCTCTCCCACCATCTGGCTTATGCGCACTCTGTGTGCATGAATTCACTTTAGTTTGTGTGCAGCTCTCGGCTCACAGAACCCGGCGATTGGTTTTGGCCTTCTGCTTGAGGGTTGTCTTGTCTTTTGCGCTTCCTTTTAGCATTTCAATATTTTGCAGCTTGAAGTTGAGCTCCATTTCCATTTCGAATTTTCTTTGTATCTTCTCAGTCATATTATTTTTATGCGCAAATTTAATATTTACATTTGGCCCAAGTGGATTTCAGCCTGAGACTCTCGGCCTGGTCTACAACTTTTATCAACTGACTATTTCACTAGCCAAGTTCACTGGCCCTGGTCTTGGGCCTCCTCTCCCCCCAGCTAGTTTGACCGCAAATGGTTGTCTTACGAGTACGCGTATATGTATTTAAATATATATCTAGATATATCTTTGCTGTTAACCCACCCTCCAAACCGAAAACCAAATGGCATTTAGATAAGCCCAACTTTGTGCGCACAGCCACAAATTATGCGAGCTGAAATATTTGCGGCCAGTTTGACAGAGACTTTAACCAAACTAAGATTCCCATACACGCAGAGATAAAAAAAAAAGTAATAATTGTTGTTTATAAAAAAATAAACAAAAAAAGAAAAAGTTAAAATGCAATTTAGATAACATTTACATTAAATTGTTGCATATTTATCAGCTAATAATATGTCAGCTTTAGTTATGTTTATTGAATTCATTTTATAAATATATAAAAAAAAAAAAACAATCATTTATTTAAATTGCCATCAATTTATTCTAAACTCTGTGAAATATCTAAAACACATAACTGTCAAATAAATTCAATTGTAACATAATATAAAAATTTTATTGTTTATGGTTTTTTGCTAAAAAAAAAAAAATATTATATCTCTGTAAATTCGAGAAAAAAAACGTTTATTGTTTAGAAATTACATTTTATTGATATATATTACAATTTGATTGCTTAATTTTATTGCTTATTTAAATTTGGGCTTAAGATATTCCATAATATTTAAATAATATCATATATTTTATTTTATTTTCTTTTTATTCATTTTATCATTGCTCATGCCCTTAATATACAAATTTTCTTAAGCAAGTTTATGAACAATTAATATTACATCTGTAAAGATATAAGTGTGGTAATTAATTATAAATATTACATTAAAATAATATATATATTTTATATATGATATTAGTACATAATATCATATGATCAAGTTGATTTTCTGTTGACTCAGACTTCAGCTTAAATGTGAGCTTTACTTTGAGCTTTAAGGTGCTTAGCACTATGGGAAAAAAGTCCGATATTTTAGCATAAATGCAATTTTTTTTTTTAAATTTTTCGATTTTCTAAATCTCAATACTCAAGATAGAACAAAAAGGAATTTATTTAAATTTTTAGGTACCAAAAAAAAGAGATTTTTTTCCATAGTAATTTGTTAAAAAAAAATATTTATAGTGAAATTTAAGTAAATATATATGTAAAGTAAATATGTATATATTAAAAAATATAAAAATATACATAAAAAGCTTTCTCATCCTTTTCGGCTCTGACTCATTTATATGCTCTTTTGACCCCCCACTTACCCCTGAACTGACTCCAGTTTCAGCTCCAGCTGTTCCTTATCTTTGTCGCCTTCTGTGTGTGTGTGTGCTGTTCCAGTTAAATTTTTTGTATAGTTGTAGTTGCATAACCTCCCCAAAAAGTAGACAAAAAAAAAAAAATAAAATAATAATAAAGAAACGCAACCCTCTATAACAGCCACCCCCACACGCGCCCACGCACTGGCCACCCCTCTTGGGCCTGTGACAGGATGACTCATGCGCTGGTCGCGGCTTTGTCTCATTTGTTATGCCTATTTTTATTATAGTATATATATATATATATCTTATTGTTGCCCAATTTCTGAGCCCCCCTCATGCTGTTTTCTAATAGTAAATTAGCACATTGGCCAGCTGACTGGGACAGCTGACACCCACCCGCGTGAATGATCGCAGGGTTGTCCTGAAATAGACAACCACCGAAAGGGAATTTTAATTTTTTTATTTTTTTTTCTTAAGTGAATATATCATTTTTGTTACAATCACTTTTTTTTTTCCTGTAGTTAAATATAATTTTCTGTGAAATTTGTAAAACATTTCAAAATACAACCAGGACAACAAGCAACCACTTAACGGTTGTTGCCACGTTCATTCATTTTGTAGCCTTACTGTTGTTGTTGGGCATGTCCTGGAGTGCGTTTATTCACTACTCACACACATACAGACAGACAGACAGACAGAGAGACTCGACTGATTCATTTAACAACAACGTTTGGGTTCCATTTGGTTTGTTTCGGTTTCGTGCCACACGTTTTGTACCTCGTTGTTGTGTGCTTTTATTATTATTTCGGTTTTTTGTTTTTTTTTTTTTTATTGCATCGCATGTTTTCTTATGAATACGTCGCATATATTTCACTTTTATGCCACCTTGCCACCCAATGCTCCTTTCTCTCTCTGATATCCAACATTTCCGCATGCATTTTCGTTAGGCTGGGCGCATGCAAAAGGATAATAGAGTCAGGCTCATGAATCATGGCCTGCTGTTTATCAAATGCAAACCGGGGTAAATGGCTAAAGGGAGGGGTGCAAGGTGGCACAGTGTCTAGGAAGAACAACCCTATCTGTGGTTACTTATAGGCTCCACCGTCCGTCCCGTTAAGTCCCACAAATATGTCAATTTTTCAATTTGTTACGTGTATATGCATGGCAAACAAGTAAAATTTACGTGCATTTATTGCCTGACTTTAAATATACCCTCTAACCGTGTAAGGTAATATTTTTTAGATTTTTTTTTTTTTTAAATATTTGAACTTACTTCCATTAAAAATTCTGTGTAACAAATTCCTAATTATTGCTCATTGAAGTAAACTGATTAACTTGCACTACGGCAAAATGTCAAATATTTTGGCATATATATAATTTTTTTGTTTTTTGGTGTTTTAAAAATTTTTGGATTTTTTTTAAGATAAAGTTCGTGCTGAATTTCAAATCTCTAGCTATATATTTAAAGTTAATGCCAAAAAATCGAGCTTTTTTGCCTTGTTTCAATTGTTTCGAGTGTTTATTGTTTATGCAATAATTTTCCATAAAAGCCGGCGCAATTTTAATTTAAATTTAATCCTTAATTTTAATTCTAAAACCAAACTTAATTTATTTCAATTAAAAAGCCCAACAATTCTGCTACATAATATTTATCTACATCGTATTACCTAGCTACAAGTTAACAATTGTTACAAATCATCTATAAAAACGATATATACCCTAACTTATCAATATGTGTACCCACAAAATAAATGGCAGCATGAGCAAGAACAATTGCAATAATTCCATAAAATACGATGCTAAAATTGTACAAATATTTCCATCAATTGTCCTTCCATTTCCATCTTTATCTACATTTCTCAACAATTCTCGATTTGACTCCTTGCTTGAGTAATTCAATTAAAAAACTTGCATTAGTAGCACATAAAACAAGAATTTTCTGAGCTGGAAAAACTATTTGATATGTGTGCTATGTGCATTGCAATTATCGCATTACAAATTTTTCAACTTTTTTATTTTTTGTTTAGCAATTTTGCTTGGCAGTCCGAATGCCATTTGACATTTTTTTGTGTATTGTGGCCCGATGATAATGTCTTTCAGCATTTAATATATATACAATAAAATAATGGATATAAAACAATAGCTATTTTATATATATGGGGCTTTCCAATTATAGCATATTGCAGTCATGTTTTGCTTAAAAGGATTATTTAAGTTTCTGTGGAATTTTTATCCTATAAAAGTTATACTCGTGTTATAAGTTGATATTAAATTTTAAATATAATTTTTACTTCAAAAACAAGAGGGTATGCCGAACTTGAGAGTGTCATATGAATAAAAAAAAATATATTTCCATTTAAATATACTAATTTTTCACTTTATGATTTAAATTTGATAAAAAAAAATTATCTCATTTTATAGAGCGCATATTATATCATTTATTTAGGTAGTTAAGATATTTTGAATAAACCTAATTTTCTACAAATCGTTCCTATGACAACTATATAATATAGTAATTCGATCTAAAGAGTTTACGTTAATCTACAGCTTATATTAATAAGAAACAACTGTGTCAAGTTTGAACAATCAAAACGGATAGATTCAATAGATGGAAACACCTTTTGATAATGTTCAGGAATATATATACTATTCTAGATCAACCCGGCGTGCGTTGCTACTCCAAAAAAAATATTGAATTAGAAAAATTAAATAAATAAACATAATATAAAATGCTTCAGCTGAGATTTTTATATAATTTTTTAATGCATTTTCCAACCACTTCCCGAAATATTTTTGACAAAATTTTTAGATTGCCAAACTACTATATAAAAGGAAGCTACAGTAAAAATTTCAGATTTCTAGCTTCAACCTCTTGGCCTGCTTGAACAGTTTTATAATATATATATTTTATATATATATATAGATAATTTGGGGCACACCGTCCTTTGAGTTCAAATATTATTTTTGAAGCTGCTTTGTTGAGTTGAAGAGACATTTAACAGGTTCAGAATTGAGTCGCATATATTAATAGACAGCAATTTAGATAATAATGGGCACAATAATCAATTTTCGATATACAAGCATAAAAACTGCAACAATTATGGCCATAAGAAAAGTTATAAGCATCTAGACAAGGGCCAAAAATGCCCTTACCCATTCCCATCGTAATTATGAGAACTGCATAAAAATGTCGATTTTATGCGAAAACTGCGTGCTTCGTTGTTAGACGACCCTAGGACCAATCAGCCAGTCAGCCAGCTATATAGCTATATAGCTATATGGGTATTATGTCTAATAAACATTTCTTTTGTGATCCCTCCCCCGCACATACATAGAGTATTCAACTACACCATTACCCTACTCACATCAACATCTTCGGTTGTAAAAAGGCCAAAGGCCTTACCGACCAAATGCGGAAGCCGGCGCGACCTAACACGACTCGTGCGTGTTTATGGCCAAATAACAACAACAACAACAATTACAATATCGCACAATAACAACAATTAATATGTACACAAGCAAACCTTAAATTAATAAGCTGACTTTTATATACTATATACAAATATACTTATATAAAAATACTATATATATATATATTTTTTATATATATTTATATAATTTTTTTTATTTATTTTTCTTTTTGTTCTTGCAGCTTTGACAGCGTCTCAGTGCCACACACAGCCTTGAGTGGCAATCGGTAAGTCTATTTGACAAATAATCTTAGTACAACAATCATAAATAAAATGTTCGAATAAACTCGTACTTAACTCAAATTTATACAATATAAATTCGTCATATAATCCTAACTATATGCATTTGAGTATTATTGAAGTAACTCATATATCTGGTAATTAAATAAATCACATATAAAATGTTATTGCATAAATGTAACATGAGAATATAACATTTGTATCGCAAACGAATTTTTATACGTTTTTTTTTTGTATTATAAATCTTTAATTCAGAATTTTTTTATTAAGCTGCAGAATATTGGCTTAACTTTATATCTACATTTGAATTGTAGTCGATTTTCCATAGATGAAAGAAGTTGTAAATATATTACAGGCCAACATTTTATTCTACGATGTATCATGTACTTACAGATATATATCAAATATCAAATTTTGTTCAAAATTTTTACAGCAATTTATTGTTCATTGTTGTGTTTTTATTGTTGAGATTTTTTGTGAGTTTTAATCGGTCAAAATTCAATCTGTGATTTGGGAAAAAAATAAATTTTAAATGCAATATTCGTATGTTGTGTACTCAATCAGAATTCGTTCTTAAGGATTTTTAAGCAACTTTCAAATAAAGTTTTTATACTATATTAACTTTTAACTCCATAATTGAGCATTAATAAACTACTATTACAAGAAAATTTAAAATTCTTGTTTATTCAGCAGCAGTACACATTCATTTCAATGTACATAAAAATGTTTTTTAATAAAATGTAATACAAATATTTGCGAATTTTTGTAATTTATTATTATGTCAATTTTTTAAAATTTAATTAAATTTCATTTCATACCATAACTGCTCAATAGTAAATTGCTGAAAACTGATTATTAATTAATTTATTTTTTAAATACTTCAAATTCGAAAATAGTCGACAATCGTCTTTTGTTCATGTCAATTGCTGGATTTTACTTTTATTTTAATGCAATTTAACTGTTAAGATATATTTTTTTTCATTATTAATATATACATAATTATAGATAAAAGTGAAATGTAAAATATATTAGAGCTAGTTAGCAACCAAATAATAAATTAAAAAAACTAAGAAATTTTTTGGTAATTACAAAATTTGATTTAAATATTTTGCTTAAATTGATCAATGTAAATTTAATTGTGCCATATAAAAAATGTATAAGTCTGAACTATGAGCTGCTGTGCATTGTGGTTTCTTTTTGGTGGTCTAGGCTAAAAATACGAGTATGTTTTGTATCTAAAAAACAACCGCTGCTGCGACTTTGCATTACAAAACATAATAGCAACAACAACAACGACAACAACTTGAACAACCTGAACAACGCCAATGACAACTTTGAAACACTGCCCACGCCAAGCCCTTGAAGAGCTGTTGCTAAAGCTGGAGTTTGGAGTTGGAGTTTAGAGTTTGGAGTTTGGAGCTAGAGATGAAGCTAAAGCCAGAGCTGTTGGTCAATCGCCAATTAGAGCTGACAAGCTATCGATAGAGTCAAGTTCGATAGTTTTGTAAATATTTACAAAAATGATTTTGTGAAAATAAGGAATCAAAAATTATCAATGGAACTATCAAACGTTTGGGAAGTTTTAAAAAATATTTAAGCTAAAAACTAAACTGGTTTTTATCCATATAACTAAAAAAAAATCCAACTCTTAAAGCAATTATTTTGCTTTTACATTTTAAATAGTAAACACTCCCCGCCATCCCGTTTCTATTTTCACTTTCCGAAAGTTTTCTCGGAAATGAATTCACCTTGCCACTTCCGATTATTATTTCCGTTTTAAAATTGTAGATTAAATTTATTTGCAGCTAACATTGATATGTCCTTCTTTTTGTCATTAAAGAAGAAAATTTTTACAAAATTTTGGCAAGAATAAAAATACAAAAATTTATAGCTATGTAAGAAAAATTTTACACGCTTAAAAGACGCTCTATTTAGTCAATGTTGAATGTGATTATGAGCGATTGTAATTTTTGCCGATACTATCGATAGTGACAACGTTAATTTACCATCGCTGACTACAATTAGCTGTAGCTTTGTTTTTGTCTCTGACTCTGCTTGCATTTACCGAGCTAAACAATTATCGAACTACCGAATGAAGGTAAAAATGTCATCGATACTATCGATAATACTTTAGTTTACCATCGCTGACTACTATCAGATGTAGCTTTGTTTTTGTCTCTGACTCTGCTTGCATTTACCGAGCTAAACAATTATCGAACTACCGAATGAAGGTAAAAATGTCATCGATAGTATCGATAATACTTTAGTTTACCATCGCTGACTACAATCAGCTGTAGCTTTGTTTCTGTCTCTGACTCTCCTTGGTTTTGTTGTGTCGAGCAAAGCTATGCCTCGACTTTGGCGTTCATAATAATTAGTTATAATCGGATTTAGTTGGTCGACGCTGGCGATATCGATGTCGATGTCGATGTCTGTGTCGATGGTGATGGCGACAACGACGATGTTAAAGGTGTCGTATGGCTTTTGGTCTTTGGTATTGCAAACACGCCCACATGCAGCACCACTTGAGCTTTGGAACTGGACCGACCACAAACCGAAATGAAAAACCATAAAGAAAAACTCGAATATTGCCTGTGAGTGGGTCGTGGGGTTGTTGCTGTTGTTGGGTTGACTGCCAGTTCATTATTATGCTCTTTTCTAACACGTTTCGATTCGATTCGTTAGCTCAAACTCAATGCACTAACTAAGCCAGCCAGAAACTGACACATCCACAACCACATAACGTTTCAGGGGGGCCTCACAGCAAGATCGAAAAAAAAAACCAAAACTCGAATACCCTCCGAAAAAAAAATAATAAATAAAAAAAAAAAACTAAAACCTGTATAGAAAAGTCTTTTTTATACTATGTCTATAGTATATATTCCGTACATACATATAAATTTATTGAATTGATTTGTATTTGTATTTCTTTGTCGTTTTTTAAATAGTTTTTTTTTTTTTTTTTTTTTTGTTGAACGTTCACCTGTACGCCATTGGATTGCACTTTCAGTATCCAAAATGCTGCGTCATGTGGTTATTGGACATGGGGGCTCTAACCAGGAGGGGGCATTGCCTCCGAGTTGCGGCATATAACTCAATTAGCTGCATAAACCAGGTGGGGCAGGCAGCAACTTTTTGTTAGCTAAAGCTTGAGATGAAGCGATGCACAGAACTATAATGTCACAGGCTGTCCAAGTAAAGGAGCATACAGGATTTTTTTTGTGGATTAAGGTCAGAATTTGTAAGCCATGCAGCAAAAAAAAAAAAAAAAGAAAAAAGAAGAAGAAGCCTACAGTTGGCTAGAATCCAGTTTTGTGGTCACTTTAACAGCAAATCTCCACATAGTCTTCAGCACAGACACTGGAAAAAAAATAATGGCAATTTGCATTCAGACAAATTTTTAACAATTAATTGAAAAAAAAATTTTTTTTATTATATTATTGAGAGTGGGTTAATAAGGCCGTTGTTATGAATTTGTAATTATTTTAATATAATAATATAAGCAAAAAAAAATAATTGATTTTCTTGCATATAATTAATATTAATACTTTAAAGTTCTCTGATTCAAATATATTGTTGAATCAAATAATATTTTCTTCCATAAATATTTTAAAGAGAATCAAAATAAATACATTTTAATTTTTATTTTAAAAGAAAATTCTCTTGATTTTCTGACAAGTTTTTAATTCTTGAGATTACTTATTAGAACAAGTTGCATTTATTAAAAAACATTGATAATTTTTTTTTATATAAATAAATATATTAACGTTCCTTGAATAAAATAATATTTTTGCTATAAATTATTCAAAGAAAATTAAATGATGCAACAATAATGAATATTTTAATTATTATTGTAAAAGAAAATTCTCTTGATTTTTTGACAAGTTTTTTAGTTCTTAAGATTACTCAACAGGATAAATTGCATTAAATAAAAATATAATAAAATAAATTAGATATGTTATTTGCAATTTCCTAATAAAATATCACTTTTCTTCATTGTAGTAAATTTTAACTAATGTTGAATATATTTCAAATTTTTATAAATATTTCTATAGTTGTAATTTTGTTGAGTGGCATTGTTGTAGCTGTTTTTTTTTTTTTTTTTTTTTGTGGCATCACAATCAATGGATATGAATCGATCTCTCTTTCTCTCTCTCTCTCTATTGGCCAACCCACACGGCCTTACCACGTCACAGTCTTATGGCTAAAAGTGTGGCTAAAAAAAAACAAAGAAAAAAAGAAAATAAAAATAAAAATAAAAATCCACTGTGGTTTGTGTGTGGGCGATCCAGCTGGTTGATTTGCTCTTGCAGAGAGAATGGAGCGTACGGCATCAAAAATATGTTAATAAGGCTTAAAGTTATACACAAATCTTAAGACTGAGCTTGGGCTATACCCAAATAGAAACTGTCCAGATCTCTGTTGTAATACAAAACCAGAAACATGAATTTCTACAATGATTTTGACAGCAATGGAAATGGAACTGGATGTTGAATGTTGGATGCTGGGGCAGACAGCTGGCATGATGACTTCAAGCTGACTTTGTGTGTCATTTTGGGGCTGTAGCGGAAGGCAGTTTTATTTTTTATATTTTTTTTTTTAAATTTTTATATATTTTTTTTGGAAGGGATCGATCTTTGTCTCTAGCTGTATCTCTTACTGACATTCTCTGTCTCGTTTTGTGTTCGCTTGATGCCTTAGTTATTTAATTTCCTGCCAGTGTGCTCCCCTGTGCGCAACTTGAACTCTTCAATTGTTGTTGTTGTTGCAGCTACTGCTGCCTCTTGTTGTTGTTGCTCTCGTTGTGGCGGCAACATCTTCTTTTCTCAATTTCGCCTTTGCACGCTGCTTCTCCCCAAAACTCACAGCACGGAATCAGTTAAGTTCAGGTGTTCAATTTACTGATTGAAATTCTGTTCAATGTGGCCAGGCAACTTTCGTTGAGCGTCCAGTTTTTTATGCTGTCGCTGTCGCTGTTGTTGTTGTTGTTGTTGTTGTGTCAACGTTTTTTTCTTTTTTTCTTATATTTTTTTTATACTATACTATCTTGGTTATTTTTTTTTCCTGATTTTGTGCTTGTTAAAATGCGCATCGAGTGGAGTTTTTTTTTTTTTTTAATTTTTTGGTGGGACCACATATGATTTTTGTTTCATAATTTTATGCTTGAACGTTGTGGCCATGTCAGGAATTATGTTAGAATTATGCTAATGAGCCCGAAGGGGGCAGCCAACTCGAAATGCTTTAATTATGCGCGGTCAACACAAGTTTTAGCGATCATCATCTCAATGTTCTTAACTCATCGACCATCTAAATGAAGGGCAAAAACTTTTGCTCTAAGCAACAAAAACATGGCCAAAAGTGAACTGATTAAATGTCAAAACGATAAGCTGGGAAAATGCCAAAAAAAATAAAAAAAAAAAAAATAAAAATAAAATAGAAAAAAATTCTGAGCTTGCCTCCTCTTGTCCGTCCCATTATAACATATATGTATTTATGTGTGGATGTATAATATATGTATATAGCAGTGAGTAGCCCTTATTATCTTGAATTTCCTGAGCGCAGGACGAAACTTAACTTTTGCTGACTTTGTAGATAGTCCAACAAAACTTGAAAGGGCCGCCCACAAAACTTCCCCTCTGGCTGTATGTGTGTGTGTGTGTGTGGGCTTTTAGGGGGAAGTTCGGGGATGTCCCTTCTTGCCATTAATAGGCGATTTAAGTTTATTTTTTGCCCGTTGGCTCGGCTTTTTTATTGACACTGGGCCGGAGCCCTATGCCCTTCAATGTAGCATGTAGCATTTTGCATGGCGCCTTCCAAGTGCCCCACACGAATCGCTCTCTCTCTCTCTCTATCTCTCTCTATCGTTTATCAATCCCTCTCACTCTGCTTGTCCTTGCCGGCTTCTTCAATCATGGCTGGGACCAGGATTTGTTTGGTTTTGCTTTGACTTTGGCTTTACCACTTGGACCTTTGGCCCTAAGTCGCTGCCTTTTAGTTGATTTGCTCAAGCAAACAAATTGACAACAAAGTGCAGCTCACACACACACACACACCCACACGCACACACACACACACACACTTGGACCTGTGGCACACAAATTGATTTTAATTGTTAAGCATTCCCTTTTTTAATTGTCCTAATCTCTGCCTAACTCTGGGCTTGCCAATATCCTTTACCTTTATTTGTTGCCATCTGTCAAACGCTTTCCCATATCCTTTCTTTTCTCTTTACCTCCTGCTCTGTCACTTTATCTCCTTGCAATTGCCATTTTTATTTTTTCAGCAAAAGTCCTTTAAGTAGCCTCTTTTTTTTTTGTAAAGGGTTAACCGGTCCCTGAGGGCCCTTGGCATTGTGTGTGTGTGTGTGTATGTGTGTGTGTATGTGTGTGTGTGTGTGTGTGTGTGTGTGTGTGTGTGTGCTTGCTTAGCAGGAGCATTCGATTCTGGCTTAAGGTACAGTTGACACTTTAACTGCTAGTTAATGTGCCCGTTAAGATTGAGCCTGATTTGTCTTGATTTTCCTGTCAGACAAAAGCTGAATGCGTTATAGCTTCTGATTTTAAGTGCTATAGCAGGCAGCTTTCCATATTAATAGCATTGTTAGGGCTTAGCTGAATTTATCGATACTATCGATTAAATATTTAAAGAATTAAATAGAAAGCTAATACAATTTTTAAATGTGTAAGTAAATTTTTAATTTAAATTTATAATTTAAATTTCGATATTGAAACAAAATTTATTACACTTCAACATTTTTAAGGTCATGTAGTCCTAGTCGAGTACAGAATTTCTGTATACCGGAAATTTTGAAGTCAAACACAAAATCGGCCGTTTTTTTTATTAAAACATTTTCAATAATAGTAGCATCAATTTTAATAACTTCTAAACCATTAAATTTATAAGCAAATTGTGTGTCCCTTATTTGAAGCCACACAAATTCGTTTTTTTTTTTTAGCAATAATTTTATAAATCGGTGGAGACATACGCGGCTTATAGCCAACTATATAAGCCCAATTAAAAAACGTCAACAAAAATTTTTAAATTTTTTAAATATATTTTTTTTGTTAGGAAGCCTAAATGCATAAAAAAAAAAAGTTGGTTTTGAATGCTACTGAAAATTTGAAAATTTTAATTTCTTCGACACGTATTTAATTTGGAACTTTCGTTATTTTCTTCCAAACTTTGCGCTCTTTAATCAAGCTCTGCATATTCTGTCATATCAGAAGACATAGAGTGAGAGTCTGGAAATAAACTAAAAAAAAAAAAATTAAAAAAAAAAGTTTACTTATTGGCTTGTCTATCGGGACAGCTGCTGCTGGTTTTTTGTATTTTTTTTTATTTTTTTTTTTGGGAAACGTTAGCTAGTTGCAGCTGCAATTGGTTAGCTAAGAACTTGGCGTAGAAAGTGGGTGCAACTTTAAAACTAAACTCAAGTTGGGCAGAGTCTGGGGCAACAACAAAAGTTTGCCACGCTTCAATATAAATTTTTCAAAAGTTATTTGTACCAGGTGGGTCTATTATTGATTTATGAGAGAGGCAGGTCGTTATTGGACGATTGGTCATTTGGTCGTTTGGTCGTTTGGTCGTTTGGACGTTTTTACGTGTCCATAGTTTGCCATTGAGGCCAAAACTGTAAATGACAAAGCTGAGAAAAGCGAAGGAAGCTCAACATCCGCTGCAGCGCTTGCATCTAATAACTTGAAAAAATAAGAAATAAAAATATATATAAAAAAAAAGATGATAATAATGCGAGCTGAGTTGGATTTTTAGAAACTGGTTCGACCGGAGCACAAAATAATTAGCATGGGGCAGGCAATGGGCGCTCCAAAAGAGAGAGAGAGAGAGATGGTCACATTCATCACAAAAATAACTTCATTGGAGTCTGGTTTGGTAGTAACATCTTGGCTCAGGTCGGGCGTTGCCGCAGCACCTGTTCCCTGAGCTTGCAGATGACTATAAATATCGCAAAGATGCTTGGCATGCTGCGTAAAGGATGCTGCACGCATGCTGCAGCTGCAACATCTTGTGGCCAGTGGCCAGTGGCTGGCAACAACAGCAACAGCCACAGCAGCAGCAGCAGCTGCCACTAAAGGAAGCCCAATGGCTGGGAAGTGATGCTGACAAAACAAGCTGCCTCTCGTTCCCCCTGCGTCGACTCCAGCCCCACCATCATTGCTGTTGCTGTTGTATCGATTGGTTGACCAGTGCCAGCTAGAGATTTATGTGTGATAAGCGTCGCCTGAAAATAATTACTGTATCTGCTGCCTGCTGCCGGCTGCCTGCTGCCAGTTGGGGCAAGTTGGGCACTTGCAACTTGCAACGGGGGCAACCAGCAAGCGGCAGCGAAAATTGAAAACTGGAGCGGAAAGCGTTTGGAACGGAAATGTTTTTGTTTGTCGAGTGATTGGCATTTTGGTTTTGCAAACGGATCCCCATGCCTTGCAAATCACTCAGAGCAACATAGTAAAATAAAACTGAGATAGAAAAAAAATACATAAATATAAATAAAAAGAGAATGTAAGTAGGAAAAGCTATCGAAAAAGCAAGAGAAATTGAATATGGTACATACAAATAAGTAGAAAGAATTGACATTCGAAATAGTTAGTATTAATTTACAAATTAAATAATAAACAAACCAGCAAAAATTTAATAAATTTAATTTTATTGTAAATTCAAGCTGCGTAAAGAAATTCGAAACATATTTCTACAATTTATTTTACTATCATATCAAATAATAATGCAAATTCTTATAAAACACAAAAATCAATTCCAAATTTAAATTAATGTTGAGAGTTAAATATTTTTGATAGAAACAATTTTTAATTTCAAATATTAAAATAAAATGCGGTTGCAACTGAAGTAAAAATTTAAATATTATGCAACAGTAAAACTTTTAGAGGAATTTAACAGGATCCGTAACATTTATGAAAGCCTAAAAAAATTAAAACTCAATTTTAATTATTATTTTTGACGAATATTCTAGAAGATAAAATTAATTAATATTGGAATATATTTTTTTAAGTCACAAATAAAAGTCTTTCTTTGAAATTATAAACAATTTGGTGCAATTAAAACGAAAATTAATCTGCTACTTATAACTGATTTTTTAATTTGAAGAATTTAATCGGGCACTTCAATTTAAAAAAAATTTAATGCTGAACAACTCAGTCTATCAGAAAACCATTTCTATCCTAAATATCCCTAAAACATCATTCAAAATTTCCATTTACTATGATATAAAATGAAAATTTCACTGTAAACTGAAGAAAAGACTTGTGAGTTTATATAAAACAACTAAAAACAATTTAAAATTAAATTTATGGTAAATATTGCTTTCATTTCATATTCAGCTTACATTTCATTTTGTTAGAATTTTCATACTGTCATAAATCTAAATTTAATTCCAAAATATCTCTTAAGCACCATTCTAACAATTTACTATCATATCAAGTGACTATTACATGGAAAACAGTTGTAGCTGAAAGTGAAACCCAGAGAGTTTTCAGCAGTTAAGATAAAAGTACAAAACCAAAAAAAAACCAAAAAAGAAACCAAAAAAAAAACCAAATACTCTGGAACTGGCGATAAACGAGCGTGTCTATAATCACTTTTAATTAGCGACCATCTCTCACAAAGGTCTCGCAACTTACAAGTCGTCAAATGGTTCCCAGTCATACTACCACTAAAGCGTTTCCAAAAAAAAAAAAAGAAGAAAAAAAAATTTCAATGCATGGGCTCTAATTTTGAATCATTTCCAGGTCTTTGCCGGGGGGGATCGAAGGGGTTAGGAACTTGTTGATCTGTTACCCCTTATATCTTGCTCTCCATGCAGCTCTTAAGTCAAACGGAAGCAAACGCGGTAATCTTTTTGCTTGGTGCGTTTTGGGGTCTCTCTTCGGTTTTTATGGATTTCTGTTTGCTGCTTCTTCTTCTGCTTCGTCTTCTTAATTTTTTTTTTTAGTTTTTTTTTTTAATGCTCTGCTATAATTTTCTCAGTCTGCGTCTGTGTGAGGAGCGCCAATTTCCGTATAAATGCAATAAAAACAAATAACAGCCACAAACTACAAGAAAACAAAATTAGTTGAAAAGCAATAGACGCCAAGTGGCGGAAACGAACTACTTACTACAAAAAAAAAAAAATAATACATATATATATAAATGTAGATATATAGTATAATATGTATACTACTATATACACAATCTCAAAATGTGTACAAAAATGCGTGAGAAAATCCAAGTACTGGTCGCACCTGACGACAAAACCAAAGAGCCACAAACAGGTGAAAGGGAATAAGATATATATATAAAGGGAGGAAGTTGAAGTTCTGGGCGCCATTAGTCGAAGGTTTCAAAGTGCAGCGATTAATGGGGTAGTACACATCCCCCCTTTCCCCACCCACGCTCTCACACAGTTGATTGGATAGATTGTGTTTATAGATATATATATTATGTACATATATATTTATAACATTTGTCATATGTTGTGTGTATGAGTATAATTTATATAAATACATTTAAATTCTGGCAATTGATTTAAATCGATAAATATTTATATTTAAAACAATATTTTGTCAACTGTGAAAAAGATCGTTTGACAAGTTTTTATAATAAATAAATCTGCTTGAAAATTTATAGATTTATTTAGTATTCGCTTGAATTGTCATTTGGCATTCAAAATATATAAATATTATAAAACATTTCAATATAAGGAAATCAAAAAAATGAAAGTGTTTTTAATTACTTAAAAAAAAAAATAAAGCTACATTGAAATTGATCGCTACAGCTGTAAAAATATCGATTATCCGCTTCATCGAAAGCTTCGATTGTTTTTGCCTTCACGATCGATAGTATAGTATGATAGAATATCAATTTAAATTTAATAATATAGTTTAAATTTATATATAATTCTGTTGATTTTTTTTTATAGTATATATTATTATTATTTGTTTCAAAATACAAAAGCTACATATTGTTTAAATTTGAATTTATATTTATTAAGTGTTTCTGCTTGCTTCCTGCTAGTGGAAAATAAAAGACATCAATATGATATTAATATTATATATATTATTATCACTTAAATATGATTCGATATGGAATTCAATAAGGTTTTCCCAGATACCTAAAAGAAATAATTAAATTTACACGAACAAATCATAGCTTAAATATATCTTTCCGTCGCCTTCCTTTAAATTGTGTGGCAACTCTTTTTTTATTACGACGCATCATTTCATAATATTTCCCTTTTACACTCATGAGAAGATGCTCACATTTTTAAAATTTTCTACGAATTTTTTGGCCACATTTTTACACATTCCTTGTTTATATCTTTGTGGTTGTCGTAAGCTCTAGGCCCGACTTCCACCCATATCCAGTTGACGGCCCCGAGCACTTGAGACATTTTTTGGGAAGCGGCTAATTTAAATGTAATTCGTATTGCGGTACCTTCTAGCCGAGGGGCATTATAATATTCTAACAAAATGTGTCTTGAATATCCAGAGAAACCTATATGAAAGTATTCCCTTTGATTCGAACGTTGTTTTGAATATATTTGAACAATTAAAAGCTAAAGTTGGCATTTCATAAGTACTTGGGTCTGGCTGAATATTGAGCTTATGTTTTGTTTTAATTTAAAAATGTTTTTTAAGAGCCATATTTTTGTTATGGCTGTAATTTAATTAGCATGTTTTTGCAAAGGGTATTTAATTTTCGGCACTCCAAAGTTACTTAAATGATTGTTTTTCTTACTTTTTGTTCCATATTGTTTTTTTTATTTTTTTTTTTTGTTTTTGCGCACGTACGAGGCTGTCTGCACTTTTAAGCGCGCCGAAAGCACAAAAACATAAATAAAGCAAAATAAAAAGCAAACGCGACTCCAAACAGCGAACAGCGAACATAAATAATAAACAATAAACGCAATAATAATACTTTCAAAGACCCTGAAGCAATTGTTCAGAAAATGTTGTACAACAAAACGCAAAAATCGTTTACGTACGTAAAGAGTGAAATTGCGTACTGCATACTTTTAGGATGTCAGGAATATTCCATTGCACAGCCAACTTAACAACATAGCTTCATCTCTTTCATTCTCATTCTGTCACTTGCAGCGTCCAGCAGCAATGACAACAAAGCGAAAAGAACTACGAATTGCAAGGATGGGCCAGCATATGGTGACACTGCTCCTGACTATTGGTCTTGGAGTGGCTGGATCCTCAGCATCGCTATACACAAGCTATCAGAACCAGCGATTCGCCATGGAACCGCAAGACCAGACGGCTGTGGTCGGTGCACGCGTCACGCTGCCCTGTCGTGTCATCAACAAGCAGGGCACACTGCAATGGACCAAGGATGACTTTGGTTTGGGCACTTCACGGGATCTGAGCGGATTTGAGCGGTATGCAATGGTCGGCAGCGATGAGGAGGGCGATTATTCGCTTGACATCTATCCGGTGATGTTGGACGATGATGCCAAGTATCAGTGCCAGGTTAGTCCTGGACCAGAGGCACAACCGGCCATACGTTCAACATTTGCCGGTCTGACGGTGCTAGTGCCGCCAGAGGCGCCCAAAATTACGCAGGGCGATGTCATCTATGCCACCGAGGATCGCAAAATTGAGATTGAGTGTGTGTCAATAGGCGGCAAACCCGCAGCCGAGGTAAGTTCAGCAACAGTTAAACGAAAAAAAAAAACAAAAAAAAAGACGGAAAACAGAAAACCGGATTGACAGCAGCGAGTGTCCTGGCCGACAAGCCAAACCGCAGCATGTTGAAAGCGTACTTTCACACGAGCTCGCTCGAAACTAATCAAACAAACAATGGATATCAGTCAAGCGGCGTGACTGCCGGACAGCCAGACAGCCAGACGGCCGGACAGCCATATAGCCAGACTGCCACCTGAATAGCTGACCACCTGACTACATGACTGCCTGACTTGCCGGACACATGCGTCGCCCCCCCCCTAAAATCGAGCTAACATTAACCCTCTTTTTTTTTGTGTTTTTGTTTTTTTTTTTGGTTTTTGTCCAACCCCTCTACCTACAGATTACATGGATTGATGGCCTGGGCAACGTTCTAACGGATAACATAGAGTACACAGTAATACCGCTGCCCGATCTGCGTCGCTATACGGCCAAGTCCCTGCTGCGACTCACGCCCAAAAAGGAGCACCACAACACGAATTTTACGTGCCAGGCACAGAACACGGCAGACCGCACCTATCGCTCTGCCAAAATACGTGTCGAGGTAAGCATACCCTAGCCCACCTTGCCCACCCACCAACCAACCATGCAATCCTTTACCCCACAAAAGTGCAGTTGTCTCTGTGTTGTCAGTTTTTGCCTGGTCCATTGCAATTTTTGGCATCAGCTTGACCAGGTCCAGGAGAGGGCCCCTAGGCCTTATCTATGGGGCCAAGCACACAATGCGCTGACGCGTCAGAGTCAACGCTTGAGCCCACTATCAATATTACGTGATGCTTGTGATGGCACTGATGCGTTCGATTTTCCCTGGTTGTTTCCCTGGAAGCCGGAAGCCCATTTATGCACACGCTGTGAAAGCAAAAGCATCGTCCATCCTTTTATGAACGAGCCTTTTTGTGTTGGACACGGCATGACAGTGATGGGCTAATTCACACTGAAACATAAAGTACACGCAACTACGTACAGGGTACAGGGGCCAAGCAATGCTTCCAATTCCCAATTCCCATCAGCATAGTGAAAGCACAAGCAAGGGATTTACATACCACCTCAAACAGCTGTCATACTTGCCATGTCTATTACCCATACACAGAAAGAAAATTCAAATTCTTGTCAATTTAAGAAATTCATTAAATTATTGAAAAAACCAATTTCCATAAAAAATGTCAATTTATTTGACAAAAACAAAAATTTCTATTATTACAAAGGAAAATTCAATAATTTGGCAACTATTTTTAGGAACAAGAAATAATTTTTAGATCCATTACCAACAGATTAAATTACACTTGTTAACACACAAATTGTATCCTTTACCAAACCAAGTTTTTCTGATACATATGGCGTCCCAGATGACGGAAAAAAAAACCTTAAAAAAATACTATAATGAGACCTTTTTTTTACAAAAATTTTTAATGGTCAAAAAATAATTTAAAATAAATAAATACTTTAAATATTTTGAATAATGCCTAATTAATGAAGCTATGTAAATGCAAAGAAAAAGAAAACGCAAAAATTTTTATTCGACTTTTCCTCGAGTTTAAAAGTTAGAAAACTGTACAAAATACTGCAAAAAAATCATCATTTTATTAATTTAAAACTATATAGTTGCAGAAATAGTAACTTAAACTTATAAAAATATATAAGTATTTAATAGATATATTTAATAGCTTTCAGAAATCGTAAAGCTTTCAAAAATCAATTATAAGATTGCCGAGTAATGATAAAAACTCCTTGTCTCTTAAAAAAAAATTTAAAAAAATATAACTGATTTCAAAAATTTAAAAAAATAAAGTCTCACCATAGAATCATTTTTTTGAGTGATTTTTCGTGATTTGGGACTTTTTATGTGTATCAGAAAAACTAGGTTTGGTCGAATATACAAAAAAAAAAAATAATAAATTTTGTTACCTAGTGCTATTTGATTTATTGAAATTTAATTATAATAAACAAGTTATCCAGAATTATTTAAAAAAAAAAAACTGATTATCGTTTCTGCACTTATTTTCCAATTATATTATCTAGGCAGAAATTCTTTCTTTCTCTTCTTTTGCTATTTTAGTGCTATTTAATTTATTGAAATTTAATTGTATTAAACAAAATTTCCAAAAATTAATTATAAATTACCTAATTCTAGTTTCTGCACTTATTTACCATTTAAACATATTATCTTGAAAGAAATTTTTTCTTTCTGTTCTTTTGGCATCGCCTGCCGTTTTCATATTAAATAAACGATCTGTTATTTGTAATGCTTTTAAAATCAATATAAAAATATATATTTAAAGATTTATACCTACCATATTCTTTATAAGAAGATTTTATAATTTTTAATCAATTTATTAAGAGCACACACAGTTTGAAATTAAAATTCTCAGTATAAGCAAAATATCTAATGAAATATTATGCAATGGCCAAAAAAGTATTTAGTTTATTTGAAGCATTTTAATAGGGTTAAATTGTCTAATTTTTTAATTATAAATATTTTAAAATCAATCAAAATTATTAGACAAATTTATTTATTTTTTTTCTGTGTATAACAGTGTGTGTTTTGCACAAAAATTTGCTGCACCAGAAAACTGACAAGTTCATGAATGCACGCCTGAATCTAATTAAGCAAGGTACTCATAATTGGGTTCTCAAAAATTAGAACTCAATCAGAATTCAATCAATACATGGTTCTACTTGAAAATTGTATCGCTTTATTGCCATGTTGTTAACTGAAATTTGTAATTTTTGTATATTTGCTGAAACAGGTGAAATATGCGCCCAAGGTTAAAGTGAATGTGATTGGAACTGGAATTGGAATTGGTGGCAACACTGGCTCATCAGCTGCAACTGGCGCCGTTGTGCAACGCATTGTGGAACATGCATTGGTGCGACTTGAATGCCGTGCCGATGCCAATCCCAGCGATGTCCGTTATCGTTGGTATATTAATGATGAGCCAATTATAGGCGGTCAAAAAACTGAGATGGTAAGTGCTCCCTCTCTCCCTCTTTTCATGCCAGTTTTGCAATAGAAAAACGTGGTAGCCAGCCCGGCCATTGGCCACGTCCAACGTCCACATTCCAGCTAGCCAAGCCGCATAATTAGAGCAACTTTGCTGCCGCTGCGATAAAAATGTTGTATAATACTTATGGCTGGGGAAATATCAAGCCAAGAAGCTATTTTGTCATGCCAATTACAAAAAGCGAGTAGAACCAGTTGCGGTGGCCGGAAAGACCTAACGTTCCCACAATTTGCTGCCATTCTGAAATGCTTGAATCAATTTTTTTTTTTTTTAATTTTTTTTGTATTTTTTTTTTTATTTTCTTGCAGGTCATACGCAACGTGACGCGCAAATTCCATGATGCAATTGTCAAATGCGAGGTACAAAATTCTGTGGGCAAGAGCGAGGATAGCGAAACACTGGACATTAGCTGTAAGTGTATTACTTAGCCTAGTGTATATTGCAGTCATGTATACCTAACGGCTGCTTTTTACCTTTAAAAGATGCGCCCAGTTTCAAGCAGCGTCCACAGTCCTTGGAGGCGGACGTTGGCAGCATTGTTTCGCTGAACTGTGAGGTGGATAGCAATCCCCAGCCGGAGATTGTCTGGATACAGCATCCCAGTGATCGTGTCGTTGGCACCAGTTCCAATTTAACCTTCAGTGTGAGCAATGAAACCGCCGGACGTTACTATTGCAAGGCGAATGTCCCAGGCTATGCCGAGATTTCCGCCGATGCCTATGTCTATCTGAAGGGTTCGCCCAGCATCAGTTCACAGCGTACCCAATACGGTCTGGTCGGGGATACAGCACGCATTGAATGCTTTGCCAGCAGTGTGCCACGCGCTCGTCATGTCTCCTGGACATTCAATGGCCAGGAGATTAGCTCCGAGTCCGGTCACGACTATTCAATATTGGTTGATGCGGTGCCGGGCGGTGTCAAGAGTACGCTCATCATACGTGATAGCCAGGCCTATCACTATGGCAAATACAATTGCACTGTGGTCAACGATTATGGCAATGATGTGGCTGAAATTCAACTGCAAGCTAAAAGTAAGTACACAGAAAAATCAAAATTATATTATATAATATGGCATTCAATCTGATAAAAGGACAGGACATAGTGTCAACGTGATATTTTTCAAATATCAGCATTTTTATATAACATTGACACGAGCACAGTATGGGCTCTTTTTGGATGTTTTTTCAAACAAAAAAAAAAACTAGTATTATATGATCATATTTAAGTTTAAAAAAAAGTCAAAATTCACTGAAAAAATACTGAATAAATGTTGAAAATATCACGACAGTATATTTTCAACAAGTATTCAGTATTTTTTTCAGTTCCGAAACTCTATATTTTTTGAATATCTCATTGTTTTGGTCGTGTTACAAAATGAAATATATATTTTTTTTTATAGCATCAAAATAATGTGTGTCAAAAAAAAAAAATCAAAAAAAATATATTGATCTTTGGAAAATTTCACATTTACCGAAACATTTCAAGTGAACGTAACGGTTCTAATTTTTTAAATAAAAAAATATGCGTGGACTTAATACAAAAAAACAATGAAAAATACATATCTTATTTTTCAATAAAAAAATTGAATAATAATAAAATTTTCATTTAAAAATTGATTTTTATATTTTATTTAATTTATAGTTATACCTAAATTTATTAAAATAACAATTTAATGCAAATATCTATTTAATCCTGTAGAGTATTACTAAAATTTAAAAATGTTCACTATATATAGTTCAATAACTTTCCTATGCTACATTACATGTGCCTTCTTATCGACATGGAGTTATACTTCAACAATCCTTAATTTTATTCATAAAAAACTGAAAATAAGAGTTATATTATGATTTTTTAATTAAAAATTAAAAATTAATTATTTTGTCATATTTTTCTTTGTTTAGATCAAAAATATGAGTTAAAAAGTCATGAGTTAAACTAAAAATAAGAAATAAAATCTTACCATATGTCCAGGATACTGAATCCACACGTCTATATCTATTTTAAAACTTTACCATTTTTATTAAAATAATTATTTCCAAGTTTAATATTTTTAAACTCATAACCCTTATTTGTGAGCCTTAATACCAAGTCAACATTTTGATATATAATTTTAAGCTTCTCAAAAGAAAAATCACTTTTCTAACAATGCACTTTTCTTTATTTTTCTCTTCTTTTTGATCATTATTTTAAAACAGAGAGTGTAACTCTGTTTATGACCATTATGGGCGGCATTTCAACGGTGGCCATTTTATTGGTCCTCACCATTATTGTCACCATTTACTTGAAATGCCGGAAGCGCACCAAATTGCCACCTGCCGATGTTATTAGCGAGCATCAGATTACTAAAAATGGCGGCGTTAGCTGTAAAATGGAGCCCGGTGATCGCACCTCCAATTACAGTGATCTCAAGGTGGACATCTCTGGTGGCTATGTGCCATATGGCGATTACAGTACACACTATAGCCCACCGCCGCAGTATTTGACATCCTGTTCAACCAAATCCAATGGCAGCTCAACCATACTACAAAATAATCATCAAAATCAATTGCAACTGCAGCAGCAGCAGCAACAGCAGCAGCAGCAACAACATCAACAACATCATCATCAACAGCAGCAACAGCAACAACAGCAGCAACAACAACAACAAAATGTTGTTCAGAACGTGCCCATGACATTTCTGACCAACAGCAGCGGGGGGGGCAGTCTAACGGGCAGCATCATTGGGGCACGCGAGATACGTCAGGAGAATGGTCTGCCCAGTCTACAGTCGACGACAGCCTCGGTGGTTAGCTCATCGCCAAATGGTAGCTGCAGCAATCAGAGCACTGCGACCACCACTCACGTTGTCGTACCTAATTCAATGGCCTTGAGTGTGGATCGACGCTATAGTGCCATTTATGGTAATCCTTATTTGCGCACATCTAACTCATCGCTGTTGCCACCGCCAACGGCGGTTTAAATGTTGCAATTGCAGATGTGTTCTCTATCTGATTTACCCCACCTTGGCCCTCCCCTCCCCTCTACTCCGCCCCACCCCACCGAGCAGCCGCCCAAAACACTCGTAAGACTGATCTCAAAATGGGCACACGGTGGCACGCTGGCAGCTTTGAGGGGTAAGTGTGTGTGAGTTGTTGTTGTTGTTGTTGGGCAAAAGAACCTTCAACATATTTTCTTTTAGCAACCAAAAATTCGCATTGTATAACTTAAATACATAATTAAGCATAAAGAGCTCACACATCACATTACAGCATTAGCATTAAATATATAAGTTTGTGGACTACTAGCTCTATAACTAACAGCAGCTAAACTTAGTTTGTATTTAATTAGATTTTAAAGATTTATTTTTTTTTTTCGAAAGTCAGTTTTTAAAGCTATCTATCTGCTGCTTAGCTTTAGCGTAACAAATTCAATTTTTTTCGCTAGTTATAAGGGCAGGTTAGTCTAGTACTATAATAGTTTACAACTAAATAGACTATTCAGCTAGAATGTTGCGCATTTACAAGTCGTTAGATACTTACTACTTGCTGCATGTTAAGAAACGCCTTACAAAGATTATTTATTACAAAACCAGAAAAAAAAAAAGTTAAGCAAAAATTCTATTAAAAATTAAACAAACCAATTACTAGAATAACAAAAAAAAAAATAATATGCAAAAATTTTAGAAATATATATGTATACAAAAAAAAAAAAAAGAAAATTATTAAAAAAAAAATTACAAAAAATTATTTTGTGGCTTTGTTGTTCGCTGCATTGTTGAAGATCACAAAATGAATTGCTTTTACTTAATAGTAATATATGTATTCTCCATTTAAACATAATTTCAATTCAACTGTCAGCTGTTTAACATATCTCAAATCTATCAATCTTTACTTACACATATCTCTCTCTCAACTTTCTGTATCAAATAAACTCGCTCGCTCTTCTGACAACTCAATTTTGTGCAACACGCGGCGTATGAGCAACAAGAGAAGCGCAAAACAAAAATACAAAAAAAAAAAAATAAAAATATTATATTAAATAAATATAAAAAAAATATTAAATGTGCTTAATGCGTATTGCTTAAGAAAATTATGCCAAAGTACCTGATAGTATTTAAGCTGAGAAAATGTTTTTTTTTTTTTAGTAATAAGAGTTTTTTTTTTAGAGTTTAAGCAATATAAAAATGTATTTGAATTATGTAGTAGCTAAAATACTCAAATCCTTAAACAGACGCCTTAACTTAACTGATGATGACACGCCCACATTTAAAAGCTCACAGCAAAAATTCTTAAAAGCAAAGCAAAAAATATAAATAAAATAAAATAAAAAAATAAAAAAAAAGTTTCATGCTAAATAGAAAATACAAAAAGCGAATTAAATACAAAAGTTCATAAGTTCAATTGTGCTAAGTGTACTTCTAAGTATATATAATGATAATTAATATATATATATATATAACCTAGTTGTAGTATGCCATTAACATACATATACATACACTATATATATATATAAATATATATAATATAATCTAATACACATTTTTTTTTCTATTTGATAGCATAGGCCCGTAGCTTTGTTCGAGATTTGAAATATATATTTTTTGATATATGAACATATTTCATATTGTAAAATGAAAAGAAAAAAATTGGTAATGTAGGAAAATTAATTCTTTCTGCATTTGATATAATGTTTTGTTTTTTATTTGATTTTATATTGAAATTTGTTTTTACCGATTTTCAGTTTTGTTCTTTGTGCGCCTATTTACAAATTAAGAACAGTGAATTGCATTAAATTGCTAAAAATTTTAGCTGTCGATATTTTTCTGTCATTAATTAAGCGAAATGAACAAACGATTTATATGAATACAACAACAGCAAAATAAAAGGCAAATTACAAAACAAATAAACAGCTATAATAAAATAGAAAACAAAACAAACAAAAAAAAAAATTACAATTATATAAAGAAGCGAAAAAAAAGCAAACGGAAATAAATAAAAATTTATTGCAAAATTTGAAAGAGTTTTTTTGAGGGTGGTAGTGGGGGGAAAAGGGGACATCAAAGTGCAACTGGCTCTCATCATTAGCAGGCAGCATTCGCAGCTGCTGGCCCAAAGTCAAATAAAGTGGCGCAACATTTTTAATTTGACCCACCCGATGGTGGTGCGACCTCACCAAAACTGTCAGCTGTAAAAGCTAAAAATCAAACAAACAGCACTGAAATTAAAAAGTTACCCTCCTCCATCCATATGTGTACATTTATGGCTAGAAGTAGAGCGGGCCAAGGGGTATAAAATGAAATAAAACGCAAAAGAAAATCATTTTCAGAATACCGCAGATAAATACCCTAGCAGAACAAATTTCTTATTTCATTTACCAAAACAAACAAAAATTGCTTTAAAATAACAGTCAGATTAAATGTTAAAATAAATATATATAAAAAAAATTGAAAAAAATGTATATATATTAAGTCAGTTTTTGACCTTTGAGATAATCCCATTTTAATAACTTATTGCCAAGCAGCGAGAATCGTTGAATAAGTTTATTAATCACAATTTATTTGGAAAAATAATTTCTTTCGACTGAAGCAATTCTATAGCTTTTAAATGCGATGCTCCTACCGATTATAATCGGTAATATAAAACAATATATAATATAGTTAATAATTATTAATAGTTGTAACAAAACTAAATTAAATAAACAGAAGTCTCCTTTTTGGAAATTGAATCATTTTTTTTAAATTTTAATATTCTATCATCTGGAGAGGTAATCAAAAAAATGCTACTGTTCATCGGAACAAGCTGGTGGCGCATTTAAATATGCTGATCTATATAACCAGTAATTTAACTGGACAACCAAAGTACAAAAAAGTACACAAAAAGTTTGCTAAGAAAGTTTGCTATAAAAAAAAACAATTTTGTTTATTCAGAGTATCATAACCAAAACTTGACATTTCACTGTTGTATTATGATTTGAATAATCTAATCAAGGATCATCAAAATCGGTGTGTAACTTATACATATATATTGATCCCGGCACCCGTTGCCAAAAAAAAAAATATAAAAGTATAATTTTTAGATACAATATTATGTTATGCTGGATCATCCCGACGTGCGCTGCAACTTCCCGCTCCCGTATCGAAAAAAATATAATTGAATAGAAAAAACTAGTTATATTCGAGAATGTCACTATTTTCCATCCACTTCCCGATATATTCTTAATAAAAATTTGTCAAAGCTTTTAATATAATTTTAAAATGCATTTCCATCCGCTTTCCGATATATTTTTAATACAATTTGACAGATTGCCAACCTGCGATATATTAGGAAGCTACAGTAAAAATTGCGGATTTCTAGCTTCGTCTTAATTGTGAGATAGATAGATCGATAGATAGATAGATAGATAGATAGATAGATAGATAGATAGATAGATAGATAGATAGATAGATAGATAGATAGATAGATAGATAGATAGATAGATAGATAGATAATTTATAGCTGCCCTTGTGAACAAAAATGATTTCTTCAATGGAAAACTAACTACTAGGCTTTGGAAAACATAAATTTTGGGCTTTAAAAAACAGTGATAAATGCATTTCGGATCAATTATGCTAACTTGAAACCCTAAGGAGCCTGAATATCCTAGTAAGCAACTGCTCAGGGCTGCATATTTTGAGGCATCGATCAAACTATTGGAATGCGATATAAGCTCATCAATCTGTTAAATAGAGGTTTATTTAAGTTTGTATATTAGGGAAATATATATTTTTGAAAAAAACCCCAACATTTAACAGTTGTTACACATTTTGTGACAAAATGAAAATGCTCGCAGCAAAAGAGTATTTTAAAGGTTCTGACACTGTCGGAATATAGGGTTGTTCGTATGGGGGGGAAGCGCGGCTGTTCTGTGGGGTGTGGGGTGTGGAGTGTGGGGTTGGTAAGCCCAGTCAGTTGACAATGCAAACAAACGGCTCGCTAAGCTCGACTAAAAATGCTTAATGAGTGCGTATGGGGTCGCCTATACATACATACATACAATCGTCATGGCATAGAGTCCTGACTGGTAGCTGCATGGGTCCTGCCTGGCATCTGGGGCTCCTGTGGGTGCTGTGTCCTGTGTGCTGTGTCGAGTGTTGGCCACCGCACGATCCGCAAGAAATTTTGCGGCATCGCGCACGACGCACATTAAACTAAATTAGTTGCCTTTGTCACAAACGACCCTCAAGCAGGCAACAAAATCCACCAAACGAAAAAGGATAGACGAGGGCGATGGAGCAGGAGAGGGAGTGGGTGAGGGAGAGAGAAAGTGTGGCAAGTGGCAAGTGTGGTTATAACTACATATACGAAGTACTACGTGCACTTAGTTGTCGGAAGTTGCAATTGTGGTTTACTGTGTTAATTGGCATGACATTGTTGTGGCAACTATCGTAAGTTGCAGGCGCACGCTCTTCCTCTTCCTCTTTTGGATTTGGTCTGGATCAGGAGCAACGATATCCACAAAAGCCTACTACATACTTGCAATCTGCAACCAATATTCTTGCGCAACGACTTTTATCATACTCTATACGAATTACATAGTAAAAACGAGTATATTGGGCTTATTGTAGCTGAAGCAAATAAATTTGAATAGCATGTTAGGTAAAGTTATCTAAATATTTTACATTTTTCAACGAGGTTCGTTCAATAATTCTTTACTGAAAATTATCACCAAAAAATTCAAATTTAATATTATTTATTTAGTCAATATTTTAAGGCAAAATATTTCATTTAATCCGAAATAATTTCACGTCAAATAATCTAATTTATAAATTATATATGTATTACAGGCGGGTATGGGATATTACATTTTTAATATCAATATTCTAATTCAAAGTTTTTTACTTTTATCCAAAGCTACATTTTTTCTGATATGCCAAAAATTTAAGATAAAAAGATAAGATAAAGCCCTGAATTTTAATTTTAAATCAGTTTCAAATAATTCAAAATTAACTCTTCGTGTGAAACTGTTCTCTAAATTTGAAAAATAGCTGTCTGAAAAAGGACTTAAAAACATATTTAAATATAATATATTATTAAATATAATAAATAATGTTGAAAATTATAATAAATTTATAATGCAAAAAAAATTGTGTTTTACTGGCGTTTTATAGAAACTTATTGAACGACCTTCGTAGTTGAGCACACCAACATTGCTATGAAGACTACTGAGAAGCTTCTTAAAAAAACATTGTAGCCACACACAAGGAGAGTATAAGGCAGTCGGGTGTTTTTAATTGCAATGCTTTTATTTGTATTTTTTACTTTGTTCGCTCACGTTCTGCTCGCTGGACTCCCAGCACGTTAATCACCCGTACCCGCAACGCAGCCTGGCTCCCAATCTTAACCTCTCCCTCTACGGTTGGACTACCTGCAGCTTTTCTGTTTTTATGAACAATTGGCAGCTCGAGAAGAAGCTGGCAAGGACAAAACGTAGCAAACGTGGCCATAGAGCCTGACGCATGTCATCGGCAACGCACACAGAGCAGAGCAGACAAAAAACGGACACAAGTTGCACGAAGAGTTACGATTTCATTAACATGAGATATGGCGAGTGGTTGAGGTGGTTGGGGCGGATGGGTGGGTGTTGGGGTCGCCCTTTGGGGTCGCTATTGGGCTGTTTTATGGCTCAAGTGGCTGCCAGGGTTGTCGTTGTCGTTGTCGTTCTCGTTGTCGCAGTGCGTTGCGTTGTTAATTGTTAACGCTAGTAGATAAAGAGAGAGTGGGAGAGAGAGTAGTGTTGGAGGGAAAGGTGGGTGCACCGTCCCTCAACCTCCACGTGTTGTATGTGTAGAGGGTTGTGACTTTAGCCATATGATTAGGAAATGTTTTGTTTTTCACTATGCACTAAAAATGAAATGGGCAAACGTAACACACACACACACACACACACACACACACACACACACACACACATACACCACTGTTTGGGGTACAGGGTGAACCCTGTGACGGCGGGGTCATAACCAAAAACTTTTTTGTGGGTAGCGAGGGGGGGAACTGATGTTGCTTAATGTCCTGGCTACCCGTTCTGTGTAATTGCTCGTATGTGTGAGTGTGTGTGTGGAGAGTGTGTATGTGGCTCATATTCGGGAAAGGCGAGTTGAATTTCTTGAATTAATAAAATGTCTTCATTATTTAAATTGCACGCACGACCACAGGCGTAAAACCCACCCAAATGTGGTGCACAAACAAAGCCAACAAACATATGTACATACATAAATACATATTCATATATGTATATATATACTCGTTCATTTGTGTGTGTATGAATATATGTATGTATGTTTGTGTTCGGCCAAGTTAATTAGCAGCTGGGGAATTGTGAAATATATTAATATTGTTCACTTTAGTAGTTGGCCCCTCAACCAGCAACGGCCTGCCCCGCCCCGCCCCGCCCTGCCATGCCACACCAAACTACACAATTTCCCTTTTGTGACCGCACTGGGACATTGGGAAACTGGAATGGTACGCAAAATGCTCTGAGACTTGTGTGAGTATTGTGTCCCATCGCTTGATAAATATTAAAATAATAATAATAATAACACTGTTGAGCAATTTTAAGACATTTTTAACATTATAAAGGCCTTCTCCAATATATAAAAGCAAACCTTTTTTTTTTGTTATTTAAAAATTAAAATTTTTACAACTGACTTGAAGTTGGCTGCATCATGCATTATTCACCATAGGAGGATATACAAAGCGCCATCTGTCTTCTAGTCGATCAATTGTACAGCAATCAGTCATAATTAAACACCATTGTTACAGACAAAAGCTGGAGGATATACAAAGCGACACCTGTACGAATTTGTAGTACAGCAATCAAAATAATAACCCAATACATTTACTTAATTTTAATAAATTTCTGAATTCTTACAAAACATGTGTATATACATATATTAATTATTAAAACAATCTGCAAGTGTAAAATATATATACATGTATAGCAAATAAATCAAATATTATGGTCACACAGTGTTAGTTTGTTAGTTTGAAGGCTTTCCAGCAGATGGCGGCACTGGCAATCAGCAATCAACAGCTGAACCATCAATCTTGATTTGTTAAAATCTTATCTTGCCAGTTTAAACTAATGAAAAAAAAAGTCTTTAATTATAGAACTATAACAAATAAATGCAACAAATAATTTTCCCGTAGACAGCAATCGTTCCAAATTGTTGTTGGTAAGGGTTTGATATGCTTTTTACTTTAGTCCGCCCGTGACTTCAATCGATGCTCCATTCACATACGACGACTTTTGGGAGGCGAGAAATGCAATCACCTCCGCTATCTCCTCGGGCACGCCCAAACGGCCAAGTGGACAGCGCTCCACCACCTGTTGCTTGATCTTGTCGGGCACCACAGCCACCATGGGCGTGTCTATATAACCAGGCAGAATGCAATTGACGCGTATGCCAAATTTGCCAAACTCTTTGGAGGCCACCTCCGTTAAGGAGATAACGCCCGATTTGGTGGCCGCATAGTTTGCCTGTCCAATGTTATTTAGACGCGCCACAATGCTTGACAGATTGACAATGCTGCAGTCTCGCAGCTGCGCCTCGATCATCGCCTTGGCAAACTGTTGCGTCACCAGAAATGTGCCCTTCAAGTTCACACGATAGACATCGTCATAGTGGTGCTCCGGCATCTTAAGCAAGTAACCGTCACGGGTAATGCCAGCCGAGTTGACCACAATGTTTGGTGCCTGCTGGAATTTACCAATTGATGATTTTACAGCGCTCTGCACGCTTTCAAACGATGAGACGTCCACCTCAACTGCGGCGCCGCGGTCAGCGCCCAGTTGCTGCGCCGTTTCTTCGGCCGCTTTCAGATTGCAATCAGCCGCAATGATCTTGGCTCCATCTCGCGCCAAAATGCGACAGGTAGCGCGTCCAATGCCTGAGCCGGCGCCTGCAAATATAAAAATAGATTTGAGTTCAAAGTTCATGCAATTATCTCCAATCGGCGTACGTACCTGTGACAAATGCCACCTTTCCAGTGAGTAGACCGCTTGCCATTTTGCCTGGGAAGTGGGTGTATAAAGATGGTGGTATAGGTATAACTGGGTGAGGAAACGAATCGAGTGAAATTAATTAACCGCCAGAGTAACTGAGACTAAATAAACCACACGCGCCGCATGCACGAGTGTGACCAGAGTCGCGGCTGCGAATTTGCCACCATAATATGGCGATCAAATGTGTTGCCATATGTATTAATAAATGTATTAATTTAAATCTCTTTTTTTTTGCTAGTTTAGATAAAGCAATTAAATAAATTATCTTAAAAATAATTAACAAGTTGAATAAATACCGAAGAGCTTTCTTTTGAAGCGTTGCCATAAAGTATGCAAAGCTTTTTTTTCGACACAAAATAATAAACGTGCACACTGAAACTTTTGGTTCCGTTACTTTATGTATGCAGACGCTGCTTGCAATAAAATGCTGTATTTTGTTAAATGTGTAATTTATTAAAATTGACGCTTGAGATTCTACCTGGCGGCAAGCAAACCATACTGCGTTATTAAAACGCATTCAACGAAACGAATTTTTTTGTACTGTTAAGTGGACAACTTGAGACAGAGCCTGAAATACTCCTCAAGAAAACAATGAAGAAAATCAAAACAGAAAATACGCGCAAGCAGACGGCAAAAGCCGCCGAAGAACAGCGGCAAATTGCCAAAGCGCAGGAACGCACGCCCGATGTTGAGCATGAAAAACTTTTGGCGCCAGTCAATGGAAACGGCACAGAGAAAATGCCGCCAAAAAAGACTGCGCTCAAAAAAAAGGTTGGCAAGAACTCATCATCTGCAAACAAGGAGCGCGAACTTCCTTCAGCCGAGGCTGAGGTTTCTCCTCTCAAGCAACCCAAGACGGAGCAGCAGTTGGTAGCAGCCACCAAAGAGCAGCAGCAAATTATCAACGCGCCTGATATTAAATCTGACAAACTTTTGTTACCTGCCACCGGGCCACCGCAGCGAACTGCTGCCGTCAGAAAGACAGCGTCGAATATGAAGATTACCAAAATCTCATCAGCTGGAAACGATAAAAGCGAAGCTGAGGTGACTCCTAACTTGAAGATTCAGACGCAGCAGCAGCCGGGAACAGCCATCAAAGAGCAGCAGCAAATTATCAACGCGCAGGAACGCACGCCCGATTTAGTCGATAATAATGCCAACCATGTTAAGACTGGTAGTCTTGTGGCTCCCGAGCTAAATGATGTCGGCATTAGGAACGGCAATAGCAATGTCAACAAACGCAAGGCATATTCTCGTTACGTCTGCCGTCAAAGTTCTGATCTCTCAGCTCCCCGCAGACATTTTAACAGCATACTGGATAAACTCATACCGGTGCCAGTCAATTTTTGTGGTCGCAACAATCCCATGGCTTCGCCTGATAAATGCCCACAACAGCGCACAACTGGCGTAGGCATTGGCGCAGGCGCTGCTGGAGTTCCTCGCATATACATGGCGAACAGGGTCAAGGCGAATGCAGCTGGACAACAGCCGCGCATGTTGCGCATCCTAAAGCGTAAGTTGAGACCCGCTGATATTGTCATTGGTCCCAATCAGGAGGTGCGCCGAGCCCGCAAAAGACGTCGTCTGTCCACGAACTACGAGGTGATCTCAACTATGCAGTTGCCGCCGCAGCCTTTGCAGCAACCGCAGCAGTCTCCGCTGCCGCCGCCGCAGCCAGAGCTCTTGCCAGTGCCGCCACAGAGCCCAATACATCGATATATATTGCGTAAGCGACCCCTATTGTCCTCAGTGAGCAGCGGTTCAACAGGCCTCAAAAGACGCATACTCAAGAACTCCATGGCCAGCAATGTTGCCACATGCGTCCATGATGGACGCTCGACGCAACCGGCAAATAAAAATTCAGGCAGCGCCATGGATCCCAAAATTGCTGGCGAATCTTATGTCATACGCGTCAAACGCCGCCTGGCGAATGGACAGGTCCAGTATCTAATTGAATCGGGTGCAGAACAAGAAGGACAATAAATGGAAACTAAGCATGTGTTATCCAGTTATAAAGTTTTTTGTATTAATTTTATATTAACTGATGTTTATTTTGTTTTTTTTTTTTTTTTTTTGAAAAATGTTAATCAAAATGTTTGTCAACCATAAGAAATGTAACGAATACAGTTTTTGAATGTGTAATGACAGTTTTTATTTTGTTAAACTTTGAAAAATATGTTTATGTTAAAAGAGCAAAATGTTTGTCAAACAATAAGAAATGTAACGAATACAAATTTTAATTGTGTAATGGCAGTTTAATTTGTTTTGTAATTATAAAAAAAAAAGGAAATTGATCATAAAATCTAATCATTTTTATACCCTTGCAAAAGTGTATTATACTTCTGTCTCGAAATGTGAAGGAGACGTCTCCGACCCCATAAAGTTTATATATTCTTGGTCAGGACGACGAGCTGAGTCGATATAGCCATGTCCGTCTGTATTTATCTTTGAGAAACTCGGCATAGATGAAGCTCTATAATCTATGTAGCTTGTATGTCAAAATCAGGCCGATCGGATTACTATATCATATGGCTATGAAGGAACAATCAAAGACACTTCATTTGCATGAAAAGTGTTCGTAAGAGAAACTTTTTTGTTTTTCAAGATATCAAAACCAAACTTGGCATATTGATGTAAAATTACGATTTGAACAATCTTGAACCAAATCGGATCATTATATCTTGAAGCTCCAATAGGAACAATCTTTATTGTTTTTATTTATCAATTATAATTAATACTATAAAATCAAACAGTAATTATGCTAATTCTAACACCCGCATCTTATTTTGTATACCCTTGCAAAAGGGTATTTTAATTTTGTCTCGAAATGTGTAAAGCAAAGAAGGAGACGTTTATGACTTCATAAAGTATATATATATCAGCACGAAAAGCTGTGTCCAGGGCTGTCTTAAGGATCCGCGGGGCCCCTGGCTAATTTCACAATCGGGGCCACGCTACTCTTAGAACTACGATTTTTTAATATGCGAAACCACTCGAGGCCCCGGGAGCCCAGTCAACCATAACCTTAAGACGACCCCGGCTGTGCCGATATGGAATTGCCCGTCCGTGTGTCTCTCCTGCTAGTATAATCTTCGCTGCAATACAGTGCTGATTGTTGTTTGTTAAAATTGTTGCGTGTTCGTTGTCACATTTAAATTAGAGCGCTAAGAGTGGCATAAGCCGATAAATACAGTGTTCTCCTGGTTCTTCCGGCATCTGTTCGAATTTGTTACATATTATATTTTGAAGTATATATTTCTGAATTCTTACCTACATGTGTACATTTATTCATTATTAAAATAATCTGCAAGTGTTTTATATATATATACATACATAGCAAAGCAAATAAATCAAATATTATGGTCACCCTATCGTTAGTTTAAAGACTTGCCAGCAGATGGCGTCCACGTGCAATAAACAGCTGAATGATAAATCATGATTTGGAATAATCTTATCTTATCTCTAATTGGTATAGGTTTCGGTGGGTGTGGGAGTGAAATCAATTAACTGTCAGAGCAACGGAGACACGCCGCCTGCACCGCGCCAATTAAAATAAAATAAAATAAGTGTAACCAGAGTCGCGGCAGCGAATTTGCCACAATATTAGTTAGACGATCAATTGTCAAATAAATAATGTATTTTGTATTAATTTTATTCTTTTTGCATATTTGCTAGATTATACAAAGCAATTACTAAATTATTTAATAAACTACACAAGTTGCAATAATATGAAAGCGCTAAAGAGTATGCAATACTTTTTCTTAGCCGCGCATACTTAACGAAGATCCACACTGAACGAAGCATTTAGTTCAGTTATTTTTTTGAATTTGCAGACAATACTGCATTTTGTTAAATATATTATATATTTAATTAGGCGCTTGAAACACATTAAATAAGCAATTAAATCGATTTATTTGTGCTGTTTATTGAGAAATTTAAAATAAAAAGGTTAAGCAGTAGCAGTAAACTATCAACAAGCAGAAACGTCCGATCTACAAAATGTGTAGAAGGAGACGTCTTCGGCCCCCAAAAAGTATTTATATATATATAATTATATATTCATGATCATGACAAAGAGCTGTGTCGATGTAGTTATATCTATTTCTGCGTATGATTTTTTTTTTTTGTTTTTTTAAGATATCCAAATTAAATTTGGCAGATCGTTCTAGTAATATGATCGGAACAATCTGTCCAAGTTTCAGTAAATTCTAAAAATGTGTAAAAGTCATTTTTGTTTTTAGAGTTATCAAAACGAGACTCATAAGATCGATTTAGTATTATGATCTGTACAATCTGCCGAAAAATTTAATTAAACAGAGTTAGCTAAATTTTCGGGAATTTTTATTCAATTTGTAGATTTGCCATGTTCAGGTTTATATAAGAATATTAGAAATATTGTTATTTAACTGATTTTCTTTTCATTCTAGCGGTATCAGGTAATAGAGCTGAGGTTGCGGCTGGAGTTGAAGTTGCGGCTGAAGTTGGAGTTGCGGCTGTAGATCCGTTTGAGGCATTAAATGGATTGATCCGCCGGATCGATTGCTGCCACTGCGCGCTAGTCCAAATTGTCGGAGCAACTTCTTCAGATATCGCTTGGGTATGCGCACCAATTGGCGTTTTATGATGCGCTGCACCTTATTCCAAGGACGACTGCTGCCACGATGATCTTCGTCATAATCCTGCTGTAGGTTCAGCTGTTGCATGAGCTGTTGCAGCTGCTGTTCGCTCAGCTGGTTGAGATCAATTGACGGCTCCGATTCGTTGTCAACAACATCATTGGATGTGGTACGCAGCAGCATATGTTGCTTGTGTGGCACGTGGCCACAGCCGGCAGCACTCTGATCTATTAGAAAGATGATCAACAACCAATATAGTGCACAGTTCATCTTGGACTCTTGGAACACAGCGCTGAGCAGTGTGTCTTAAATAGAACATGGCCCCAGGCTGATATTTTTGTGCAACATCATCGCGATCTTGAGATGATCGAGTGTGTGTGTGTGTGTGTGTGTGTGTGTGTGTAGAGGCTTCAAATGTGGGTCAAGTAATTGTTGGTTTTTTTAGGAAGATTTCATTTATTCTGTTTGCCCAAAAAAAAGTGCGGCTTCAATTTAAGATTAACTACAATAAATTAGAAAAAAAAAAAATGTTGTTTTTGCTGTGTTGTTGATCGTGTGGGAGGAGGGAATTGCGGATTGTGTGTGTACTCCAACCCCGTTCTCCTCCTCCTGTTCTAACTGTGTGTCTTTTAGACAACAGGAATGCGTGGACGCTTGTTCTTGTTCTTCTTGTTCTTGTTCTTGCCACCACGACGACGATTATTATTGAATCTCTTGTTCTTGTTCTGGACACGCTTCCTGATCACACGACGCTTGTTTGGTCGGTTCTTGGTATTGAGCATGACCTTCTGTCCATTCTTAAAGTAGCGACGATACCTTGGTGGAATACGCACACTGATCACCTGTCCCTGACCCCGGCGTCCGCCCTTGCGTCGCAGATTGATGCGATTATTCTGGGTGGCCTTGCTCTCGGTGGCGCCCGAATTGTTTTGATCCTCATTGGTAAATACCTCATATTCCTGAGCGCCAGCAGCAAGTGCCGCCTGCAGGGCCTGCTCATCCATAAGCTCAGCATTGGCTGCCATGGCAGCAACACCAGCGGGCTGCACCTGATCCTCGGCACCATCAGCCGCCTCGGCGTCATCATCATCATCATGATCGTTAACATACTGACGGCTAGTACCAGTTCCTGTTGTTGTTGGTGAAGTTGGCGATGTTGGTGATGTGGATACAGTGCCCGTGGCCGAGGGTATGCTGCCAGTGGATGTCACCGTTACGGTGGGGCTAGTGGGTGCAGTGCCAGTGCCTGCTCCAGTTATAATAATGGGTATCACGGGTTGATTGTTGCTGCCAAAAATGTTCTTGAACATGAGGAACTTTTTCAGAAACAAGCGTCCACTGGAGGCATCCTTGTTGCCTGTGGCGCCAACAGCACCACCAGCACCAGCAGCACCACCAGCAGCCGCAGCAGCAGCGGCAGCAGCTCCACTAAGCTTATCCTGATCAGCATTCTGGTCCAGTGCGATAGCGACATTAGCATCATTGGAACGAGCCAGGGCCGGTTCATTAAAGTGGGCGCGACGAGCCTTGTATGATGAGGGCTTCTCGGCCAGCGACAAGGACATGCTCAGGCACATGAGGCACAACAATAAGGATACTTGACGCTTCATCGTTAGAGAAACTACTCTGCTGCCTTTGATTTAGTAGATAGTGAAAGCAAGAAGAGAACTTTTCTTTTTTAGATAGAAAAAGTCAAATATCGAAGTCGAGTCCAAGTCGTCTGCTCGTACTGATTGGTAATCAATGTTTGATACATTATCCCCCAAATTGTAAGCCTTTTATACCCGTCGATTCAATTCATAATTGTGCCCCATATGCAAATGGCCTTTACAGTAGTGTACCTAAAATAAATAAAATTATTTTTCTATTTTTTTTTTTTTGTTTTTTGCGGCTCTAACTGTAAATGCCCTAGGTAACAAGTATATCGATGTATGTACATTATGTTTGTCTATTGCTTTTGCTATGTACACACATGCCTACCAATTCACAGGTCACCAAAAAATTCACAATTCAATTGAACATTTTCTCAATAGCCAGCGGTCCATTGGAATTTTGCATAAAAAACGCTTCCAGCTATTTGAGCTTAAAAAAGAGTTCTCCATCGTCATCGTCATCGTTTCTCGTTTTGCTTATCATCGCGGCAGATATCCAATTGTCGAATCGTCCAATCGTCCAATCCATTCCATTCCAATCCAATCCAATCCAGTCGTTTGCTTCTTAGACTTCTTTGAATATATATATGTTTTTTTTTAGCCTGCTTTCTACGCACGTTTCGCGCACTTGGCAATTGCCCCCCTGCACCCTGCCTTCCCCTCTATATAGCTCCCATCTCTTAACCTTAAGATAACCACATTCCCGATCTCAGCTGTCGCCATAGCCTAGCCATCATCTTTGGAGTGTGAATCCAAATCAAAAGATTTCGAAAAAAAGTGAAAACCAATTTAATTTGTCAAAATGTATACTGAAATTGAATTTCTAATTGCAAAGTCTGTAATTACTATATAATCTTACTTTTCTTTAAGTCCTTCAAATATAAATATAATTTCTAAAGAGTATATCAAAGATAATCCACAAATTTGAATGAATTCTGGGATAAACTTAATATTCATGTGGTCTAAATGATATTTGAACTTGATATTTATTTTTGAATTAAAAATATAAATGCATAATAACTCTTTAAAGCGAAAGTTTAATTTAATAATTATTTTAAATTTTTAAATTAAAATCTTTGATTTTTAAATAAAAAAGAAAAAATTACTCAAATTGTTTATTTTTCGATTTCTAAGAGTAAATTAAAGAAATTTCGCATAATTTAAGAGTTCTGGGCTTAATTTAATATCCATGTGGCTTAAATGATATTTGAACTTGATATATAAAAAATTTTAAATGCACTTTTTTTTTTTAAATTGTCAATAACTCTTTTTATTTTACACGAAAATTCAAATTGTGAATAATTGTGAATATATATTTGAAAACAAAATTGATATTTATTTTTAACTTTTATTTTCAACTTTTCAATTAAAGTTTGCAAATAAATTTAATCATTGATGTGTTGAATTGCAATTTTTAATAAATATTGGAAATATAAGTTTATCCTGTTTCCATGATCCGACGTTCTGTATTAGTATATCTAAGATTTTCCTATCCATCCAAAAAATTCTTTTCAGGATTGATTTTTTTAGAACTCATGACTCTTATTTGCGAATCCTGTATTTCTGACTTTTTCTTAGCAAAGGCTTAAATAAACGCTTTTTCTAAATAGTTCTTTGTTTTCAAATATTTAATAAAATTTATGAGCGATTAATATAATCTAATTTAATTCTGAACTAAAAAAGTTTCATTACTTTGTTATTAATATTTTGTGTTCATTCTTTTCCTGCTTTATGTAAGAATATTGCTTATCGAAAACTAATTTTTGAACTAAGTTGATTTTAAAACCCAAATTCAATTGAGAATTATAATTATAATTATAGAATTATTATATTATTGCCTACACGTATGCAACACTTTATATATAATTATGGTTTTCTAATATTATTAACATATTTTGATTTTGTGGTTACATTTGCATATTTCTTCTATCATATTAGGAAAGCTTTATCAAATTGGTTATTCTGTATTAATGGGAAGATTAATTTAATTCTCAAGTTAAAGTAAAAATAATCTTTGATAATTTTCCTAATATGGTAAAATTGAAACTTGTTTTTATAGGTTTTTATATATATAAGTCGAGAATCAGCGTTCTTGTTTAAACAACGATTAAACAATGTCAATAATATATAATATAATATAATATAATTTACAAAAATTTAATAACTGGAATACTGGTAATGAATTCAATTGCTTTTAGCTTTTTTTTTTATGTCATTAAACATCTGTATTATAGTTAATTAATTCATCTTTTTGAAAGTACAATATTCTATTGTATTTAATTTGAATTTTTCCGAAACCTCTTATGTAGTATAACCAAAATATCCTCAACCCGCCTCTTTCCAGCGTTCTTTTTTTTAACAATGATTAATTGGGAAGAAATTGTAATAAAATATAATTGATAGTTTTTCGATTTGGAACGTTAGTACTATATTATAATATATCAAATTCCTTTAACTGGGATGCTGGTGATCCTGAGAGCTTAATTCTTTGTTTTTCTAAGTTCTATATATATTTTTTTAAAGTTATTTAAGTCATCTGGATTATAGTTTATTTCTCATCTTTTCAAAGTATGATAATTCTATTGTTAATTTAATTTTTTCTGAAATATCCCAATTTATTCAAGGAACATCTTTATCCGTCGTTCTTCTTTTTTTAATACCGATTAATTGGAATGTAAATGTAACAAAAGTTTTTCGATTTGGAACGTCAGTACTATAATAAAATATATAAAAGTCCTACAACTGGGATTCTATGTTTTTGTAAGTTCTATATTTTTTTTTTAAGTCATCTGAATTATAGTTTATCTTCGCATTCTTTTCAAAGTATGATATTCTATAGTCAATAAGATTTTTCCTAAAATATGTTAATTAGCTTTAAGAATCCCATTCTAATTTCTCCCAAAGAATCCTTTTCAGTTAATGCTTTTATATTCGATTTATTTCAATATTTCAATATTTTTTTTAAAGTTATTTAAGTCATCTGGATTATAGTTTATTTCTCATCTTTTCAAAGTATGATAATTCTATTGTTAATTTAATTTTTTCTGAAATATCCCAATTTATTCAGGGAACATCTTTATCCGTCGTTCTCCTTTTTTTAATACCGATTAATTGGAATGTAAATGGAACGTCAGTACTATAATAAAATATATAAAAATCCTACAACTGGGATTCTATGTTTTTGTAAGTTCTATATATATTTTTTTAAGTCATCTGAGTTCTATATATATTTTTTTAAAGTTATTTAAGTCATCTGGATTATAGTTTATTGCTCATCTTTTCAAACTATGATAATTCTATTGTTAATTTAATTTTTTCTGAAATATCCCAATTTATTCAAGGAACATCTTTATCCGTCGTTCTTTTTTTAATACCGATTAATTGGAATGTAAATGTAACAAAAGTTTTTCGATTTGGAACGTCAGTACTATAATAAATATATAAAAATCTATGTTTTTGTAAGTTCTATATTTTTTTTTTAAGTCATCTGAATTATAGTTTATCTTCGCATCCTTTTCAAAGTATGATATTCTATTGTCAATTAGATTTTTCCTAAAATATGTTAATTAGCTTTAAGCTTTTAATCCCATCCTAATTTCTCCCAAAGAATCCTTTTCAGTTAATGCTTTTATATTCGATTTATTTCAATATTGTGATCGTCAATTGTTACTATGGACAATATGATATGTTTACAAACGGATACGGTTCCTGTTCTGGCGACGTCTGTTCTGACGATTGCGACGGTTGGCACGGCGACGATTGCGGTTGTTCCGGCGAGTTGATTGGCGACGCTGGTTCCTGTTCCGGCGCTGTTGCTGGCGACGAGCCTTCTGGGCACGACGACGATTGTTGGCATTCTGGCGACGCAGGAAGCTGATGCGTTGACGCAGCAGCTTATTCTGCTCCTCCTGGCGACGCAGCTCGTAATCGTATTGGCGGGCATTGTCTGATAGCTGATCGTTGCCATGTACTGGACGATTGTTGCCGCGACGGATTAGGCTGGAGCCCTGGTAGGCATCCACTTCATTGTCATCATCATGCAGTTCGAAGTCATCGTTCTCGTTGTCCAGATCGTCATCATCTTCGGCATCCTGATTGTAATCACGAGCGGCAGCAACTGATGTGGTTGCAGATGGGACCGGTGTCCAGGTAAAGGTCGATGTACCGGTGGTGGTTGATGGTGTGGGTGATATGGTTGTAGTGGTAGTACCAGTGCCAGGTGAACAGCCACCCTTCAATGCCAAAAGCTGGGAAAGGCTTCGGCCTTCAGCGCTGGGCGTACGCTTGAAGAGTCGATACCTTTGCTGCGAATCCTCATCATCCTCATTGCGTCCAACTGTGAATTAATTTAATTTAGTAAGTGAGTAAGTTGCTCCAAGATTAATGAACTCACCTGCTGCGTTGGCCAAAACGGCCGCTGTTAGCAACAGCACTGCATAACCGTAGAATCTCATGGTAATCTCAATAAGTGTATATATATATATATCCTTTTAGGGTATCCTGGCTAGCTTTGCTGCTATGCTGCTTGCCTGAGGTAGAAGTGCTGCTTGACTGTGCCTTTGCCAGCGGCCATCCAAGATTATATACCCGATCACAACGCTCCAATTGGCGTTGATATCGTAGCAACAACGACTATAGTCCAACACCGTTGCTAATAATTCTCATTATCATTTTTAGCAAAAAACTAAAAAAAAAAATTTGCAAGTTTTCGCATAAATTTTTGGCGACATTTCGATTAGAAAAATAGCAGACAGCATCAGTAGCAATCACAAAGAGAACTGCCCCCTTTCGCTTTATGCCCCTCATCATCATGTTTAAGCTTTATGTCCGAATGAACTAGATTGACCCAAAACGCCAAAGTTCGCAGTTAAATGAAACTCTCAACAGAGTTTTTTTTATTAATAATTTTGTAGCAATTTATCAATTAATTTGTTAGTCGACACTTTAGCAAGATATTTTGTTACTATCAAGCAGTTTCGTCAGGCTTATTTTAATGACAGCTTACTCTTTTTCATTATTTAAAATACTATTGCCAAAATAAATTAAAATTGTTTTATTAAAAAAAAAATGTTGTCTGACTCATCATTTGACCAGCACAAATCAAGATGAAATAAATTAGCAATTTAACAAAATAATTTCATTTTAATATCTTAAGGTTCTGACTATAGCAAGCTTTTGCGATTAAGTAAAGGAATTACATTAAATTAAGTATTTTTCTTTTTTAAATTTAGCTCTATAATTGAATACGGCTTGACACGTTCCAAAGTGCCTCCGATATATATCAAACCTCCATTTATATTCCAATTGACTGTAAAAGTATAAATATTTATTATAAAAACAAAATTACTTGATTTAAATTGATTGTTGATATACTTATAACAATTAATTTTTTAATAATTAATTTAAATCAAAATAGTTAACAAATATGAATTATTTTTTGAGCTCAATAAATCTTTAAATAGAAGATACAAAATAATTTTTAAAAAAATGTAAGCAAAAAATTTCAGTAATTTTTTGAGTGAATCAAAAAAATCGTTTAACTTGAAAATTTAAAATCATTTTATAATATAAAGGCATTTATATGAGAATATATATATTAAATGGATGTATATAGGATATATCTGTATATGCTTATATGCAACTGCTTACAAAGTGAAGTCAATTTTAGGCAAAAATAAATCTGCTTAAATTTTGTATACTTATTTAAAGCGATAAATAAAAACCTCTTGTCTCAACTATTTTATAGTTTTGATATTTAGCATGCTTAGCTCTTATTTTAATTGATTTAATCTAGTAAAAAATATCGACATTTTATGTTTTAAGTGTAACATATATTCAAGATTTTGATGAGAGTTGTAAATCTTTGTTATGAATCTCTACTCAGCCTTTTTTTCCTCTCTATCTGTGAGAGGTTTGTGTTCTTTACAGATTTTCTAGAGTTTATTTCCTTTTTTCCATTTTTTTACACACTTAGTTAGATTGCATTATTTTATAAGTAAAATGAACGTTTAAAAATGAAGTTTTTGCCAAGGGTTAATTTTAAAATCCTGAAACAGAATGTAGAAAAATACTTTCATTTGCTTGGGATGCACATTTTCAAAACAGTGAATGTAAATATTCTCAACTCAATTTACTTTCTTCTATGTATTAAGAACCCCATTAAAATAATAGTATTCATAAATTAATTTAATAATATAAAATTTCTATTTTATTCTCTGCAAGAAAATTAAATAGTGTATTACTATGAAAATTACGGGGTTCTTAATAAAAATAGAATAATAATATGTAAATAGGCAGAGATAGTTATTCCAGGACAGCCAAGGAAGGCTGTCAGGCTGATAAAGGTTCCCTAAATCTATTTATTAAATAGATTGTTAGACCGGAGCTGGTTCTTAAGGTCGTTGCGAATCTTTGTAATCCTCTAGTAATTTTAAATAAAACAACTACATTTTTTTTTTTTCCAATATTATTTCAAGTGTCGAATGTTTTCACAAAAGTTCTTTTACAATTTTGTTAGACTGTCATATGTCATATGTCATATTTTAGGCACGCAGGCGAATCTGGCGTCTGTTCGAGTTGCGGTTGCGGTTCTGGCGCAAACGGTTGATCAGGCGAATGTTGTGGCGACGATTCTGACGACGACGCTGCTCCTGCTTACGCTGGCGGCGACGCCTCTGCTGCTCACGCTGCTGGCGACGGCGACGTTGAGCGTTCATCTGCTGACGGCGACGTTGTCTTTGCTGCTGACGTTGGAACTGCTGACGCTGACGGGTGAGCGCATCCTCCTGACTGCGCTGGCCATTGCGTACGGAATAGCCATTGGAGTTACCAATAGGCTCAACATCATTACCCTCATTATCCTGCTCCATATCGAAGTCATCATCCAACTGATCCTCATCGTCATCATCATTACTATTACCACGAGCTAGTGGTCCTGTTGGGGATAAGGCGGTTGTTGGGGTTGTTGTAGATATTGATGTTCCAGTGGTAGTTGATGGTGATGGTGATATGGTGGTTACGGTTGTTGTTGGAGTATTGCCATTCCAGTTGCCAAGGCCGAGAAGAGATGCTAGCTTCGAAGGACTGATGCGACCCTCCGCTGGTAGTTCGCCCTCATCCAGCTGCTGGCGCTTAAACAGTTGATACTGTTGCCCACGTTTGCCCTGCTGCGGCTTGGCTGTAAATAAATTAATATGTTTATAATAAAATCTATTCTCATTGAATCTAAATTGTAGTACAGACTGTAGTTTAGGCTGTAGTCCGAAATGTAGTTCAGACAGTTTAATTGAAACTGTAGCTTAGACTGTAGTTCCGCCTGTAGTTCGAACTGTAGTTCGAACTATAGTTCAGAGTTTACTTATGACAATAACTTCGATTGTAGTTAAAGGTGTAGTTTTGACTGTAGTTCTAGTTGTTTAAACTGTAGTTCAAACTGTAGTTCCGACTGAAGTTCGAACTGTAGCTTGGAGTTTACTTAAGACTATAGCTCAGATTGTAGTTCAAGCTGTAGTTCAGACTGTAGTTCAAGTTGTAGTTCAAACTGTAGTTTAAACTGAAGTTCAGATACTATTTTTTATACTGTAGTTCAGAATGTAGTTCAGATTGTAGTACAGACAAGTTCAGACTGTAGTTTAAGCTGTATAGACTATAGTTCAAACTGTAGTTGAGACTGTAGCTCAGACGATAGCTCGAACTGTAGTTCAGACTGTAGCTCAGACGATAGCTCGAACTGTAGTTCACACTGTAGCTCAGACGATAGCTCGAACTGTAGTTCACACTGTAGCCCAGACGATAGCTCGAACTGTAGTTCACACTGTAGTTCAGACTGTAGTTTAGACTGCAGTTAAAACTGTAGACTGTAGATTAACTGTGCAGACTTTATGTTAGACAAATGTTCGGAGTGTAGTTCACACTGTAGTTTAGACTGCAGTTCAGACTGTAGTGACTATACTTTAAATTGTACTTTCGACTATGCTTCAGTGTGGAGATGTAAGTGTAATTTACTTACCGCTAGCCTGTAGCGCAATGGCTGCCAGGCAGGCCACAATGAATAAACCCTTGGTAAAATGCATGTCCTTTTCTATATAGATATATATATTCAGCTGATATATCTGCGAATCTCTCTATTGGATGCGGATTGCTGTTTGACTGACTTACAACGTCGATGCCTGGCATATTTATATGCCCGTTCAGTTACAAAAATTTTAGCTGTAACATTTTACTAATTTGTTAGGCCTAAAAACTCGGCTAGGCCTATAGAAGTTACATTGCCAAATTTTAGAGCACACTCACACACATACGCACACAGAAATCTACCCAGTTAGCCGGTGTGGCCCTGTTGTAAGTAAATTTAGCATAATCCCATAAATAATCGACCCGTTGCTACGTTGTTGACCCGGCGCAACAATCTGTTAACTATACCGCATTCCCCAACTCCCCGCTCTTCTATTGGCTCATTTGAGAAGATCCAAGCCGTTGCCATTTGCATAGCTGTATCTGCGAATCAATCGATTAATATTAGCATATTCATATGACCGATGCTATTGTTCTAAACACTGGAAATTTTCGTCTCTAGAAAGAAACATCACCTAAGGGCGAAAGTGTAACCCAAGTCAATGAACCGAAAAAAAAAAAATTTTTTTAAATTTCAAAAATTTAAAAAAACCAAAAGAATAAATCGTTATTTAGTTTAATTGCAATAACTATGTAAAAATTTGCTAAATTTGCAATAAGATGAGCTTAGAATGGAATTAGAATTTAATATAAAAAATAAAAAAAGTCAGGATATTAATGGGACATCTATGCGACTCGATTCGCACATCCATAAATCTGCATTAAATAAATAAATTTATGTTATTAGAGATGCCATTTCAGACATAATTGTCAGATATCAGTAATTATTCTATAATTGAAAAATTCATATTATGAACTTAAGTTACTTCGATTCAATGGAAACTCAAAGAAACTTTTGAAGAACTGAAATGTTACAGGAATAAAAAATTGAGGTGACCATAATATGATGGTTTTGTGCGGCAAAAACATTTCACAATTTGAAGTTCAGTTAAAAAATTCAATTTATTTTTGGGGCTCTTTTGCAGCCATTGCTTTTGTTCATGTTACATAGATCAGATCATAAGTATTTGATGTCCATATCATTGATTTAGTTAATCACGACACGTCTCAAGGTGCGCCCATTGCCACGACGACGACGCAGCAGCTGCTGCAGACGACGACGCTGGCTCATGCGCTGGCGTTGACGCTGACGCTGGGCCTTCACGCGACGGCGACGCTCACGATTGTTGCGGCGACGACGCTGACGTTGGGTCTTCGAACGGTTCTTATTGCGGCGATTTCGCTGGGCGGCAGTGCGGCGATTCTGTTGCTGGATGCGTTGAATTCGCTGCGAATTGCGACGCTGCGATACACGCTGACGGCGCACCAGCTCGCGAATGCGTTGATTGTGCTCACGCTGCAGGCGATTTACGCGGCGACGATTGCGTTGCTCCAATTGGAATTGACGCCATTGCTGCTCTGTGGGACGACGCACCAGAGTGGGTATATTATTGCTAACGGAAGCAGATGCTGCATTGGCAGCAGAACCGCTTGAGCCGGCGGCGAGCATATAGTAATCATCATCATCTTCATCCTCATCATCGTTATCGATATCATTGTTATCGTCATTCGATGGGCTGCTCTCATCATCCTCATCATCATCTTCGGCATCATAGGCACGTGCATTAATATTGTAAACCTGATCGTCATCAGCATCATCATCATCCAGAGATTCACCATCGTCAACAAAAGCACGGGATACCGCAGTAGTGTCCGACGTAGTCGGTGTAGTTGTGGGCGATGTTGTAAATGTGCCTGTGGTGGTGGTGGTGGTGGGTGTAATGGGCGTGTACGATGTGTAGACGGGCGTGGTTGTTGTGGTGCTACCCTTCAGCGTACTCAACTTGTTCATAATCGAGGAGGTGAAACGGCCCTCAGGATGGACATTTTCGCCACGGCCCACCGAGCGTAGACCCAAACGATAGTTGGAGCTTTGGCCATTGGCTACAAAAATAGGAAGGCTCAAATGTTAGCTCCACCAACTTAGACGGGGAACTGATGTGACAGAAACTTACCCAATGCCTCCGGTGGCGAGAGTAGCGCGCATAACGCCACCGCCAATATCAATTGTGGCAGGCAGTGCATGATATGAAAGTTAAAGGAATTCCTTAAGGATGAGATAAACTTGGTATCGGATTGAAGGCACACTTGTTCGCTCTGAGCTCTGGCACTTGCCACTGACTGACAACAGATGGGAGCACACAGATTATATACCCATCAACATCATCAACAATCTGTTCTGTTCTTTTCTGGTCAGGATGGTTGATGGATTATGGATTACTGTCACTTAATTGACCTTACCCATGCCACTACCCCCCGCCACCACTCCGCTGCCATACAATGCTCTCAGAAGTTCACAACATTTCGCGTTTTCCCTGCTACATGGTGTGATTAATTTCACCAGTGCCCCGGGCAGGTCAAATGGAAGAGGCCATTGGTATAGTGGCCATTGGATAGTAATAGTAAGTGGTAGTAGCCGTTGCCGTTTTTGGGTCTAAAGTATTATGCTAATGTTAATTTACAGAATCTCAAACCAAAGAAAATTGGCCAAAATACTATACATAGTCCATAGACTCTCTTTTGCTCTCTCTTCAGCTGTCTCTCATCATATTTTTGAGTCTTATGATTGATTAATTACTTATTAGCATCAACTTATGAGTTTTTGAACTATGCCAATATACGAACTTTAACTAAGCATCGAATGGAAACCCCAGGTGAGAAACAATTTAAAACTGTTTTCAAGTTTACCAGTTTTATGGTAATTAAAAGAATTTTTCTTTTTTATTGAACTACTTGCAATTTCCGTTAATTCATTAATATTTTAATATTTTGTAGCATTTTTAAATTTAGATAAATTCACATAAACCAGCATAGCACAAATACTTAGTTTAGTTTTAATCAAAATGTAAAAGAAACTTGGTTTTTGTTAATTTAAATATTAATATAAATAAAATTTATTTACTATTTAGTTTAGGTACTTACACAAGTAATTAAAAAAAAATTCTTTTTATATTTAATAATTTAATAAAGTAGCGTAAATTTGGGACCTTCCATTTTACGTTTTGTAATCATTAAAAATTAATATAATTATTTAATATTAATGTAACAGATAACATGAGGCATCTCCTACATATATGTGGCACAAACGGAAGTTATAATAAAATTCATATTTAATTTGAATAGCATAAAAAAATTGTTCTTTAAATGCAGTCAGACATTGATGTTTTACAAGCCCAATTTTCAAAATATGGCCATTGTCATTAGAGTTATATCTAAACACAACATTAATCCATAATCATATTATAAAAAAAAAAAAAAACAAATTGACAATTTTTACATTTCAACATTTAGAGCAAAATGCATTCTAAAATTAATTGAGCTTAATGTGAGAATATTGCTTATGAAAAATTAATTATTTGCATTTACTCGAGTTTTTTTTTATTAAATTATTCGCTTACAAGGAGATTTAAAAAATATGGCAGGCTAACTGCTAAAACCCTTTGTGAATTATAGACCCACAAGGATGTAGCAAGCATCAGCTCAATACCCGCTCAGTGGGGTATTATAATATCTTTTTATGCTTAACCATTTTTTCTTTTGTAAAATAGAAACTTGTCATTATATACTCAGAGTATAAATTGGGAAACAACAATCCCTTCCTTTTAACCATAAGTTCGCAAAATTCCATCTACTTGTACCACGATCTATAGCATAACTGTGTACATATGTTGCATACCTGTATATATTTTATACTAAGTAAATATATATTCCAAAAGTGAATTAATTACCAAGAAAATTGTATTATTTAAGAATTTGTATGCAAAATTATAATATTTTTTTGAGTATTATATATGTAACTTTGCTAAATAAATACATTTATTTTTGTTAAATAAAATAGCTTATAAAATTATATTGTGATAAATGCGCCTTTAAATTGAAGAATTATTTATTAATATTATATTACATGTACACTTAAGTAGACAAATATATAAACTTACTATTTATCTCCATTCATTTGTTATGGTAGGTGATCTTTTTAAATTAAATTAAATTAAATACCAATGCCAAAATGAATATAACATGATTTTAAAAAGAATTAAAATAAAGTACAATTATTATTTAAGTACAAATTTAAGCTTTATATGGATTTGTTTACAATCTGAATAAGCAAAATCTGTAGTTAAAAATATTTATTTTTTTTTGTATATTTTGGTTTAAGCCAACTTCAACTGTAGTTAAAAATATTTTTTTTTTTTGTATATTTTGGCTTAAGCCAACTTCATTATTAAAGTAATTTCTTTGGTGTATTGCGCATACGCAGCGTGGCTCCCAGCTGAGCTAAGATTTGGGTCAAACCAATTCAAGACATTCAGTAAACAACAATCTTATAATCTTATAGTATAATCTTATAGTATAATCATATATATAGAAAGAAGCGTGCTAAAAACCAGCTTGGGATAAAAAGAATGAAAAAAGAGCAAAGTAAGCTGAAATAAATATACATACATATGTATCTTAAATATGTTGAAGCTAAAAAGCGGCAAAATAGCTTAAAATATCGCTAAAACGGAGCGAAAATAGCAACATGAATATATTTTGTGACAAGGATGATGCCTAGATCTAAGAGATAATTAAAAAAAAATTAGAGATAATCTAAGCTGAATATTAAAGAAAAAATTAAGAAAAGTTTTTCAAATTTTTTTTTTTGTTTTTCATATCACATTATTTTATTTTCGAATCGTAATCAATTTTCGCAGTTTGATGGCTCAGTGTTTTTTTTTAGCGCTTAACTATAATACTACAAAATACTTTAGGCCTGTATCCAGCTTCAATTTCTCAGCTCGCCCTCTCTCTCTCGCTCTCGCTCTCTCAGCCCTGTAGCACAATCTGGCCGCCACGGCGACGCTGGGCGGCGCCACGACGACGATTGCCGGTGGGACGGGCACCGCGACGAACATTGCGACGACGATTGTTGCGAGCGGGACGTCTGCGGGCGGCGGGCACACGACGGCGACGCTGAGCGGTGGGACGAACGCCACGTCGACGCATCTGGACATTGCGGCGTCCACCCTTTTGGCGGCGACGGACAACAACGCGATTGGCGCGTTCCTGCTCGACGGCAGAGTCGCTGGCCGAACGTTCCATGAGTGCAACAACAGCGCCATCGGGTATGGCATCCAAGGCGGCACGTGGCACCAACAGGGCTGCCTTGCCCGTCTTCTCATCGACAACGCTCTGGCCCTCGATCTCAATGATGCCATCGGGCACCATAATGGCACCAGCCTGATCTCTGGCCACCATCATTTGTGTGGGCTTGGCATTCTTCAGAAGTGGCATTGCAGATTTGCGTAGATTGCCGGGCTTGGCGCGCAGCATGGCGGGCATATGTACAACATTGGCAACATCATCAGCATCAGCATCATCATCATCTTCTTCATCATCATCATCATTGTCCTGGTCATTGTCATCCATGTTGTCATCATTGAGCAACACAAGCTGTCCATTGGCACGTGCCAAGCTCAGGCCACGCAATGCTGCTGGATGCACATTAACATCATCGTCATCATCATCATTCGACAGCTCATCATCATCATCATCATCATTGTTATGTCGTCGCCTAAGCGGCATATCATCAACATCATCATCATCATCATTTTCGCCATCTTCAGGCTCCTCAACAATCTCAAAACCTTGCACCACAGCACCAGCATTGGCACGTCCATGTGGCACGCTAAAGAACAAATATGGATGTTGCAACTTTTGCAACTGTTGCAACTGCTGTTGTCGCAATTGTTGCTGCTGTTGCAGGCGTGGTTCTGCAATATAAAAAATATAACAATGTTTTTTAATATTTAAATAATAAATAATAGTATTTAACTTACCTGGCAGAGCCAAAGCCAATGCCAGCAAACAGCTGAGCACAATTAAAGCGCTGAGCTTGGACATTGTCAATATATATTTGATTTATATATATATATAGATTTGTAGATTTATAGATTTCTAGATCTGACACAGATCCTGTTCTATTTGTGAACGTAGAGAACACTCTCTTCTACTTAATTGTAAGCAAAGTTCCACAGAACTGTACAGATTTGTTGGACGGTGCTAGGTTTTTATGCAAAAAGTTCTTAGAACGTCGATGCGAGCAGAGGCCGGCCAAACAAATAAACAAATAAAGCAAACAAAAACGAGTCAAACACACACATAAAATGAAATGAAACGAAACCACAAAACTCTGCCAAAAGACTAAAGAATCATTCTAAAGATCAACTTCCCATAAGTTCTCAATTCTCAGTGCCATCACGAAAGTAGAGAGACGGCTAGAGATTGACATAATTACGCCCATAGAGCAACGGCATCCATTTCGAAATCAAGTCGAAGCCGCCATCAATCGGCATAAATTCAAGTGCCGAAAATTCAAAAATAAAAATAAAAAAGAAATATATAAAAATGGCCAAAATTTGTGCCAAGTTCACTGACCGCAGGAACAACAATAATAGCCGCAGAAGAAATCAACCAACAAAATGAAAAGAAACTGCAAAAAAACAAAAAAAAACAAATGAAACTCAACTCAGAGTCAGAAGATTCATGGCTTGAACCCACAGGCAACCTCGTCACGCTAATGACAATACAATCAAAGATCCATGATACCCAATGCTTCCCAGCTTCTTCCCAATGGCCAAAACTTCCAGATTCTCAGTTTGCCGAGTGTGCCGAGTGTCGAACCAGCGACGCATGGCAAACTGTTTAGGCCATGGCCCAATCACTCGGTCATATACTCAAGTGTGGCCCTAACCCGGGTTCAAAAACAGCAACTCCGACGGCGACGAAGTGTCGTTGCCACTTTCCAAGTGTTTCGCACGCTGCTCGTGACTTTTAAACTGCCCGAGTCACAGTTGAAACTATGCCTAAAAATACAAACACACACAAAATGGGAATAAGTGGGTGTGCTTGACTAAAATATACCCTGCATTTAAAATGCCTTAACTCATTTATAAATCTGTATAGACGCTACTGGACTAAAAGATACCCTATACCTAAAATTCACCATATTTTTTATAAATACAAACATATCATTTCCCTGCCTAGGGTTGCATTTGCAACTCCAAAATTTCTTAGTTTTTTTTTTTTTTTATAACGTTGCCTTAACAAATGTTAAAAAAAAGCATGTTTCTGGCAAGAGTGTTTGTCTAAAGATACCCTGTATTGAGCGACTGACTGACTGACTGATTGACTGACTGAATTGGCGACTTACCGCCAGGCCAGACGGTAAAGGCTAGAAACCTATAATTTGTGGCAATAGCTGCCTTTTATATCATAGGTTGGCACTCTGGAAAAATTTTATTAAAAATATATCGGGAAGCGAGTGGAAAATATATATATTAAAATTATATGCAAATCTCAGCTGGAGCATTCAAGTGGCGCAGTAGGCTACAATAATAATAACATTGTGATGATTAGTTTGCTTTTTTTTCTATTTTATTTTTTTTTTTTGGAACGGAAGCGGGAAGTAGCAGCATCATGCCGAGATTATCTAGAATATTTCGAATTTATCGAAACTATCAATTATTTTGCAACTTTCTTTCTAAAGTGAAATTATTCATTTACATAACACTAGTGTGCCGGAGTGCGTTACTACGCCCTTCCTTAACAAAAAAAATAAAAAAATAAGCTTCTAAATTTTGATAATGTTTCGATAGCTACGTTCAAAAAATATAACCTAAATCGTATTTTAAAAAAATACTGCCTACTGTAATTATATTAACAATGCTGAATACATTAACAGAGCTGTATACGTTAACAGTGAGTACATCTGTTAAGGCGCTAGCGACTTTTCCGCAAAGTTTTTCCAATATTTATATTTTTTTGGGCCTTCTCCTGGTAATAACGAACAAGTGAAAAAAATTTGAGCCAAATCGGCCCAGCCGTACTCAATTGATAAATACCTATATATTGGCTTGATTTTTGTCTATGTATAAATATAACTATATATTTATACACACGAAATACGACATAAAAAATCCAAATTTAAAATAAATTTATATATGTATATATAATAATTCCGCTACAAACAATCTCTTAACATCGTCTTGCCCCTTTACAATATTTTAATGGGTACACACTGAACAATATAATTATAAAGAAACTTCTAAGATTGATATTATGTACTTGTATGCTGTACAAAGACATTGATCATACCCATCTAGGGTCAAAGAAGTCAAGTTTTGTGAAAAGTATGCCATGTGAAGCACTTTAATTACAACAACAAAAAGAAAAAGAAAAAACAAATCGAGAGATGGAATAGAAAATGAAATGAATTTTATCAAATTTATTTATACAATATACGAGCTTAAGAAAAGAATGGGCATTTAATTAATACATCAATTTACATTAAATTATGCCGAGCCTTTATTATGTACATTTATTATTACTAATTAACAATTAATTGAGAGCTTCCAGCCGTGTTTGATTATATAAAGTAAATATTCCTTTTGACACACACAAAACTTTCTTTATACGCAAATTAATTATAAATGGAAAAAAACATATATATATATAAATGTTGCAGGCCAATTTAATTATAAGAATTGTTCTCTGTTGACATCATTTTATATTTTATTGGAATGCATTAATATTAAATAAGTATATAGTATTAGCTGAATACAGTTAGAGATTACAGATAGTTAAAAATGTTTGTCTTGGTTAAGAATTAAGAAGTCTCCTGTTTGTTTAGCTTCAGAGTGTCGAAGATCTCATTGGGCAGTATATTGATAATATTCTGTACAAAGCATTTGAACTCATAGCTAGATGCAGTTATAGTTACAATTAGAGTGCAAAATTTGAGTATAGCTATCTGACTTTGCCCCCAGTTGCGTTGAACAAATCCCGTGTTATAGCTAAACATTTGGGAGCACATAAAGGCAATAAATCCAAACAGGCCGCACACTCGATGCCCAAATAGCACATTTTTACCCATTTCTTTGTTCAATTTCTGCAAAAGCAACCACATTCCAGTGCAGACACAACTATAGAGTAGAATACAGCCGATCAATCCAAATATGCTATGTTTGCTGCTAAAGTGTCGCATGGAGCGGCTGTTTGGCTTTTGTTTGCGGCAGGATTGAACAATAACGCCCAGAGTGCCAACCACAAAGGCAACCAGGCCAAAGAGTGTATGCCACAGCAGGTGATGCAATATGAGTGCTTCACCCATGCAGAACACCTGGGATATGGTACAGTAGAATCCATGCTCCGCTGTCCGGGCCAATGTCAGGAATAGGCATTGCTTCGATATGGCCACCGTTATGGCGATTAATAATATATTTGAGATGATATTACAAATGAAATAGAAGAGTTCTTGTGATAATGTTGGCCAGGCGAATCCAATCAAAATGTTACCCGTTGCATTTACCACGAGTTCATCCTCATCCACCACGTCTCTCAGCTGCCGGAATGCGTAGCTCATGGTTTGTTGCTGGCATCAAAATAATGCATAATTACAAATATAATAAACAAATATATTTGTAGACAAATCTATTGTTGCCTTCAAATTTTGTTTATGGTTACAAACACAAAACGTATGTGATTAATCAAACATTCAAATAATTTATTTTCCTTACTATATATCAAGGAAATTTACTAAAAGTAAATAATGAATAATATATAGTAATATATAGTAAATTTGTTTATATAAAATGTTATATAAATAAATATTTTGAATATTCAAAAAGACTTTAAATGATAAGGAACATATTGTTTGATTTTCTGTAGGTGTTTTCTTCAATGTAGATTTATTATTATTTTTTTTTAAAGTGATCTATTATTTTCTATTCGAAATTTTAATTAATCGACTTGCCGAAAAGTTTAATCATTTGATTTTTCTCAAATCGCCAAGCGATCTTATCTTATTAGTTAATAAATAATTACATTTCAACTAGGAATCCTTCTAATGACAATTTCTGGCTGTTTTTAAAAATTACAGTCTCATGGCTATATAAGCAATATAATCTTCTTGCAAATCATCTATAATGTTAGAAAATATACTGCAACTTTCTGAAATCATATTTAAATACAAAATATCTGAGACCGCAACTCTTATAATTTTTATGTTTAAAAATTACGAGTAATAATTTTTTAAAAGGGAATTTACTAAAAGTAAATAATAAAGATATATGGTAAATATGTTTATATAAAATGTTATATAAATAAATATTTAATTATAAATTAATACTTTCGATATTCAAAAAGGTTTTTTAGGCCAAGAACAAAATTTTTAAAAAGGTCATATGTCAACTTATGACAATAAATTCAAAATAAATTTTTATTTTTAATATTTAAAATAAAAACTGAAAAATTACTTTAATTTTCAACTTCTAAATAAACATTGCAATTTAATTATTATTATTTCACATTTTTAATAAAAATACAAGTTAAAATGCAATATTTTTAATAAATATTGAAAGTTTATCCTGCTTCCTGGATTATGTATTCTAAATTAGAATATCTAAGAGATTTCCATTCATCTAGAAAATTTTTTAAAGCTCATAACTCTTATTTGCGATCCCTCTCGCTATCAATTCAAAGAAATTGTACCATTTAATATTTTAATAATATTATTAATATAATAAATGTGTTAAATAAGGTCGAAAAACAAAATCTCATTTTATATTTTAATAATCTAATAAAATATATATGAAAATATATATTTATGTTCATTTATTTTCAATATTTTCGGTGTTAAATTTGGAACTAAAAAATTTGGTGTGCGGGGTATTATTATTTTTTTCAACACTTTCTTTTATTTTATCGCAATATTTTTGCACTTTTGTCCCCTTACTTCCTTCAAAGTTGTTTGTGTTCTTCTCTTCCTGTCTCTCGCTGCTGGATTCAATTATTTAATAAACTCAAAGAGCTGAATTTATATTGAATATTTACGTATACATCGTATGCCTACCATATTGTAAAACTCATATTTCTTTTGGGCTGGCTGCCTTTAGAGCTCAGCTGTCAGAATTCCATCAGGAGATGGAAATTTTTAAATGCAAAAAAATAAAAACAAAAATTCTGAAATTCAAATTTAATATCAATAAGGCCAAAAAAGAAAACAAAACATATGTATAAATATATATATGTATAGGTGTATGTATTTTAAGAATGTTTAATCATTCTAACAAATCACAATTTCTGCATTTTCTGACTCTAAAAATGGCGACCCACATATCATTTGTATTACACAAAATCAGCATGACAACAGAGACCTTAAGAAAACTGAGAAAAATTTCTAAAACCGAAATTAGCATAAAAATGTGCCACATCTGTTGCCCCATTGTGGCAGGGGGGGAAAGAGGGAAAGGCAAAAGTTCAACGGTGTCAAATGTCAAATGCGAAGAAGCTAACTCAACTCAAGTAAAAAAAAGAAGACACATGCCGTGAATGATAATAAGAATAAGCTAAAAGATGGCTAGAAATGGACATTCAAAGACAATTTGAAAGCTGAAAACAGAGCTCCAACTATGGCCAATGTCCAATAAATTGATTCAAACTCAAAAGGGAGAAATCGAAGAATTAGACTTTTGAGGTTTTTTTTTTTTTTGTTTTTTTTTGGCAAGTTGAAAGTTCAACGCACCAAACACAGTATAACGAAATGGGCTTTAACAATGGGCCAAGTTTTAAGTTATCTTTTTTTTTTTGTTCTTGGCTCTTTCTTTCGTTTAGTTTTTTTTTTGTTTTTTTTTTGTATATTTTCACATAATGGAATTTAGTTATGAAGTCAGGCAGCTAATTTGGCGCGGCAGGTTGCGGCTCAGAGCTAACAGCTAACAAAAGGAATGGCGGGCCAAGAGTTGAACTTTAAATAGATGCAAAAGTTAAGAAATTAAAATTTGAACTATGAATTTCTATATTTACAGTTAGGCCTGTTAGGCCAGTGCCATCTACAACTTACTAAATCGCATGGGCCCTGATTTGCTGATTGCTGATTTTTAGATTTAAAATTTTGATTTTTGATTTCTGTTTTCTAAGTTTTCTTGCCACCACTTAAATGATCATTCACCCCAGCATCAGCATCAAGAAATGTTCTTTTTTTTTATATATATATATATGTACATAATTAATAGTCTCTGAAGAACGCCCAATGCTGTTGTAGTTAACCCGGGGGCTAAATTTGGGGACGGACAAGCCAAAAAGCTATCATCAGGCAAGTTGGTTGTCATTCATCCATCCATTCCAAGTACTTCTGTAATTTTGGCAACTGTCCGTGACGAATGATGTTGTCAACTGGGTACTTCTTCTATCCTCTCCTCTCCTCTCTGGCAAGCCCTTGGGCATCTAGTGCACCTTTAAGCTGGTACCTCAAGTGCCTCGCATGTTGGCCTAATAATGTCCCATTGATTGCTCCAACAATTTGCCGCACTTGGCATGATTATGCAAATTTTCAGCATGCTTGAAATACCCGGGGCCAAGTCCAACTCCAAGTTAAGTATTGGAACTGAAATTGGGACCGTAGACCGGGGAAGAGCTTCTTCTTTCCATTTAACATTATCATGCGTCAAGTGGGTAGCGAGTGATTGAATGCTTCTCAGGTAATGTTGTCTTCAGGTGCTAAAGCTACAAATGATTCTTGTTTTATACATATATCTGTGTGTGCGTGTTTTTCTATTTCATTTTTTCCATTCTTTTTTTTTTGTTGCCGAAACCAAAACCGCGTAATTTCTTTTAAATTGTTAGCGATTCATCTCTAGTTTTAGATAGAACCCCTAAAATTGTGCAATAAATCTTGTGGCTAATTGTGATATTTTAAATGTGTTCAAAAAAAAAAAAATATGTTTATCTATATATAAAATTGTTTAAAGTTGAGATCTTTGGGCTGACATATATAATAATGCATTGTTTGATATCGATAAAACAATTTCGATAGCTTCCTGACGATTTAAGACAACTTATTAGTTTTATTTGCTTATTCTCTACCATTAAAAATATAAGAAAGTAATTAAACTTAACAGTAATCGATTATATTGATCGATATAATTTCAAGCTGCCTGCTATTTCACTATTTAGCAACGATTCAATATCTAGTTGCCTGCTCTAAAACTATTAGCTTTCCTATAATGCTCAAATAATGATCAAAATATAGTTTTAAAGTTTTTTGTGCATAAGCTCATTAAAGCTCACCGAACAGCTTTTACTCGTATATCCTTAATAAAGCACAACAAAAAGCTTTTTGCGCCGCTGCCAAAAATCAAGTCAAGTGCTACAAAACTTGCAAGCGCAAGCTAAAAGCTATAAAACTATATAAAATTGATCTCGATCTGGGATATATTCATATTTATGCAGCGGAACTTTTTACCACTAGCAAAATATATGTAGGTAAAGACAACTAATATTCAAGATTCTAATATAGTATCATTCTATGCAAATGTCTACAACTATTTAAGTAAAGCACCGTTAAACGTTGTGACCAAATTAATTTTAAATATATGCGAATTCAAATTTTTCAATAGTTATTAATATACATGACCTGACTTTCTTTTGACTTGGCTCAAAGCAACAACAACAAAAATAAAACAAATTCAATCGGTCAAAGCGCACGAGCCTCATTTCATATGCACGAGTTTCGGGCCGGGTCAATAGACGACAAAGACGACGACGATCAATGGCATTAATTATGAATAACAATATTGAATACACATTAAAAAAAATCAAAAAAAAAAAAAAATAAAAAAAATAATATAGATTATAAAGAATAAACTATAATAATATACAGTTGTCTAGGGGGAATATTTTTCTTTTCTTCTTTTTGAAGTTCACGATGGATTAACAACGATTAGCATTATGGTCAATTTGGAATCGTTTTTGGTTTCTTTTTTTGATTTTTTTTTTTTTTGTAGGCAACAAACTTACACACACACACACACACACAGAAAAAAAATAGAAAAAAAATTTTATTTTTTTACACTCGATTGATTGAAAATCATTTTTGGGATTAATTATTGCATTTTTCATTTCATTCGTTTTTCATTTGCATTATTTCTTAATTTTTGTAGCTCAGTTTATGCTCTCGTCTTATAGCTAGACTTTGACAATGGGCGAATCCGCAACCGCAACCGCGTCCGCATCCGCATTCGCATCCGGCTGAAGGGCACGTCCAACCTTGCGTAGAGCAAAACGTCGATTCTGATGGATCAGATCAAAGTAAGGCTGAAAATCGCCATAGGACACATAACGTGCATCGCCATAGACGGGCTGCACATGACGCGATACGCCGGGCTCATTGTCCTCCCCCACAATGATGAACTCCTGCTCTGGTGTGGCCTGAGCGCCATCCATGGGCATCATCTGCTGCTCAGCGGTGCTGGTGCTGGGGGCCATGGCGGATGCGGGAGCGACGGCGGATGCGGGAGCTGCGCCGGCAGCCTCTGGCATTTGCAATTCCTGCTGTTCCACGTTCTGGGCTTGCATCAGCTGCATCGATGGCTTTGGTTTCTCAGCACTTTCGACAGCGGGTGCCATCTCCACAATGGTGCCGGGACGAATACGCGTAGGCAGGAGACCGGAGGCACCGATACCTTGAACCGGCTTGGCAGCAATCAGTACAGGTTTGGGCTTTGGCTTGGTCAGCAGACTGTTGGTGCCGGCAGAGCCGGTGCGTGATGGCGGAATCTGTGGTGGCTGGAAAATGTCCATCAGGGAGGCATCTGCCAGCAATGGTACGGCCGCTGTGGGGCGCTTCTTCTTCTTCTGAACATTGGAGCCACGCATGGGCACCGCACTGATGGCGCTCTCCGGCAAATTCAGGATAACTGGCTGCGATTGAAAGCTATCGGCAAGAGAGGCCAGCGATTGGCGATCTGGCGGCGAGAGTCCCAGCTGGCTCCAGGGTATGGTTATATACTGAGTGGGTCTTCCCTTGCGACGCAGTGGCACTGTCAGCGGCGCCTGTGGGTAGGCATTAATAGGGAGACGCTGCTGCTTCTTGCTGGGCGCAGCCAGATAGCCATAGGGATAGTTGGGACTCAGATTCAGTAGCTCAGGGTTCACATAGACGGCCTGACCATCGCGGTTCACCAGCAGCGTAGTCTGCTGTGGTCGACGTCCACCACCTGATCTATTGGGGATTTGGTTCGATGGTGACTTGCGCAACTTGTTGCCCAGCTCCGTGGGCGTCTGGCCAAATGTGAAACGGCGCAATTGATTGATTAGACTCTGTTGGCCGCTCTGAATGAAGCCGGCTTGGCCCTGGGATTTGCGTGACGTTTGAGTGTAGATCACGGGGGCAAAGTTCTCTTCGCTCTCATCATCCTGTTCGTCATCGTCCTGCTCCACATCTGCATCATCATCATCTTCCTCCTCATCTTCGGCTTGTTGCAACACCGCCAGCGGCTGTTGCACGGGATGACCACGACGTGTTTGCTGACGACGCGGCGACTGTGACTGTGACTGTGACTGCAACTGCGACTGCGGCTGTGACTGAGACTGCGACTGTTGCTTGCGTCGCAGCGTTTGCGTTTGAACGGGACGACGTCGCTGCTTTTGTGGCTGCTGCTGCTGCAGCTGTTCCAGCTGCTCATCTTCCTCATCATCGGCCTGCTCCAGGGACTGTTCATCATCGTTGGGCGCAACTTCTTCGTCATCCAGTTCCTCATCATCGAACTCCTCCTCATAGCGATTATCATTAAAGTAATCCGCATCATCATACTCATCCGACTCCAAGGAGTCCAAGCGATTGTTAAAGCGATTTGGTCGCTGGACACGATTACGATTACGATTACCATTGCCATTGCCATTGCCATTTACATTGACATTGCCATTTAGATTGCCCCGCCTTCTATTGGGACGCTGCTGGACGCGCACAACAATATCCGGTCTCTGGGTGGTGGTTGAGGTGGTGCTGGAGGTGGTGACGCTGTCACGCACTGGTGTATCCACCAGACCGGGCAGACTGGGCAAGCTAGGCAAACTGGGCAGCTGTTGCCCAGCGGCGGCCAAACGATCATTGAACCAGCCCGAAACGGAGCCGGCCAGTGTTGAGAAAGAGGAGCCCAGACCTTGGCCAGGATTCATGCCAAACAGCCAGGTGCTGGGTGATGTAGATGTCGATGTCGAGCCGCCTGTAGATGATGCCTGTTTGCCCTGTGCCTGTAGCTCATCAAGTGCCGCCTGACGTGGCTTAAAGGCAATCAAGGGATGTATGATGAAATCGGCAACGGTATGCGGCTGGGCGGACTTCTCCGCCGGCTGCTGCTCTGCAATGCTGGCCGACTCCGGCATAGCTGCTGCTGCTGCTGCTGCCACTGGTGGCTTCTCAGTAGGCAACTTGGGCACCACTGGGGCATCCTCTTTAGCCACAATTCACACGCACATACACAGAAAAAAATAGAGTGCAACACATGAAAAAAAATTAGTTTGCCGTTTTTTTTTTTAATTTTTAAATTATTATTTTTTTTTTTTTTTGTTAACTGATCGACGTTTGCCTACCAATCAGCGCCATGTCCGCAATGGGCGACTCCGTTGACTGCTCCTTGACATCGACGGCAGCGGCGGCGGCGGCAGCGGCGGTTGTGACCTTGACCTGCTGCTCTGCCTGGACCGCAACTGCGGTAGCCAGGAGCAGAGTTAGGCCCAATGCCAATAATTTGTTCATGTTTATCGATTAAACACCTGTGCTAATGGGGCAGAATATATACTGCACACATACACACACAAGCACACACACACACACACAAGCACACACACACACGCACACACACTCAGGCACACTTAATGTTGTTGTTGTTATTTAAAGCAATTGTTGTTGTTGTTGTTGTTGTTTCGCTCGCCTCCGTTCGCTTCGCTTGGTCCACAGACAGACGTTCCGTTTGGCCAACTGTTTGAGCGTGCGCGGCGACCCGAGCTTTTTATGTACCAGCTACAATTTGCCAGAGAGAGAGCTGCCAAGCGCTGAGAGGCAGAGCAAGACAGAGAGAGAGACAGAGCGGGAGAGCGGGAGCGGGAGAGAGTGTTGTGCTCTTAGCCGCTGGGCGGTAAATTATGTTGACGCGTGTTTTTTTGTTTTTTGTTGACCGCAAGCCGCCGCTGGTGATGCTGCCCGGGTTTCAGGTCACATTGGGGTCGCATTGAGTCAGCGGATGACCTCAGCTTAAGTGAAGATTGGAAATCGAACTGGAACTAGTTCATAAACTGCCTTAACTTTCACTATATATCAGGATCATCTATAATTTATATTATAGCAATCATTTTTAATAATATTTCAAATTTTTTAGACTGAATTTATATATAAAAACGGTCGCTAATTCGAAAAAAAAATTTTTTTTAATTTTAATGCCGGGAATGTTTTCCTAACAAGCGTAATTAATTATTTTTAATTTTTTTTTATTTCTTTGTTTAAAAAAATTGTGATAAATTTTAAATTAAAATTTATTATTTTAATTTTTTTGTTTTTCCATTTGAGATTTTATCATTTAATCTCACTGTTATTTTTGAACAACTTAAATAAAACTTAATAAACAATAATCAAAAATAAACTTAAAAAAAAAAAAACAAAATTAATTCAGATTAATAAATATATTTTAAAAATCAAGGAAAAAAGTTTAATCTATGAGAAAATTAATAAAAATCTAATATTTTAAAAAGTAATAATATTTCAACAAATAACATTAATATAACAAATTTCAAATCATTGTTAGAATGCCTAAAAAGTCCTTAAGAATTCAAAATTTTGATCCCACATAAACTTACTATTATTTGATTTAATAAAATAAAATAGTTATTATTATTGACGGCCTCCACTTTATAACTTTCAGAAGCATGTTCATTCAGTAAACTACAAATTATTTATAACTAGATAAGTTTTAATACCAATTCAAAGTTTTTGGGATAATTGTATTTGAAATTAAACATTTTTTATTGATATACTTTGGATTTTTTCAAAAATATTTTGCATATTTAATTAACTATAAGAATTACAATAAAGCGAGTTATTATTTTATATTTTAGATATTTTAAACTTTATTAAACACTTGAATTTAAGTATGAACTATTTCAATATTTGCAACTAGAACTGAAACTAGTTTAATTGCATGTTTTTACTTCTTTTTTTAAATATTTAAAGTTTTCATCAATATTTATAGGTAATTTAATATTCCACATTAGATCTAGTTCCTTAATTTGATGTGGTTTTTTTGAAGGTAGCTTTTTTGAGATCACATTATCACAAGTTCTCTATTCGCGATCATTGAAAATTATTAATTTGACAAAATATATTTAATTTACTAAATAAATTTCTTTTTACAAAACAACTTTTTTAAATTGTTTTGCAAACTATTAATCTTTTTGTTCTAGGAGACAATATATGTAGTTGAGCTTATTAAATATTTTAAAATGTAAATAAATTAGTTTAGGTTTATTTTTGACGATATTTTCCAATGTTTGCAGAACTGAAACAAGTTCATCAGATTAAAATGAACTTTAAAAGATTTTTTTTTAGTTTTCCAAATTGGTTCATATGTCATACAAATGATTCTTTCACATATCGTATAAATATAACATTAAGGGTATTTAAGCTTCGACTCCAGCAGATTTAACTTTATCTAATTAGTTAAATTTTATTAAGTCTCATTATTGTAATTTTTTTTAAATCTAATTCTGTTAATGTAACATTTCCTGTTGAAATACTTAAATTGAAAATTTCCTTGAAAAATTTATCAACATTTTTTTTTTTGATTAATTGCCAAATAAATGGATTTGCATTGGGAACATGGTTTTGTTATAGAAAATTAATTCAAATGGAAATTTTTTGTTATTGATGTTCGACTTAATACAGCCAATGATCGTTGTTCCAGTTTGATTGAGAATTCTTGGCAATGTTTCTAAAATAAAATATAATAAAAAATATTTTTTTCTTAAAACTTTCCAATAACTTTCTAACACTTTGACCCCGGCATGACCTGGCTGCGACAAATCATGGAGCAACTTTCTTCTAGAGACCCAGACAAACTTCTACACACTCTGGCCCACACACACTTACACACACACACACACACACACACTTACACACATATGTTTCTAATGAGAATTTATGTGCTTTTTTATGTATTTCCATTAGCATGAGGCTAGTACTTTTTTTTTACATATTTTTTTTTTATTTTTTTTTTATTTATTTTTTTTATTTATTTGATTCTAGGTCCAGGCCCATGGCGTAGACCCAACCCGGCTAGCTGGGCAGCTAATGAACACATTGCGTCCGCCTCGTTATTGTTTTTAGTCTTTGGGCTTCTGTTCTTTGCTTATTTTTGCATAATTTGGTTATTAAAAATTTTGTTTATGTCGCTTATAATGGGCCAAAAGTATATATTCCAGATATGTAGCCACAGGTACGAAGGTACCTCAAGATGGAAATGAAGATTCCCAGATGCTTGGCAATTCAGGCAAATGTAACCAAAAAGAACATAAATAATTGGGCCTAATAACAGACTAAAATTAAATAGATTAGCACATAAACACAAATAAATCGCCAAAACCGAGGAGCCAGCTGGCAATCCTAGGGCGTGTCAGGGGTCGCTGTGAAGTTAAAGTGGAATCTGAGAGCTGGAAACTGGAAACTGGGAGTGAAAGCTGGACATCAAGCTGGGTGGCAACCAATTTGGAAATGAGAACAACTTGACATGCCAAAAAAAAAAAAAAATAAATAAAAAATAGTTCATTTAAGATTTGTTGAAAATTAATGATCCGAAATTGTTTTACAACTTACAACATGGTCTAAACACAAAATCAATCGTCTAACAAAAAAAAAAGAAGCTAAAGCTATATACCCTTTCAAAATAATTAAAAAAAAAAATTTCATTGCTTCTATGGTAGCTATAAAGAATAGTGATCCATTTCGGAAGGTTCCAATTATTATATGCTAACTGCAATAAAAGAAACGTCTTAATCAACTTATACCAATAAAGCTCATAAAGTGTACATATTTAGCTTTATCTACTCAGGTCTTCATCCTGATCAAGATTATATATATTAATATATATGTATTACCATTTTAATATTGAAAACGTCTTTTATACTGCTTGCCACATTTTGTAACAAAATTCAAATACCCTCTTTGCAAGGGTATAAAAAACCAGATCACAATCTAGCAGTTATTTTTTCAATAAGAATGTTTTATAGAAAGCGGATCTATTGTTATATTTTTGGTAATAAATATTAGAAAAGAAATAAATATTAAATCTTGAAGAAATAAATTAGAAACATTCCATGAATATATGCATTACATATTGTTATTTAATTTTTACATTGGGAATATATTATGATTAGATCGGCATAATTATTGTTGCTAAATATTGTTATAAACATGGCATCTCTATTCTAATCTAAATAAATTAATCTATTCATTCGTGTTTGTATATCTGTTCGTCGATTTTAGATGATATTTCCATTTAGATTTTCAACAGATTTACTTTAACAAAATGCAATTTTTTCATTAAGATTTACTTAATTTATAAATAAGTCATGAAAACAAGTAAAAATTTGATTTACAGAAAAACATAAATGTTATTTAATAAAAAAATAAAATCATGACAAGAAACTCATTCCACACAGAAATTGGAAAATTTAGGAACTTAAAACATGTATTTACTGGGAAAACATTCATTCTTTAAAGATGATGATCTTTTTAGATTCAGAACTCTCATAACTTGGTAGACTAATCGATTTATATAGGGGTTGTTTAAATAGTCACTTTTTAAAATTTTGATTTATCTTTTACAATTTGGAATATTATATTTTATCGATTTTTTTTTAATATTTTTTTTAAACTACTTTTTAATTATGTAAAAATGTATAATCCAGGGACCGCAAAAAAGATAAATGAGCTTAAAAAAAATTAAATCTTAAAAAAATTATCTTCTTGAAACAGAATAAACTTTTATTTTTTAAATGTATTTTAAATATTAATATTAACTCTTATATTTGTTCGAAATTAAAAGAAATTATGAAATAATGTTATTAAAATTTGTATATAATTTTTATTATAAAAATGAAGAAATCTTTAAGTATTACGCCAAGTCAGTAAAAAATCGTGAATGTTTTTAAACTTGGTAATACACTACCCGCTTTTAAACTTATATACAATTATTTTTTATATTAGAATTTAAAAAATAACTTTTATTATGATTCTTAGCTGAAAATTTAAATTTAGTTTATATATCGAAAAATTATTTTTCTTGATTGAAAAATAAATCTTATTAATTTAATTTGTTTCATAAAAATCAAGCAATTTATATTAAAATTTCTAACCGTTTCGGTCTTGGATATTATTCATTTCATAAATTCATTTCGAATCGATTATAAATACCAAAAATATTAAATATAAATCATTAATCAAATCGTTGATATTTATTTTTAGTTAATAAGGCCGATTTGATACATTTTAATAATATCAAATCATTTTCTAAGTTGAGCTTTATAATATGTTGACTTAATATAAAGTTTTTATTATAAATTTTATATTATAAGCCTTGCTCGTATTCTTTTAAAAATTTCAAACTTAAAAAATTGTATTAAAGTTTTCATATATCTATATATTAGCTTATTCTGAGGGATTTAGAAATCTTGAAAAAATTAAAATTTTCAAACAAAGTGGCAAAATCACAGCCAATATTAGTTGGGACAAAGTTATAAATAAGAGCTGTAACATTATATAAGTAAAGCTCTTCCTAAATTTTCAAATATCATAACTTAAAAAAAACTTAACCGATATTATTCCAGATGGTTTTTATTTAAATCGGATTATAATAATTCGAAAGCCGAAAAAAATATATATTTGACCCTGGTGATATATTACAAATATGCTGAAATACATGTGGCAATATTGTGGAATTCTATGAGATAATACGAGGATTCTATAAGCTCTTTTGATAGATTATGCAAAGTTAAAGTAGTATTGTAGTATTAGGCTTTTGTTAGACAAAACTATAGATACTTATTTAAAAATAAACACATAATGGAGCGTATAGAGAAAGTATTCATATCGTTTGTTTCCCGAGGCGTCTGGGCTAGAAACTCGACTTGGTATAATATGTCAATACTAAGCCCATGTATTGTGCGATTTGGTACCAAATGGGGACATGAGCTAAGAATAAACAACAAAAGATTTGTCAAAAGGGGCTGGGCGAACTTTGACACGAGCGATGTGAACCCCAATTCTCTGAATTGAAGAGGGAGAGAAAGAGAGGAGAGATTTCTGGGGTCGTGGTCTTGAGTAGCCTTCTCCAGTCCAGACTGTGGGACAGTGATAAATGCGTGAAGCTGGCCAGCTGCCTGCCAGCCCATTATGGATGTGTTGAAGAATTTTTGGTCAATTGAAAATCTCACTTTTGACCCAAAAAAAAAAAAAAAAAAAAAATTGACTCAGATCCAAACAGTTGGTAACTTTTTAGAAGGCGACGACCTGAAATGCAAATTTTTTTTTTTTTGCGGCCACATATTGGCAATGTTCTGGCTCTGACTGTGGTTTTCAACTGTGCCACAGACTTGGACTCTTACTGTGGCACTGACTAGTGACCTGCTTTGGGAGACAGGCAATGCAGCAGCTATTGGCCAACAACTTGGACTGGAGTGCATATATAGCCCACTTGGATAATCAGTTAAATAGCAAACTAATCTGAAACTTAAATCAAAAATAAAAAGCTTGAGTGAAGGCATTTGCATAGTTTAATAATTTGGCATTTTTAGCCTTTTGGCCATTCTTCTTTTTGGCCATTTTCCTTTAGTTCGAGTCGCTTATTTTTTTGGCTAATGTCTTTTGTTTTGTGGCTTTACGATTTCCGAGTGAAAGAGTCGAATCGATTCCCAGTCCATCCATCCCCATTATATATAAAATGTCTTTGCCAAGGCACCTGCTAAACCATTTCATAGACACACGCGTCCAGCGATAGACCAAACGGCAGAGACCACAATCAGTATTGAAATTATAATTAGAGCTATAAATTTCATTTGTTGACATGGCTATTAAACTGTTTACCCTTTTGGCCATTACCCTGGCCCTGGTCGCCCTCAGCAATGGTAAGTAGCCGCTGGCCATTTGAGATTAGTATTGTCTAACCTTGTCTATTCAATTATTTAGCTCGCCATGTGCCTGGCCATCGGCAGCGGGATCATCCACAACGCTATCATCATCAGCAGCAACGTGCATTGATTGCCAAGCCGCATGGAGCACAGACGCGCGTCTTTCCGGGTGCGGTGGCCATTAAGAAGCTGGTGCTGCTCAAATTCAAGAAGATCGTGCCCATTTCGCTGATATTGCTCAAGTCGGACAATGATAATGAGGCTGAGCTGGTGCCCGTGTATCCCACTGATCAAATACCAGAGAATGTACAATTTATACCCACACCAAATGGCATCTCCGGTCACAAGGATGTGCAGGCCATTGCCATACCCAGCGAATTGCACGATCAGCTGCAGATCAATGGCCTCTCCAATGTGGAGAACATTGAGGCGCTGCTGCAGGCCAGCTCCATAGCTGGCAACAAGCCAGATAGAGAAGATAATGCCAATAGCATTGCTGTGCCCCAGCCGGAGGATGCTCCGCTCGAGCAGAACGATAACGATGACAGTCAGCTGTTGGAGGGTGCTCCATTGCCGGCATCGGGAGTCAGCACTCGACGCCTGCCCAGCAATGAGCTGGTACGTTCCGGTTTGCGCAATTCGGCGCAATTGCAACAGACGAGCGTTGAGGAGATTCCATTGTTGCTCTACTCGGCCACAGATGGCGCTGCACCCGGCCAGGAGGTCTTTAGCGAGCGTCGCTATGTGGCTGCCACGCCAGCGCGTCGTCGTCATCAGCAATTTTACTACTAATTTAATATACCTTAAGCTAATTTAGACTGCTCCAACAATTGTAGATAACACTGCATATGCTCCTGCTACTACTACAGCTCTCCTGCTGTCTCCTGTCTCCACTTTCTGTGTCCTTACCACACGGCTGTCACTCTGCATGGCATGTGGTTGCTTTATTATTTTTTTTTTTGTGCTATTTGCTTAGACTGAACTGAATATAAATTAACATTATGAGAAATGACAAAGGCGCGCGATGTGTTGGACTCGGCTTCCGCTTGGCTGGAACGCCATTGTTGGTCCTGTTTCAGACTTTAGACTTGTTTTCCAGTCCTTATCAGAATCTGACGTCAACGGCGCGGCGCATTGCCTGCAGTTATCAGCTTTGTTGTGCCGCTGACATGACGTGTCCTGTGCCTTGTCCTGTCGTATGTGTATTTTTAGCAGACATCCAGACGGCCTGCGACTCTGTCAGAGACCTGTGCCGGTGACGATGCCACTGCTCCCTGTTTGTGCCTGTTCTAGAACTGGATATGGAACAGGAGCTGGAACTGGAGCTGGGGTTTGGTTTTGGTTTTTTTTTTTTATAAATTTCAGTGTCCTTACGTGCGCAAAGCTGGCAAAAACACACACAAAGGCAACTGGGCGCATTTTGTAAGGCACAAGTCAACGGCACAATAAAAAATAAAAAAAAATAGAAAAAGATGAAAAAAAAGGACAACAATGGGGCGAATATCGCAAAAATGGACAACAACAAAAAAGCAAAGAGATAAAGAAGCTAAGCAGAAATTACAACGATCAGCGATTGCCCTTACAAATATGTATATCGTTTAAAATACATTAAAAAAAATACACTTTTGTGTACATACATATTTAAAGAGGTATTATATTTCATTTAGCTTAGAAAGTGTCTTTTTTTTTAATTGTTGGCTTACAACTGTTGGCTTTATAAATATAAAGGTAATCAATGAAAAGATCTGAAAAAAATCATGTGGCAGGCTCTACAAATTAATGACTTTAATTTGATTTCAGTTAAGGTTTTGACATATCGATAACATTTATCTATCGAACGAATATTCACGCTAATTTAATAGTGGAACTTTTAATTTTCTTTATTTAATTTTCATTTATATTCACAGTTTTTTGATAGCAAAATCGATTAACATTAATAATTTTTTATTAAAAAAGATTTTTATTAAAAAAGATCCAATATGCAAATAAATGTAATTGATCTTTATTATTTGTAAATAAAGTTATCACAGATTAATTAACTTAATTATTTCTAGATGAAGTTATCAGATTCATTTCGATAATAAATACACAATTAATCGAAACTTAAAATTATAATTGTTGTATCGATTACAGCTAAACGTTATCGTCGGTATTGAAATATCCCAAGTGTTGCATACTTTTTGGCGAAAGCATCTCGTTCAGAAAGAATTCAAAATTTCTGATATTGGAATTGATGAATAGTTGACATATTGGGAAATTATTTAACTGTTGATTGCAAATTAAATTTAATTTAAATGTTTTAATACACAATTTTAAGGAGCTTATTGTTTTATTATATACATACATAAAACTAACAAAAAAAAAATATTACAAAACTCTTTACAAAAACACAGATATAGGACAAAATTTAAAGACGTGACGCAAATCTAATGATTTTTATAAACTCGTGATTCCATTACTCTTTATATACTTTGCTTAGAAATTGCCGAGCTCAAGTTGAATCATAATTTGAATATACTTAAAATTTTGATAGGGCAAAACAACTTTATTTGGTTGCAGGCGCAGGCTGTTAACCATTCGCATACTCGCTCCTGTTTACACCAGTTTCTGTTCCAGAAACAAGCCCATATGTCTGCCATACTATGTATGTGGTTGGTAGCCCCACTTCCTACCTCTCTGCCATCCTTTCCTTTGCTTATTATGCCGCATTTTTGACAGCTCGAGACCCAAAAACTGACACAAAGCGCTCTTCGAGATTATGCAAGCCAACAAAAAGCTATGGAGACTGAGACAGAGATATATGGAGAAAAGGAAAGAGAGAGAGCGAGAGGGAGAGCGAGAGAGAGAGAGAGAGAGAGAGAGAGAGAGTGGAGAAGATAGCATAACTATGTGTCTGGGTAAAAGGTCATAACACTAGACTCTTAATAGCTACAGTGCTGTCTAAAAGTCAGCGACCGTAGTACGGTGGTGGAACATAGATGGTCACACGCTTATTAATGTTGATATTATTGTTTATATCATTGAAGCGTCCACATGGCGGCGGTCCATAGTAGGTGTACGTGCATATCGTACAGCAGCCGGGCAGTCCGGGTCCAGGCAACGGATAAGGCAATGGATAGCGAGGTGGCAACACTGGTGGCAACACTGGTGGCAGCGGCGGTCGTGGTAGCGGCAGCGGTGGCAACGGTCTTGGCGGTGCACAGCAGACTGGTGGCTGCGGCGGCAACGGTGGCAGCACATAAGTATCGCAGCAGCGATTCTGCTGAAAGGCCTCCAAGGTGCAGGGCGAGGCACAGCCACCAAATAGACTACTTATAAAGTTAGAGATGAGGGTAAAGGTGCGACCCTGACGCTGATCGCCATCGTAGTCGGCAAACGCATCGATAGATGTGTTGACCGTCGGTTCCATATCCTCCAAACGGGATGAACTATTTATGTACATATATTCGATATTATCGGCCTTGGAGCTGATGTTCATCGTTGGCCTGGGACGCCAGCGTTGTAGTTGCACCTGCTGCTGAGTGCGATAGCGCACTAAACCGACAGAAAGAGAGAGAGAGAGAGAGCAGTTGCGATTTTAGATGCCGCTGCCTAAAAGTATGCTAAGATTTCGTGCAGCTGCCAAGTACAGTCAAACAAATGTAAAACGAGCTGGCACAGTGATTGCCAGTGCACTTTGTTAAATAATGTAATAATAAAATAAATAAAATAAAATAATAATAAAATAAACATTTGTTGTATAGACCTAATGCCACTTACTAACCGTTAAGTGATAATCACACAAACGTTTGAAAAATGTTGTTGAACTAGATATTCGCGTCTTGACGGAATCTCTGGCAAATTTAGGTGTAAACCCAAATAACTGATGATGTATATATGTGTATAAATAAATAATAAAATATTATCAAAACTAAAAAATCAGCTCATGTAGACAAATAGACAGACTGGAGAGACGTACATGGCTTTAAAGGTTCAACGAGTCGCTCTGATCAAGTAATAATAATAACATGAAAGAAATGTCTATTTTCGGCACGCCGAAGCTATATACCCTTGCAAGGGATTTCAAAGAAATATTTTAATAGCGATTGTTCCTATGCTAGCTATATGATATAGCTGTCCGATTTTGATGAAACTCGGTCGGATTGGTCAGATCATAATATAAGATCAATATCTAAAGTTTGCTTTTGATATCTTGAAAGAAAATTTTTGGACTTATCGTTCCTATGGTAGCCATAAGATATAGTGGTCCGATTAGGCCGATTTTTACATGTTTGTTCTATTAAAATGCATCCGTGCTTAAAATCGGATGAGCAGACATACAGACGAACAGACGGATATGGCTATATGGACTTGGCTCGTCGTCCTGATCCTGATCGTCCTGAATATGTATATATTTTATATTTATATAAAAAGACAATGGCAATAATTAAGCTTAACAGCCAAATAATAATAAATATAGTGACAAAATGTGAATAAAAATAAACACGTGAAACTAAACGACAATCAAGTGAAATTCAAAACAGTTTTCCGTGAATTTGTGAACACTAAATTTGAATAATTATAATTATTCACCCTCTTTAACCCCAGCCCGTGTGATTTTTGTGCACAATAACATTTAACATAAACAAATGCATTTTATTCAAGTGCTTAAAGTGATTTGCTCTCAAAAAAAAAAATTAATTTTAAAGAATATTTTAAGGGTGACCATAAAAAAAGTAGAACAGGTGTGATTGGTGCAGTTAAATTCATGGAGGTTAACTAACGGCCAAACCCTCCAAAGCCACCAAAGACATTACTATTGGCATTGGCGCCACCACCGCGACGGCGATTGCCACCGGTGTTGGCGCCCGCATTGGCGCCTGCACCACCTCCGTTTCCACCGGCGCTGGCATTGGCATTCGCATTCGCTGATTGACCATTTGTGCTGGTGGCCGAGGCGCTGCTAGAGGCCGAATTGGTCACGGAGCCATTGGGACCAATCTGGGAGCTAACATTGGATGCGGTATTGGCCGCCGCATTGCCACCGCCCTGACCCTGGTAAATGGACTGGCTGTTGGCGCCAGAGGTGACAATCTCTCCATTGGCATCACGAACAATTTGAGTATCCGTGTTGGCCGTATTCGAGGAGCTGCCAAACGGATTGTTGTTGGTGGCCGTCGAGCCGCTGTTGGAGCCAATGGTCTCCCTGTCGCCCTCCTGGCTATGCAGTGTGTTCGCATTCGAACTGGATGCCTGCTGTCCATTGGGATCAAAGTTGAGCGCCTGACTCTGGGCACCATTCGTCTGCTGGTTGGCCGTATTCTGCGTATTGGTATTGGCGGAGCTCACCTGACCACTGCTGCCATCCTGAGCCAGATTGGAGCCAATGCTGCTGCTGCCCGCATTCTGTGAACCATCTGCATTCTGATTGGCAAAATTATTGCTGGCGGCCTGTTGATCGAAGCCGGGACCGCCCTTAGAGCCGGCATTGCCAAAGGACTGCACCTGGCCACGATTACCCGGACGTCTGAACTGACGACGCGGGCGTTCTGAGTCCTCAAAGCCTTGATAGCCCCCATAGCCAGGATTGCCGCCAAAGCCTCCAAAGCCACCATAACCATAGTTACCATACTGGGGTTGAGCATAGCCAAAGGGCACGAACTGGGCATGACGCTTGGGGCGGAACTGGCGACGAGTGGCGCCACCATATGCTGCCTGCTGCGGCTGCGGCTGCTGGCGACGACGACGGTAGCCGCCATAAGTGGCACCCTGTGTGGCCGCATTGCCACCAAAGCCGCCGGCATTGGCGTTCGTCTGTCCAAAGCGGGAGCGTCCAAAGGCATTCGAGTTACTGTAGGTTTCACGTACATTGAGGCCTCCGATTTGTTGATTATTGGTCTGGCTGTTGCTATTGGAACGCACCCGAGCGCCCTGACCCTGGGCATTGACATTGGCCTGGCCCAGCGAATTGCCGCGCTGCACATTGTTGTCCAGATCCAGACTGAGCAGGCCCAGGCCCAGACGCACATCACCATCGGCACCGCGCTGCAGTCCAAAGCCCTGACGCACATTGTCCGGCGACAAGGAGGCGCCCAGACCCAAATTGCCCACACGGAATTGATTCGCAATGCCACCGGAAACGGCGCCATTCGCATTGGTGCGCGTGCGTGTCAGCGTATTGCCAATCTGCAAGCCGCCCAGATCGAATTCATTTGCGCGTGCCTGGCTATCGGAGACGACCCGTTGGCCATTCTGTCGGGTTACCGCACGGGAATTGGACAGACCCTGTGTATACTCTACATTGTTGCCAAGGTCCACCTGACGCTCATAGGCGTTTGTATTGGCCCTGGAGACAGAGCCCTGACGTCCGCGTCCACCTCCACCTCCACCTCCATAGAAGCCAGGTTGTCCGCCGTACCCCTGTCCGCCGAAGGGTGCAAATTGTGCCTGAGCTACAAAGAGAAGAAACAAACAAGTAGAAAGAGAGAGCGAGACAGAGAATGTTAGTATAAGAATTCGTGTAGAATTTAGCTTAGGTAAATGAAAAAGTTTTCGCCAAGCTGGCGAAACTTTGTTATTTGTTGCGCGATATTTAAGGTAAACATATCACAAGTTTCATGCATTTATAATCCCCCCCAAACACCCCAAACACCCCAAAACCCCCTCTCAATGCCGCTACCACAACATCAACAGCAAGAAAACCAACTGAAAACTGGCAACTGGCTCCAAGAACTCCTCAAACTTGTTCCACACGCATCGGCATCGGCATCGGCATTGGCATCGGCATCGTTTGCTTATTTTTTTTTTTTTCCTTATTTATTATTATTTTTTTTTATTTTTTATTTTTTTCGACTGTTTCTAATTTGAATATCATTAAATGGGCGCGTTGTTTTTTTTTCTTTATTATTTTTAAATTTTGTTTGCTGTTTATTCAGAGCATTGTATTTAAGTTCGACGTTGGGTTCTTAAGCACTAAATTGTTAAAATTATGCCTAACCAAAGGGAACATTAATTTTACGTTTATATCTTTCAAATTTTAACTAAATACTGTGAATAAGAAATAAAGTTTGCCTCAAATATATTAAAAGGGGAATAAACTAACTCGTGGTTTTTCAATTCTAAACATTTTCTTTTAAAAGAGATCTATAACACGGCAATACTAAAGAGCGAACAGATATAACTCAATCTTCATTTTTTAAGGTTGGTTATTGATTAATTTAATACCCTATATACCGATGAAACGAGTATAATAAATTTAGAAATACATCTTCAATTTTTATTCTTGATATGGTTCCGTCTATCTGACTTACTTTTTTTCTGTCCATATAATATACTAGCTCATCCCGGCGCGCGTTGCTACGTCCCGCTTCGCTCGAAAATAAAACAAACTAATCATATTCTACAATGTCACTTTTTTTTTTTATTGTAGCCTACTGCGCCACCTGATATGCCCCAGCTAAAATTTTCATACAATTTTCAAAGACATTTTCCACCCACTTCCCGACATAAATTTAACAACATTTTTTCAGAGTGCTAACCTACGATATAATAGGAAGCTATAGTACAAATTTTTAGATTTTTAGCTTCTTCCGCTTGGACACCGATCAACAACAGTTTTATATATATATAGACATAGTTTTTGAACATTTTTTTAAATTCCGTTAACCATTCCTATACATTTGTATATTGTAGCTTTTAAGTATATATTTGTAATTTTTATCAAAATAAATCTAACTTTTTGTTTTCTAAAGTTTTTAAAAATTGCATGATTACAAAATATGTATAAATGTAACGACGGAACTCATTGTTCTAATTAGTCCTTTAATGAATTACACACTTCCTAATTTCCTTTAATATACTTATTTAAAAAAATATTAAGCTGTACATTTAACACATATTCTACTCAAAATAACAGCACTTGTTTAAGTAATTCCCAAACAGTTTCAGCAAAAACTAATGTCAATTTCCGAACTTCACATTATTTAAGATGAAAAATTAAGCAGTTCTATATATAATATTATAATAATTGAAAAAATAAATATTAAGCTTTACATTTGGCACATATAATACTTAATATAACAACACTTGTTTAAGTAATTCCCAAACAGTTTTAACAAAATCCCTAATGACTATTTTTTAACTATGTATATAATTATAATAATTGAGGAAATAAATATTAAACTTTACATTTGGCACATATAATTCTCAATATAACAACACTTGTTTAAGTAATTCCCAAACAGAAATAATTCTTGAATTCTGTTTGGTTTTCGAATTATGAAACTTTGAGCAAGTATTTACTATATGGATTTATATATCCCTGTCACTATATTGTGTGCGCTAGCTAGTTTATCCTTTATGGGCTGCTCTTTTCTGTAGTTGTTGTCCTTTTTTAGCCAGGATGCCAATATATGCGGCACACGTAGTCGCAAAATCTAGTGATAATTTTGCAATTATTGCTGTAATATCAAAGCCTAAAAGTACGCAAGTGTGGCATTGGTGTCATTATCCTGTCTACTCGCGTTACATGTTGCTGCTACTACAATTGTTGTTGTTGTTGTTATTCTAACTGTTGCTGTTGTTGTTGTTGTTGCAAGTAGACGTTGTACATGTGGAGGCATAAAAATATTTACCTTGTGGTTGACAAACTGCCAACCAGCACACAATTAATCCAGCAAATGCGTGGCGCATCCTCATCCTGGCAATGTATCTTTGTGTGCGTGTGTGTGTGTGTGTGTATCTGTGTATCTGATATCCGTATTCAGCCCGTATCTGTATCCGTTGCTGTAGCCTGTGTGTGTTCTGGCTAATTTACCGTTGCGAAAACAGCGCACGCAATGAGCGCGTTTTTGGCCGCTGGCGACTTTTATCGTGCGCGGTTTGTGTCGTGTTTCGACTTTTGCGCTGTTTTTTTTTTTTCTGGGAGATTTTTTTTTTTTTTTTTTGGTTTTTGATTTTTGCTTCTGGGTAGCCCCCTACACAAAAAAAAAAAAAAATTAAAATAAAATCTACACGCGCGTGTGTTTTGCGTTAAGCGTTCACTGGCGTTCTAAGCTTCTAGCTGGCATTGTAATCAAGCTTTAAACCAAACAATAATTAACGCGCTTTATTGATTAGCTGCCGACGGCGACGGCAACGGCGACGCAGACGTCGACTTTGACGTTAGCGTCTGCTGCGTTGGCGTCGTCATTGTCGTCAGAGTCAAGCTTATGATTATTATTATTATATTTTGAAAAGAAATTGAATTTCGTACAGGTTTATTTGTTTTATTGTTATTTTTATTAATTCTGTATATTTTTGTTTTTTTTTTTTTTTTTTGGCTAGACTCTGCCTGTGTTCCTCTCCAGTCAATTCTCGTTAAACTTGTTTTCTAGCATCGTTTGCTTTTTGGTGAGTTCATAAAAAAAAACAAAAAACAATATTAGACAATGATATTATCATTTTTTTTTTTTTTTTGATGACCATATAACTGCTCCCAGAACCACAAAAAAAACTGTTTGACGACGCGACGTTTGCATTTTTGCTTTTGTTGAGCCCACCTTGGAAAGGGGATTTTTTTTATTTTGATTTTATTTAAAAACCAGAAACTAAATCCAACTGCCGACATAATGTACAATGGAGAGAAAGGCTAGCTTTTGTGTTTTAATTACAGTTTAAATTAAATTAAAGTAGGTCTTAAAGATATTTAAGAAATACATAGAATATAACAGAGAAAACACATATTTGCATGTTAATAAAAAATTATAATAATATATTAATTATGTTATATATATATATATTATATGTTAATTATATAATTTATTATAAAACATAAGTAAAGAAAGAAATTCATATATTATTAAAATTATTAGTATAGAGATCTAATTTAACAAAAATAAATGAATTAAGCCATTTATAATCTTATTAGATCTGCTGTAATTTTTTAGTATAAAATATTGATATTTACATAATTTTAATGTGTATTGTACTAACATAATAGTTACAGAGCATTCAATTTATTTAATATAAAAATATAAATAATGTTATAAAATTAAAATATAAAATGTAATTTTACATTAAGAATAATAAAAATATGAAAAAAAAAAATTGTATTTATCGATTTCATATATGTAAAGGCCAACTTTAAACAGCATATTAGAATATATAATTTATATATCTAATCAGAAGCTATATATTTTCCCAAAATATATTTATCTAACCATTAATAAAAATAGACTAATCAAAAAATATTTGATCATAAGTAAAATCAGTTTTAAGAGTAATTTTTCTACTTATTTATTTTTCATTTAAATAATCAGATTTAATAATGTTTTGTTAAAAGGAACTATAAATCAATAAATCAACAATGATCTCTAATCATTGAATGATCATAAATTTTCAAATATATATACAATACTCAATTTCTAACCAGCTGGAAAGTGTTCTGTTTTTCAAGTTAAGATATTCACATTCTTATTGTACTAAATATTAAAGAATTGATGAGTTCTCTCTGTTATAAGAAAATTATTTAAAAATTATTTTTAAAGCACCTAATTACTTGTTCCAAAATTGAGATATTTGGTGTTTACCAGAGCCAATAATATTCAATTCATATAAAATAAATTGCCTCAATTATTTTGAAAAACTTTAAAAAGTGCCACATATTTTAAATCTATGCAGGAAAAATATTTAAAATAAATTTTTATTAATGTAATAAAAAGGCTTGGGAAATTAACTGGTGTATTTTTTTAAATGTTGTATTTAAAAATATATTCATATCTTAATATAATACTAATTTGCACCTAGTCTCTAATATTATAAATAGTTAGCTAAAGTTTTTTACACTCGAATAAATTATTATAAAAAATACTATAAAAAATAAATAAATATTCTTTCACATGAAGAAGTCAATTCTGACATTACAAAAAAATATTATTTCCTGTAATTTTTTTAGCTTACATGCTTCAAAAATGCCTAGAAAATTAACAAGGATTTTTTTTAAATTTTATATTCTATTTACACCTAGTGACTAGTATTATAAATAATTATTTTAAGCTGTTAATACTAGAACAAATTGTTTAAAAATAAATAAATATAGTTTAACACGAAAAGGTCAATTGACATTCAAAGTACTCATAATTTAATACTTATTAGGTGTTTATTAGAAAGATTTGCACTTTTTGATTAAATCTTCAAACGATTGCGACCTCTGATGTCACATTATTATAAAGTTTAATCAAAACCAGGTAGTAGTTGGCTATTTGCACTTATTAGGCCATATCAGGGTCATTTGGACATTTGAAGTCAATGTACGCCCAATAGTTTGCTTGAGATGGGTTTTTAGTTTGTATATAACCGAATATTCATGATTCGCATTAGTCATTAAGTAGTCAGAAAACAAGCCCAAATATTAACATATAATACAAAAGTAAATAAAACTTGTCTCAGCTGCGCAGTCGTCAATTTAGTTTATTGACAAAAGTGTTTAGCATTCTCGAAACATGTCCCAGAACAGATGACCAGCACTGTACTAGACGAGATGAGTGTGGCAGCACTGTTGGCTCGAAGGCCAGCAAAAAACCTATTGTAGATACATTAATCGAATGAGTTTTATTGCATTTCCCACAAGTTCAATTAATAATTCATGCTAAGACTAACAAAAAAAATTAAATAAATTTAATAACTATTTATAATCAATTTTTTTGCACAATTTGCAAAATCAAAAAAAAAAAAAAAAAAAAAAACTATATTGCAAGAAAAGTCAGTGAACGTTGAACAACAATAAGAGGCGGCAAGCAGGGGGCGGTGCTGGGGGTACAACAACAAATTGGGTCACAGCGCAACTTTCGCCAAATAAAAAAGAGATGGGGCGCACAATTGAAGCGTAGCATTAGAAAGAGATAGATAAATATTAGGTTAGCTCTGTTCGATATACTACAACACAATAAAAAATACAGAAAAAAAAAAAAATTGTTTTTTATTGTTATTTCATTTCTAACGTTTATCGGTCTGGCGGCATCTTTACGCTGACGAGCGCTTCGAGAATGCTTGCTACCGAAACCTCAATATCCACTACCAACCCCCCACCTCTACGTAACTCTCCTCCTAACTCCCATTTACCCTATTTTGCCACACTCTCGCCCCCCAACCACCCCTTTTGCTGGTACGCTGCCTTGAACGCGTGAAATGGAGTAGAAAAATTGTTTTTCTATCAAAGGCGAAAAATCGCAGCAGTGTGCACCACCAACCCCCCCCCTGAATCAGAGGCACCTCCCCGCACCCTTAACCAACCATTAGCTAGCAGCAACAATTTTGTTGTTGTTTATGTTGCCATCGCTTTTGGTTCTCTATCAATTTAATGCCAACAACTTTGCTGGACACGCGGCTTTAACTTTTACCCTCCTCTTTTTTTTTGGATTTTCGGGATATAGCCAAATGTGGGTTGGTGGGGAGGGGGGTGGGCCATGCAGTGCTGCCAGCTAGCATTTATTTTGGCGGCCACTTGAACGCTGCTTCGGTTTTTGGTTTTTTGGTTTTTTGGTTCTGTTTCAGTTTTTAGATTTTTGTTGTCTGCTGTTGTCTGGCGGCATTAACACGGCTCAGACTTTGATTTGCGCTGCTAATTGAAGTTTTATTCGTTTTACAGACAGCTGCACGGGAGGGGGGTACACACACATACACACACACACGCACACAAACACACAGGTGATTCTCTCTAAACAATACTGGTTTAACAATAAATTGAGAACTTGCTAGTTAAATAGGCAATCAAAAAGTTAAATTTATATTTTTTGGCCAAACTAAAAAACAATCTGATTTTAGGTTTATGCTCACAGGTTTTGAAATTAACAAAACATTATTAAACCATTGTAGGTTGAGCCAAAAAAATATTTTTTCTAATTTGGAAAGCTACTTTTTCAATTAGGTATTTGAATTCGTTGTCAAAAAAAATTTTTTTTCTTTTAAGTTAGTATTTTATTCTGAGAGCCAACATTTCAAACTAAAATATTACTTTACTTTTATCATAACTAAAATTCAGTTAAAGAAATTATTTTTTTATTCATTAAACAGCGGCCTTAAGTGGATTAAGGATTTTTTAAGCTATTTATCTAATAAATATAAATCATATGTTTAGTGAAGATATTTTTATTTTAATTTAATGTACATAATATATTAAAAAATATAAATATAAACTATTAACTAATTTTCGATATATGCCTATCGACCATATTTAAAATTAAATTTTTATCTTAATCATGAAATTATCAAGAATTTGTGACAACAAAGATTAAGATTTAATTTTTGGCTGTTTTAATTGTCGATTTTATCTAATCCGTAAAACATTTAAATCAATGATTTTGTTACTAGTATTTAAGCATAATTGTAAATGCAACTATTATTTTTTTTAGTGTATTTAACTATCAATTTTATCCAAATAATATATTTCTATGTCGGCTGTGTTTAAATTTTGATTTTATCTAATAGAAATACTAATCATGAATATTTAAACTTAAATCTTATTCTAGCAAACTGTGTATTCAGTATTTCTAAAGACTTGCTCTAACACTTTGATTTAATCTTAATAATATGCTTAGTAATTATATTTAAGCTGCAATCTGAATGATGTCTTTGTTTTTAAGTCTCGAATAAATTGTATAAAGCCGCTTAACGTTTATTCGATAAAATTTATACAAAAATATTTTGCATTTAATAAATTTGTATAAACGTGTTTGTTTAAAAAACGATTTGAACTCTAATGTTGTTTGTATATTATTTGTAATAATTATTAATTTCTTATTTACATTTTTATATTTATTTATATTTTGTTTTTGTTTTTGTTTTTTTGTGTATTAAATTGTGAATATTTAATTTGTATAATTAACATATTTGTCATCGAAGAGGCTTTCTGAGCGTAATGCTAATCGAATATTAATATTATTAATATATTTATTTTTTTTGGTTTTTAATTTTTGTATTGTTTTTTGTTTCTTTTACGTCGCCCCTCGCTTCTTAATTTCACCTTTAATCAATTGTATCTCTATTTATGTCTGCGTTTGTATCTGTAAGATACTTGAGTTCTTTGCACTGTGCTTGATAATTATTTGTTTTGACAAATTTTTTAAGTTATAAATTTACAATTTAACTTTGCGGCTGTCAACATATATACATATATATATAAATATATACAGCTACAATTTTATATATATTTATGTAGTTATATTCCGCATTCAGTCAGCCATATGTTTGCCTATCTAGAAATACTTATGTTGCCCATCTCCGACTTGCAACTTCAGCTCCCACTTCGTCTTCGTCTTTGTCTCCGTCTCCGTCTCCGTCTCCGTCTTCCGGATACCCTTACTGAATCCTTTGGCTTGGGCTTTTTCCTGACGTCTCCTTGTGTTTGTTTTGAGTTCGCTGCTGCCGCGTCTGCATTGCGTCTTTTGTTATTATTACATTTTCATAAATGCAAAAGGATACACACACACTAGCACACACTTGCAAGGATCCTCACACTTGAGGAACTCGTTGATAAATTTTGTAAAGTTTTGTCTGACTCGTTGCCGGCATGCCGGCCTCGTTAGCTGCCTCTGTCTCCATGCCCCACATGCCCCACACATATCCTTTTTTGTGGCTTCGCTATCTTGTTGTCCTTCTGCCTGTCTGCCTCTAGTCTCCGCCTGCCCGCTCCTGCTCCTCCTGCAACTAACCCTTCTTTGGTAATTGTAGCAACGCCCCCCCCCCGCTCTGCGCTCGATTTAATACGCATGAAAAATTGCTTCAACTGCATGTTGAAATAAGATATTTCAATTTTGTATTGTAATTTTAGTAACTTAAATGTAATTTTCGAAGACATGAGGCGCTTGCTTGTCAGCCAGCTATTGTGTGTGCACGTGCAACTCCTGCCACAGCCCCGAGCAACGAGCCCCAGCCCCCGCCCCTGGGCAAGCGTACCCCCATCCGTTCGGTGTCTGCTTTTGTTCAGACTGAAGCTGAAGTCTTTCTCTTACCCTTTTTCGCCCAGCTCCTATGCAATTGTCTGCAAGGACTTTCAGCAAGCAACGGTTCAATACTTTGCAACAAAAGGCAGCCTACCCCCACCCACTCCTTACACACACACACACACACACACACACACACTCATTTGTTGCTTCGCTTTAGAAAATTATGCAAACAGCCTCGCTCTTCCCTGCTATGAAACTGCGCCTTCGTGTCGTGTTTGTGCACGTAATAAAGTAGCAACTACAGCCCAACACCAACATTCACACACACACACCCCTCCCCTCCCTCTCATGCCGCCCGCAAGGGGCCAAGGGGCAAGTGTAACTGCATAGGCGGCACTTTTTAAGCGCTTTGGTTGCCTTGAAGTCAAGTTTTTGGCAGCGCTTAAGAACTTAGCACACAATCCAATGCAATACAAATACTACAACATATTTGCAATGTTGGGGGAAGCGCTCACGCCCCCCCAGTGCCACGCCCAAATGCACGCAAAACTTTTGCCATAGTAAAACTAACTACAGCGCCACCCCCCCTCACCCCTCACCACTCTTACAAAAATCTGTTGCAATGACAAAAGCTGGCGACGTCATCGTCGTCGTCGTGTGTTGCCAACGAAATGAGCCAAATTATGACAAATTGTTGGTAAAAGTATTTAAAATGAGTTTATTTCTGGCTAAAAAGACAACCCAACAGTTTAACCCCTCCTTCCCTCTGTCCCCTTCGCACAGCGCCCACAGTTTTGCGGCGAATATTCGACAAGTTTGTCAGCTTGTGGCCGCTAGATGGCGCCAGCAGTTAACTCAATGCAACCCAGAGGTACATACTACAGTTACAATCTACTATAGTCAACAGTCTACAGTGTACAGTCAGTAGAGACACACCACAAGACACATCACAATTAAAAAGTCGTTAAACACGCGCTCGTTTGAATACCCAACAGGTATTATGAATGAGTATGAATGACACATATGAGTGCCAGAGCTTACATTCATCCGAGTGCAGATTCTTGTTGACTTTTTAGGGAAATTAGTGGTGTTACATGTACATGAGTATATGAATAAATATGAAATTAAATATATGAACACTTTAACAGGGACACTCAAGAATGTAGTTGCGAATGAGTGCACTCACTCACACGTTGGCTAAACAGTCTCTTTTTTATGTTTTATTGGCAACAATTTACAAAACATAAATTATATGATTACACTTAGTAATTAAATAGCTGGGCTTGTTAAAACAAAACAAGTTAAGAACTAAAGTGATAAAACTTTAAAAGGACAACAAAAATGTAAAGCTATTTATCAATTAAGAAGGGCTGAACCAATTTGGCTAACATTTTGCTCGTATTTGTCAGTAGAAGATTTGTAGAAAAGAAAATGTTGGGAAAACTTTCCAAAAAAGTCGCTAGCGCCTTAACAGATGTACTCACTGTTATCTTTTACAGCACAGTTAACGTTTACCGCACTTTCAACGTTAACAGCACTGTTACAATAATCACAATAGGCAATAGTTTTCAAATTAAATACGAAAATCAAAGTAGTAAATTTATTTTAAATAAATACGGATATGGTTATAATATTTGAACGTAGCGCCTGACGATGTAGTTTATTTATTGATTTAATTTTTTGAAGAGAGTAGCAACACACGCCGGGTACACTAGGTCAATTATAATATTATAATATTACTAGATTATCCCCGAGTGTGTTGCTACTTTTCGCTTTCCTTCCCAAAAAAAAATAAAAAATTAATTAAATTCTACAATGTCACTATGCTGAGATTTTCATATGTAATTTTCAAATGAATTTTCCAACCATTTCCCGATATATTTTTAATAAAATTTTTCCAGAGTGCCAACCTACAATATATTAGGGAGTTATTGCCACAAATTTCAGATATCTAGCTTCTACCGTTTGGCCTGACGGTGAGTCGCCAATCAGTCAGTCAGTCAGTCAGTTTTATATATGTTAAATAGATTCTAATATTTATGCTGAAATATTGAGAAATAACAAGATGTGTGTTTTTATTTTAACTCTGATATTTATTAGCTTTTAATTAAATATTCTGTCGTTGCTAATTTTTTTCAGGAGTTTATATAGGAATATATATACTGACGACTGTGGATGAATGAATAAACATTAAAAATAATTCGAAATAAAATTTGTGCTTTTTGAAGGTTAGTTTTTAGTTCTTAATATGCATAAATATTAATTATTATATATAGGATAAAATCAGATAAATGAATGAAAGTATTTAACTGTTTTTCAAAGCTTATGAAGTTTTAAGCAGTCCGACAACAATGTATGACAATTATGAATATACCAATATATTCATGAGTATATTCACGAATCTATTCATAAGTGCTTCGATCGTTCCCTTCAACTAAAAAATAAATAAAGGGAATTCAACGCTTAACAGCATTTAAATGCACATTTATGCGAATAATATAAATCGCATTCACATTCATGAATACTCTAACAAATCATACACATTTTAACATGCACTCATACACTTATGCAACACTATTAAGTAAAGCGAATGGGGTATTTTTGTATTTTTGTATTTTTGTTGTTGTATAATTCAACTTGTGACACTCACAATCACAGCTACCAGTTGACACACACACACACACCCAAGGATTCACAACACTCCAAGCAGTGTCCTTGCAATGCGGTTGCCAAACCACACACAATTATGATGTGCCATCTTTTCGGACTGGGTCTCCGACTCCGTCTACGTCTACGTCTACGTCTCCATCTTCGTGCGTGGCATTATAAAATTTGCTAGCTATGGATCGTTGGGTTGTGTGTGTGTGTGTGTGTTTTATTTTTTTGTAGGGGTGCGACCCTTAACAAGCGACCTAACTGTAAAACAAAAATGCTGAAACATAACAACAAAATGTAAATCCCTTCAATTGAAATGTAACAGCCAACATAGTGCGAGCCAAAAGGAGCACCACCTAAAAAAGCTCAACAGTGTGGAGTCTGGTAGCAACAAAAAAACAAAAATAAACAGAAGGAGTATGAGACTTGGGTCCTCGCTCTGGCTCTCGCTTTCGCCCTTGTCGTTGTTGCTGTCGTTGTTGCTGTCGTTGTCGTTGTCGACGTCGTCATCCTTGTCATCCTTAGCCACCCCGGCCATCAGCTTGGCTCGTCAGCAAATTCAACTTGTTTGCGTTTCTAAGTTATGGTTACTGTTGCCAACTGGCTTAGCGAGTCAACCTCGACTATGACTGGAGGGGACGATAGCCTGGCTAACTGTGCAAGTGCAGATAGTCGAGCACGGAGCACGGAGCACGGAGCACGGAGCACGGACCACTTCGTATTTGAAAGTTGTCAGGAGTGGCACACAGTGCGTATGCTTCATATTTTTTTGTTAGCTAGCAGTGGCTTTAAGTGCTACGGATTGTGGATTTGACAGTTAACGACGTCGACAGCAGCAGCATTAGCATAAAATGCGCTCATCAAAAATCCAGCACTCATTTACAGCTCATCAACAGGTGCAGCGGCAGCGGCAACAGCAACAGCAGCAGCAGCAGCAGCGGCAGAGGCAGCACCAGCGGCAGAGGCAGCAGCAGCAGCAAGCAGGACCAAGTTGTTGACCAACCCCAGGATACCAAGACGTTGGCTCATAAAGCGAAATTGTTACGCAAATAAAAGCCAAAGACGATGACAACAAACGATGCCATCAACAGCGGCGATGAAGCGAATTGCTAAAGACAACAAAATGAAAGTGAAAAAGGACTAAGGACCAAATGCTACAAGTCGATGTTTGAACACTCTTTCACATAATATTCTTCATCTTTTATCATTTTAAAAATTATTTAAATTTCAAATGTGTTTGTCCAAAAATTGAATTCCAACTCACATTTCCCAACAGTTGAAAGTGCGCTAGCGAAAAAATAATATTTAAACTGTTTTTATAAATATTCTTGAAATTTTAAGATATATATATTTTGAATATATAAAAGTAAGCAGATACTAAAACATTGTCAAAATATTTAAATAAAATTATTTTTTAAAGAATATTAATGATGAGAAAACATATTTCACATACTGAAAGTAATTAATACATTTAGACATTTTAGTCAGATATTTCCATCAATAAAGATTAGCCGAACCTGACCAAGGTTCAGTCGATACAAATATTACAAGTTTTCTCTAAAAACATGACAATTATGAGAAAAATTTTGTTTTATATATTCAAAACAAAAATATTAAAAATAAAAACATTTTTAAATATCTGTAGCATACTTTTTAAATCCAATTTAAACGCATTTTGCTCCTAAAAGAATGCTATACAAGTTAAAAATGCATCTAGAATTTATTAATCAGTCTTAATTCTAGATTAAGTTGTATTTGAATTATTATTACTATTTAATATAAGTTGCTAATAAGAATAACATTTATTAAAAAAAAAAAATAAAAAAAAGATTAAAGAAAAAGTACTTGAATATTTATTTATAATATCGAATACTTTAAATTAAATTATGGAAAATAATTTTTATATTTTTCTAGATAAGAATTTCTAACAGGTGAAGGATAAAATTGAGTAAAAATAATTTAAAAAAGTAGTATAATTATTTATAAAATTTTATACTCTAAATTATATTTAATATGACAACGGAATTTTTTAAGAAAATTATTATATATATCTATATGTATATGTAGATTCGAGTCATTTATGTATTTTTTTTAGACAAGGATTGCCAACAGGCCAAGGCTCAAATAGAACTAACCCATTTGGCTGTAAGTGTATTATTGTTAGACAACAAAGTTGCCCCAGCTTGAAGCTTGGAGCATTGAAACATGGAACCTTGAAGTGTTTGCCTGGGCCTAGCATTGCCATCGCCATTGCGCCGCGTCGACGAGTCCTTGCGTCCTTGCGTCCTGCTTTGTTTGTCTCAGTGACAGCGAGGACAACTGCAGCATAAAAACTCAGCGTGAGATAGTTAATTTGTTTTCACTTCAGCAACAATATCCAAGCTATCCATGCCATCCAGCTTCACAGCAACTCCCATAACCCTCCTACAACCCCCCCCCCCCCCCACGCCATCCTTCCCTGCCCTCTATAGTTGCTGCAACCCGCAGCTTCTCTCCGCACGTTTTGGCTCATTTATTTTCAGTTTGACGCCCCGACGCTGCTTATTTGCACACAGAAAGCGCAAAAACAGGATATAGACAATGGGAGGAGACGAAAGGGAAATCTGGGGACAGAGGATATGGCAGACAAAGATGTAGAGTAGCCGCTGTCAAACTTATCAAATGGCAGCGCGAAAAAAAATTGCTGAAAAGCGGGCTGGGGCTGGGGCTGGGGCATGTGGCAAGCGACAAGGGGGCGTGGTAAGGCGAGATGCGAGACAGTTGACAATTGCAAAAAATTGTCACAAAGCGAAATTAAAAACGCAAAAACAAGCCGGCAAAAAGATAGCGCAAAGGGTGTACACTGTGCAGGGGTGTAGATGGAGGGCAGTGTTGTGCAACTGCAGAGAGGTGGAGCGGGGGGGAAGGATGATACAACTCAGAATGTAGAGCAAGTGGCAAGAAGTTTTATGGCAATGACAACATCAACATCACTTGTGACGCGTGGCGGGTGGACAAGATGGAAGGGAGAGTGTGAGCATAGGGGGGGGGGGGGAAACAGTGCCGCTGTTTGGGCGAATGGTGGATGACGAAGTGGGTGGTGCCTTGTTATGGGCTGTGGGCAACTGTCAGTGCAAATGTTTCAATTTGGCATCTTTGCCCACTTTTGTCAACTGCTGACGACGACAATTGTTGTTTGTTGTTTGTTGTTTGCTGCCTGTTGTTGTTGTTGTTGTTGTTGTCGCTGTTATATCCCAACAACAGGCTCTGCAGCCACCAACACCAACACCAACACCAACCACCTAGTTACGTACCTATGTATCTACCTATCAACACCACGCAATCCACGTGGGGCACATGCATATTTTAATTAAATTGTTTGCCAGCACCGAGAACCGAGCCACTTGCTGTGCCACCACTCTCACTTCTCACTTAGCCGCCCCCAAAAGCAACGGGTGGTGCAGGATTTATACCAAAAATCAAGCGGTTTCTGCCTCATCTTGTTGCTGTTGGCCTTGCTCTTAATGCTGGCATTTTGTTGGCCAGGTAACCAAAGGTGACAAAATTAAGAGCTGTTGCAATCTGATGCCGAGCTGACAGCTTATAGCCAAAGCATTCCTTTATGCCTTTAGAAAAGAGTTTATAGAATATACACATATATAATTATATTTACCTCCTTGTGTTTACTCAAGTGTAGACTGTACTAAGTAGCTGTCAGTTTGTCAATTTAATCTTTATGTTACAAATGAAATGCATCTTAAATCAAGTGGCACAACTTACATAAGTTTGCCTAAAATTTCAATTTTTGTTGAAAACTGTGTTTATTTATTTTCAAAGTCTACAACAGTTTAGACTATACAGGAATTTACTTACATAACATAATTAAACGGGTGACTTAAATGTAAAATAAGCTATAATCTCTGCGTGTTTATACAGATGAACAGATGGTTGAATTGTTTTGCTAATTGAAGCTGATCAGGAATATACAGTAAGCTCTTGATTAAAATTGTATTTATTATAGTTTTAAATTTTACACATGTTAATGATTTTAAAAAGGGCTTAAAATAATAAGAACTAACATTTAAGAACTTTTTTTTTTAATGCGTTTTATTTGAAATTCAGTTACATCAGTTTCTGTTGCCATATCAGGCATTGGAAAAAACATTAATCACAAAAAACAAGCAGACAAAAATAACATACTTATTTCGTTTATTTATTTTAATAAATTCAAGTTAATAAATTGAAGGTTAATACCATGTCTTAATATTGAATTAAAAGCTTGTTCTTAATTTTTAACGGCTAATCTAAAATTTGAAAATAAATATTTAATTTGGAATTGAATAGAAACCCTATGAAATACAGATTTTTAAATTATTTATTTTATATTTTATATTATTTATTTTTTATTTTATATATTTTATATAATTTATTTTATTTTATATTTTATATTTAATATATTTTATATTTTATATTTAATATATTTTATATTTTATATTTTATATTTTATATTTTATATTTTATATTTTATATTTTATATTTTATATTTTATATTTAATATTTAATATTTTATATTTTATATTTTATATTTTATATTTTATATTTTATATTTTATATTTTATATTTTATATTTTATATTTTATATTTTATATTTAATATTTTATATTTTATATTTTATATTTTATATTTTATATTTTATATTTTATATTTTATATTTAATATTTTATATTTTATATTTTATATTTTATATTTTATATTTTATATTTTATATTTTATATTTTATATTTTATATTTTATATTTTATATTTTATATTTTATATTTTATATTTTATATTTTATATTTTATATTTTATATTTTATATTTTATATTTTATATTTTATATTTTATATTTTATATTTTATATTTTATATTTTATATTTTATATTTTATATTTTATATTTTATATTTTATATTTTATATTTTATATTTTATATTTTATATTTTATATTTTATATTTTATATTTTATATTTTATATTTTATATTTTATATTTTATATTTTATATTTTATATTTTATATTTTATATTTTATATTTTATATTTTATATTTTATATTTTATATTTTATATTTTATATTTTATATTTTATATTTTATATTTTATATTTTATATTTTATATTTTATATTTTATATTTTATATTTTATATTTTATATTTTATATTTTATATTTTATATTTTATATTTTATATTTTATATTTTATATTTTATATTTTATATTTTATATTTTATATTTTATATTTTATATTTTATATTTTATATTTTATATTTTATATTTTATATTTTATATTTTATATTTTATATTTTATATTTTATATTTTATATTTTATATTTTATATTTTATATTTTATATTTTATATTTTATATTTTATATTTTATATTTTATATTTTATATTTTATATTTTATATTTTATATTTTATACTTTATATTTTATATTTTATATTTTATATTTTATATTTTATATTTTATATTTTATATTTTATATTTTATATTTTATATTTTATATTTTATATTTTATATTTTATATTTTATATTTTATATTTTATATTTTATATTTTATATTTTATATTCACATTTTATTATATCAGAGTATCAATATTCTGCTGTTATTATACTAGTATTATTCTATGGCTATTGCTATTGCTATTTTTATTTTTATTTGTTGTTTCTCTACTTTGATTGTGTAAAAACCTTTTCAGTTTGCTTAAAGGCTTATAGTCCACCCCCTCCAATAAGCCTGTAATATTGCTGAAAATGCTTGAAATTAACTCAACACTTTTCTCGTTCTATTACTGAACAGTTTCTATAGAAGTTGTTGTTTGCTGTCAGCTGGTTGTTTTATCTATCAGCTCTTTTATATGTTATGTAGTTATCTTTAGAGCTGCTCCTCTATACCCATTTTGGCCATGCCTCCCTTGTTGGCTAATAATTTGGCCATTTTGAATAGCTGCCAATTTTGTGCGTTTGTCGTGTTTGCCTTCGGCCTGTTTATGTTTGTTCACTGGTCGCTGGTGTTGTAGAGATCAATGATAAAATATATTTTATTATGCTCACAGCGACAACAACAGACAGACAATACCCCCTCTCAGCTCTTGACTATATATTGTCGTTGTTGTTGTTGTTGGAACACTTGCTCGATATTAATTATGCTAGCCGGGCACTATGGATATATCCTATCCCATTCGCATTTGGCCATTGTCATAATTTTGGCCAACGAACAATTAGGCCTGTCCTAAAGCAAGGGTCGTTGGCTGGTCGGTTGAGGGTACTGTGGTAGCTGCAAAGTTGTGTCGATTAAATTTGTTGGCTTTTGTGATTATATTGTGAACCGAAAGGCACATTTCCAATGCCATTTGACTTTGATATTTCGCCCAGTTGATTTTTCGTTTTTGTGGTTATGATGAACTGTGCGTCTCTGGCAGCCATCTGGCAACTGGTCAGTTAGTCAGTCAATCAGTCAATCTGTCTGACAGTTGGGCACTCAGTCACTCGGTCACTCAGTCACTCTGTCAATCTGTCAGTCAGTTAGCCAGTTTGGAACAACAAATAAACTCAAAGCTAAAACCAGAAGCCAAAAGATAAATACGCAGCGAAACGAAATGATTTTCTAAGTAAGTGCAAATTGCGTTTTAATTAAAATGTAAAAATAAAGTACACAGCATGAGTGACAAACAGCGATAGAGTGGGAGAGTGTGAGAGAGGGAGAGTGAGTGGGTAAGAAAAGAGGGGGAAGTCCACACAAAAATAATTAAAATTCGAAAAGTAACTTGAAAATGTTTTCGCTGCTGATACAACAGCTGCCAACGACGACACCGACTTACGTCTGCCCTCTCCCTCCATCTGTAGCTATCTCTTTTGCTCTTAGTGCACTGTACCTAATTGCTTACACCTTCTTCGCCTACAACGCCTCCCCCCCCTTGTAGAGCCTTCAAATACCGGGTGCTACGTGCCGAGGTATTAACTCGATCTAAGCTCGAAAAACGCGTAAATGTCACATTTCCATTTACTCGCATTTTCCGTATTTATATTCTGTTCGACTGGCCACGTTTTCCACTCGACACCCTCTTATAGGACTCCGGCCTTTGACTTGCCGTATCAGCATTTCCGTTTCAATTTTTTTTTTTTTATTTTTTTTTTTGAGATAAATTTTTTTTTTTTTTTTTGCTTATTGCTGTTGCGACTGCTTGGCAAATGCTGTGAAAAATTATTTGACAAACAGTTTTCCGCACGCTTTTCACTTCTACTACCATTTTCTGTTGTCTCCTTCAGCCCCTCCCTCCCCCCCCCCCCTAGCGTCCTCAGTTGCCAATCTGCCTCCGAAAATCTCGTTATTTTGTAGCAATTTTTAGTGTCGTCCATTGGCCGGGGCATAAAAATGCAAACTTTTTAATTGGGTTTTTGTGTGATCACATTCGGTGTGTGTGTGTGTAGAAGCAGGGGGTGGAGGCAGCTTTTTGTCAACTAGGGTGCCAGGGATTGGCGCCCGAATTGACATCTAAGTCCATGACCAAAACCCCTAACCCGGGCTGCCCGGTAGCACTGAGCCTGCTCTTGCTCCAGGACACGGGCGTTTTGGTTGGTTTTGGCGCAAAGCTGCGTTGATGGCAGCAATTTGACGCGGCCAGCAAATTTAAGCGGCTTAGCTTGACCAAAGCTTCCGGAATCATCAAAAAAAAAAAAAAAAAACAAAATGAAGGCCTTTCAATATATAGCAAATGCCAAAATAACAACAACAATCTGCTGCTGGCTCAGGCTCAAAAATTGTTACTCAGCAAAAGATTTGACAGGGATCTGTGTAAATTAAGGCTGAAATTTGAATACACTTGACAAAACCAAATGTTGAGTTGAGGCTCAGCTTGGATCAATGGTTGCAGCAGCGGCCATTGCAAAAGCAACCCTGCTGATCTCCGCCCCACGCTCTCTCTCAGTCGTAAACCTTTTGTGGCTGTCATAAAAGTAATTGAACTACATACATACATATGCAACGTGTAAATATATATATATATATATGTGTGTGTATATATTGATTAAGCAATTAGTTGAAATTACACTAAGTACACTCAGATACAACCCTACCAGTCGGTTAGGTGTGTGTACAAAAGTCCCCCTCTTCACCCCGAACCCTTCAATCTTTGCGATTTGTGCGTTTAGCACTGCGCTATGTAAACACTGTCCGCCACAACACGCACAACACACAACACACAACACACACACACACACACACATTATACACAATATCTAGTCAGATGAGAATGCGATATTCAGAGCTATAGCCATGTGACCATTTGCTGCTATTTATGCCCAGACACAACACAAATAGAAATCCACAGACCAAACACACATGAGTTTTAACATAATGCGGCATATGCATTTTGAAATAAAGTTTGTTACTTAAAAAACTGTAAACAAAATTTTAATTCATAAAATTCTGACAACGAAAATCCATCAGTTACATATATGATTGACTTTTTAACTTTATAGAATTAAAAATAAATCACCTTTGTCTCAATTTCCAATCAAAAACAGTCGAGGGACTCTTTCGGCACATTTTTTGAATATAAATATAAAAATCATTTAATTATAATTGCATTATCTTAAATTTAACAACTTCAACAGTTGTAACTTAAATTAATTTAATAATATTGTAAGCTATTAAACAATTTAAATATAATTGTTATAAATGTTCATATTTGTCCTGTTTTTATAACTAGGTTGAAGGAGTGTATATAAATTACATTTTTAATATAATAAATACGTATATATGTCATATATATTTATTTATTTATTTTTGGATGACAAGCAATGCTGACCCGTAAATCAAAACGTTATAATACTTTTTTAATTTAAGTAAATGTATAGAAAAAACCTAAAGAAATTTCATAAATATCAAATATTAATAACACTGACACAGTGAAATTTTATTTGTCAGCTATCTAATTTTAAATAATTTATAAAATTATTTTTGGCAGAGAAATCATTATTTAAATTGAATTAATACATATTATCCTTAGAAACTGTAATGACATATTAATATTATAATTAAATAAATTCAAAATAGTCTTATGTAATCATTTTTTAAATAATTCCAATAGAAAATGTTCTAATAAATTGTTGAGCAAAATTCTTTAATAGATCTAAAATCACTTAAATATTAATGACACTGACAAAGGGAAATTTTATTTGTTATATTTTTTTTCAATAGTTCATAAGAATATTTTTTTTTTTTGTATTTTTAGCATGGAAATCAACATTTTATTTAAAATAGTACATATTTTCTTTGGAGCCTTTGATAAAATATTAATTGTTTAATTAAAAATATGCAAACTATTCTAATGCTAAAGATTTCTTAATAATTATATAATAAAAAGGTTCTAATGAATTGCTGAATAAAATTTAAATAATTTCTTTAATTAAAGTTGAGTAAAATAAATATATTATGTTTGAAATTAAGATTTTAAATAAATAACTATTTATTGAGATATCAAAATCAGTCCGGTCAGCAAAATATTTTTAAATAATTAATACAAATATTTTTAATATAGAAATTAACATTTTGTTATTATAAGTTCTTGTAGTATATATCATCTATAGAAACTGTAATAAATTATTAATTTTTAATACTACGCCAAAATTTTCTAAGTCATTCTGCTAAAAAAATATTCTTATAAATTGTTGAATAATAATTATTATAAAGTCAAAAAATCGTAAAAAATACCGCACAAAATATCATCATTTTCTAAATTCAAAATGAAATAGTTACAAAACTAGTAATTTAAACTAAATAAAGTATATGTAAGATTAATAGGCCCTTTCATTAGCTTTCAGAAAACGTAAAGCATTTGAAAATCGGCTGTAATATTCTCGAGTAATGCTTAAATCTGTAGGATTACCTCTGAAAAAAAGCTAAAAAAAAAATAACAGATTTCATAAATTTTTTAAAAAAAAGTCTTACCATAGAAAAAATTTTAAAGTGGTTTTTCGTCATCTGGGGCACAATATGTATCAGAAAAAGTAGGTTTGATCAAATATACAAAAAAAAGCTAAATTTTATTACCTAGTGTAATCTAATTATAAAATTTAATTAGAGTTGGTTAAAATCTAAAGATTCGGTTTGCAAATAACATTTTAAATAAATTGCTGTTTTTTTGAAGCATTTAAATTAATTTAAAATAACTTATGATCATTCTACTTTAACAGAATTAATGAATTGGCTTAAAAGTGAGCTTTTGGCCAAGAGTAGTAAGTAGATAATAGACAAGTGAATTCTCGGGTTTTAGCCATATATTATTCTAATATCTCTAACTGATTTGCTTGCATTTTCTGTTTGCTGTTAGCTGAGCTCTTGAAGATACAACTCTCAGTTATGGCTCTAATATTAAAGGCATACCATCTCTCTCGCTCTCTCTCTGTTGCTGTCTCTTACTAACAGCCATCGCATGTGTTGCCATCGATTTGGCCGTTTAACATTTATCGCCCCAACTCTCTCCCTCTCTCTCTCTCTCTCTCTCTAATGACTGGGCCAATATATATGGCCAGCAATTTTGCACATTTTGCACTGCGTGTCACCTGCGCTGCCCAGATAAATCGTCCCAGAAGAGCAGGCACGAGTTCAAGCTGAAGAAGGATATGGAGAATATAGGTTGGATAATGGATAAAGAGAGAGAGAGAGAGAGAAGTAGCTAGAGAAAACTTTCACCAACTGGCGATTTGTCGGCTTATGTGCTGTGAATTGAAATGCAGCCAAGAATTTTAGCTCGCAACTCGCATGGCTAATGTAAAACAAATCGAAGCCAGGTGGCGGCCAGTGAATGGGCTGCTGGGTTGGCATCACCTGGATTGTAAAGCAACTCTAGCCATACCCATTGGCATCCTGGCACATTGTCCTGTGGGTTATTAGAGACGATACTGGCTAATACTCGTCGTATTTGAAGCGTTCGCTGTTGCCGTTGCTGTTGCCTCTGTTTTATCTGGGCCAAAACAACAATAAAGAAATTGCCGGCGCGCTGAAGCGTAAGCGACATTTCTGGCCAAGTTCTATGCTATGCTACGTTATCCTGTCCGGACCGTGTCCGTGTCCTGTCCGTGTCCTGTTCTGTTCTGTCCCGTACTGTCCTAGCCTGTCCCTAGCCTGTCCCAAGCCTGTCCTGGCCGGCCCAAGCGTTACCAACAACATTGTTGACCCCAGCTGGTCCGTTGGCTGTCCAACTTGTCGCTGTGATGATTAATGGCCACCAAACTGATAAATCAACTTTGTCGCTGTTGCTGTCACTGCGCAAACACGCCGCAAAATGCTGCGCCCCCATCATATATACACACACACATGGACAAGACCTTCAGTTCGCTGAAAATTCGATTCGATTCGACTCGATTCGTTTCAATTCGTTGCGGCTCACTTGAGTTTTAGCTAATGTTCAATATGCCACGCCCACAACGACACAACGACACTACTACACCCCCCTACCTACCCCTCTCCCCACACAATTGCGACATATGCAAACACGCCAATTTCAACGTCCTGCGTCCTTTGTCGTCTGTGTACCAATTCCATGCCATTGTCTACCGGAAATTATTTCCAGCTGGGCACAAACAGCAAGAAAAGTTTTCAAAATTTCAATAATAATGCACTTCAAATACCCTTTAATGCGAAGAACTGTTAAATGCAGGAAACACAATTAAGAGCTATGAGTTCAAAAAAAATCTAGCCGGAAAAAATTTTTCTAGATGATTGGAAAATTTTTGGATAAATCAAGTTGCAGGATTCTGGAAGCAGTATAAGCTTTTATTTCCAATATTTATTAAAAATTTACATTTTAACATGTATTTTTTTTTTTAAACATTAGTTTTTAACTTATTAATAAAAATTTAAATATTATTTATAATTTCACAATTTTATTATTATTTTTTTTTTCCTTTTTTTTTTACTGTTAATAATGACAAGGAGACAAGACAAAAAATAATTACAATTCTGAAATATTAAATATAATTTAAATTTTTATGTAAAAATTAAAAGTAATTTTTAAATTTTCATTTTTAACAAAAATTGATTCTGAAAATAAAAAATAATCAATTTTTTATATTTGGCTCAAAAAAAAAAAACTATTGCCAAATTTAACAAAAAGAATCCAAAAATATATAAATATCTTTAAAGATAAAAATTGTACTTAATTGATGAAAGCTTAGTAAGTTATTTTAAATGAGCTAAAACTATTTTGTTTTCAAAGAAAATTGTTAATAAGTATTCATTCAAGCACACTTCAAATTTTGTATTCGATTTAGACAAAGCTGTGGAGTTTGTGCCACGTATAAATGAACCTGTATATGTATGATGTGTGCCACGTATTGTAAGTGCATTTCGTATGCCACAAGTGTGCCACGTATGTCTATACACGTAAACTCCTATAAATGTATATATTTGGGAGCGAAGATGTATTTTTGTAATTTCAAAGCCAGTTACAGGATGTCTAATAGCCGTTCACATATAAAATTTATTTTTCAAAGTTTATTTCAACGCCATAAATATGATTTACAATTTTGCAGAGTTTTAACAATGTTAAAGGTATATACTAACTATGGGAAATACTTTTTTCAACTGTTAAAATTAATAAAATTTTAGTCTCAATGTTATGTTCATAAAAATTTCGCAAAGAAATCCTTTGTTAGCTATGTAAATCTACAGTTCTCCCGGCGTGTGTTGCTACGCTACAGTTTCCGCTAAAAAATAAAATATAAAATAAAAAAAATAAAAAATTTAAAAAAAATTCTACCGCTTGGTCTCTTGCTCTTGAGTCGCCCATCAGTCTGTCTGGTTCAACAGATTTATGTATATAAAAGAGAAGCTTTAAATTATTATATATAAAAGATATATTCTCTGGTAGCTATCAAAACAAATCCTTTTAATATATTATGATAATATGACCATTTCATCAGCATATCTTTTAGCTGATTGAACACATCCCTTTAAGAAGTATTTTATGATAAAAGTGATATTTTTTTTGACTGATTTTTTCTTTAACTATTATTATTACAAAATATTGCATAACATTATGCCTAATATAATTAATGGCGTACAAGCTGCTCTGGCTTTCGATTTTAAAGCTTTTCAGCATATTATTATTATTTTTAAATATTTTTTTTAAATACTTTTGATGCACTAGAACGGCATTTTGGCAAGTCAATATTGTCGAATGTTGGCCTCATTCAAAATACCAATGTTGCATGAGTTTAAAGTCACGTTCACTTGACCCCTTTTGACGGGTTTACATTCGCATTCACATTCGCATTCACATTCATGTTCAGGTTGCGTTCATAGCCATTGCAATTTGGCTCATTAGACACATTTCGTTGGCAATTAAGTAAATAATTTGTAAGCCACAAACGTTGCAATGGCCGCGGCGGCCCCGTCTGCGGTCCGCCCGGATACAGTGCAAAACCTGAACCGTGCCCAACTCCGGCACCTACAATACCGTAACGCCCTGTCCCGCCAGTCCCAGCCTGACCGTACCACCGGTACTCTATACTCCGGTTTTGTCGAACGTCTGGGCCCCGTTTATTATGTCGCCGCTGCCGCTGCCGTTGCAGTTGCAGTTGCTGGTCGTCTGTGGTCGCCGCTGTGGTAATTTATGTTACTGCACCAAGTAAATGCAGCCAAAGCACAACAAACACACACACACACACACACACACACACACACACACAGTGACACACATTGAACGACTGTTTGTGTTTGCGCTTTTGTTGTTTTGTTTGCCAATTGATTTGAAAATCACAACAACAGCAACAAAAGCTGCAAAACGACGCTGTCTAATGTGAAAAACATTGCGTTATAACCCACATTCACATACACACAACACACTACATATATATATATATGTATATAGCTGCACCACCTGCTTCAACCTGCAACACATTGCTCCTCACATTGGGCATCAACGTTCGCTGACCGTTGCACGCATTGTTTGCATATTCGCCTAAAAGTATGCAGCATGCATATTGAAATTTTATTGAGGTTTCTCGTCAAAACATTTTTACCACTCGGCCCCCTTTCCTTTCCTTTCCGTTTCACCGCAACTGAACAATTTGATAAATAAAACTGCATATTCACGAACTGCTTTAACACAGATTCTGATTACATTTGATGACAGTTGAAGCTAAGCACTTATATAAGTTTGATTGAAACTTTGATAAGGCCACTTAGTTGTCGGCATTCAATCAAAGCCCTTTCAATGCATATGAGTTCAATGATTTGATCACAAATTAGTTCAGTTTGTGTGTGAAATACACACATTAACTATGCACTTTCAAGCTATAAAGGATAACACACACTTTTTAAGGAATAGGTAAAAAAAAGCACATTGCTTTGGTTTCGATTAAAAATGGGTAAAAAGAGGTTTTATCATATTAGATAAGTACAATCAAGCCCTGTTCGTCTGATCTCGGTGACTCTTACAGCTAGAGTCCTTGAATTTGTTCTGTGGGTTCCTATATACCATTTTCAGCTCAACTTCAATGCAAATTTCAGATACTCCCTCAGCATCGCAATGATATATGAGTTTTCGGTTATTGGTTCTAATACAGGGTGTATTATAGTCTGATATACTCGACTACGGTAACTCATTTGTTTTAAACAATTTTTAAAATACAACGAAGCTACGAATTATATTGAATTACAGAAATTTTCAAGTAAATGTTCAACCTGAACGACTGACTGCAATTTTATCTGTAGATTTATATTATATCTTTGGTTTGTCAAAATACATGTATCGGGAAGTAGGTGGAATATGCAGTTTTAAATTCTATAAAAATCTCAGCTGGAGCTGGACATTGTAGAATATGATTAGTGGGTTTTTTAAATTTAATTTTTTATTTTTGGGGCGGGAGCTGAACGTAGCAACGCACGCCGGGATGAGCTATGATATTGTACTATATATTTTTATTGTTATTCCCCTGATATCTTAATATTTTTGATTACATGTCGTCTAGCAAAGTATGCTATTTTGGTAACGTAAATTTGAACTAAAATAATAATTATAAATTTAAAAAAAAATATTAAATAAAATTCCCAATTACAATAATTAATAAATAAATAAATTTTTTTTTTAACAAATTAAATTCTCATCTAATCTTATCAAGGTATTTGTATAATTATAATTACTTTAAAGTCTAGTTAGGGTTTTTTATTATAATACCCTATTTTCTGAATTTTATTTTATACAGAAATTTTTTTTTAGTATATGTATGTACATGTATATAAGGCTGAGCTTTAAATTAAGAGATATAAGTAAATTGTATTTCAAAATTTTTTAAGTGAAGCAGATTAAATGAATATGGTGCTTAAGAACTTGACAAATCACAAAGCTACGATAAAAAATGATTTTGAAGTCCTTAGATATATGGCTTAATTTATGAGTACTATTTTAGTTGACAAAATGTCTTTTTCTACCATTTCTATTGTACTTATGATTTCTGTTCTGTCTGCCACATTCCGGTACGATTTTAACTTTTCTCTTAGCTTTTGTTTGTGTCTGACAGTTATGCTTAACCCGATATCCAAGGGACTTGACCATACTGTGGGTGAACTGCGGTCAACTGGTGACTACATAAGAGTGCATCATCTTCATCTGTCTCGGCATGCACCGAAGATTACGCAATGGGCTCTCCAACGTCCAACGTCCAACGTCCATCGTCCATCGTGACTGTTGCCATGGCCATCAGTCATCCAACTAATCTGTGCGTCCAAGTGCGGCGCGACGTCCGATAAGCTTCATGTTGTTGATGTGTCCAAGCTGGGCAGAGAGATCTATGGCCATATGCATAAGCCTGATGACCGGGCCACGTCCACACGCCCACCTCGGACTGTCCGTACTGGACAATGGACAATTTCCAAGTCGCTGGAATGGAGATGGTGATAAGGATGGTGATGGAGTTGTTATCATCGTACGTAACTTGTTTATGTTGCATGTCATTGTTTGTATGTAAATTTTGAGCAGGACTCCAACTGTTGCTGGAATGGCATTTCCAGGCAACACGACCGGTAACCGGTACCAGCTACCCGGCAACTGCCACCTGACTCAGGGTGAGGGCAGCCGGAATCCAGGAGCCCGGAACACGTCAGCCGTAATCTGGACAACATTTGCTTCAATTGCATAACATTAACGTAGTTCTCTATTAAACTCTTAAAGTCTGTTGGCATTGGACCTGGCTCTGGTTCTGGATGCCAATTTAATTGAATTATGGCGCGGGCGGGCTGAGAGTGTTGCCGGTGGCGGGGAGGGGGCTATGGAGAACAACTTCAAAGAGCTGCCGATAAGAATAAAAGTATGTTGCCGCGTGGAGTTTCACGGCAGTTCCGGACTCTGGAATTAGAAAACGCCAACTGTGGCACAGTGGTAACAATTGCAAGAAAAATGCTAAACAAACATTTAAATACTCTAGTTGAATATGCACGAAACGAGACAATCTGCCTGAAATTCTGCCTAAAATTGTACTGTAAAGGGAAAAAACAATACTTATATCTAGGTAAGTTACAGTAGATCAATAAGAAAATTTGAATTAAAGCTATATCGACAGAATTCTTGTATCTTTATATTTTAATTTCAATGTTTACTCAATATAAAATATTTACATATAATATTAAATTATAGTTGTATCTATGTTAATATTTTTATTTATAATTAACGACAACTCTAATAGTAAATCGAATCAACAATTAAAAAAAATATTTAATGCAGCAATAAAATTGGGGACCCTTACTATTATGACTTTTAAAATAAAAATTGCAATATCATAATTATTTTCAGATACACACCAGCACACTAAATATATATGTATATGTATATATATTCTTTTAATTATTAATTTATATACATATATGTATATATAAATATATATTAAATTATTTAAAAGCAATGTGCTTTAAAATATATTTAAAATTTAATTTTATTTTTTTATATTCCAAAAAACATTTATTTTTTAAATAACAATTTAAAGATAACTATTACTTTGATTAAAAAAAAAAACAATAAAGCTTAAAATAATATTTATTGGCAATTTTCAAGTTGCAACTCATAGTTTTAATGCATAAAATTTAGATGTAAAGAATTAATTATGGATTTTATTTTAATAAAATTGGTAATAACACTTTTTTTTTTTACCAAAAAATTCGAATTATGAAATAAAAATTAAACTTCAATTTTTATGTAAAAATCATAAAGTAAGCCCTATTTTTTAACTTTCATAATAAAAATTAATAGTAAAAATTATTTGGCCAACTTTTATTTAAAATTTATTTCAGGCTGGATTTTTTAGGCTTATTTTTATTTAAAAAATCTTAAAAATCTAGAATAATTGTCATTATGTAATCTTTATGGTAAAAATGACAGAAAAACAAATAACATACTTAATTGTTATTTTTTTTTTTAAATACTGCAAAAGGTTAGCTTTATAGTTAGTTGCAATTTACTGCCATAAATACAATAAATTTAAATAAATGTAATAAAAACTCAAGTTCTCTGGAATTTTTTTGTGTTGCAGCTCAGGTTTATTTGTAATTATTTTTTTTACATATATTGGTAAAAACAAATGAAATTCGCACCACTGTGCAGTGCTGCCAGCATGAATGGCTTTGGCATCGTATATCAAAGAGAAAGGCAACGGCAAGCGATTCTGGCAACGTGAGTACGAGTATGCGATGTGAATGCTAGAAGCTCAAGCACTTGACTGGACCTGTTGCAGAAGCTACTGCTGCTGTTGCTGCTGCTGATGACTTGGCCGACAACAGCAACATTAACAACAACAACAACATCAACTGTTGGCACTGCAGTGCACTTGGTAAAATCTTCTTGGCTTATGTAACACAATTCATTTCGCTTGGCGCGACTGTGCCGTCAAGACTTGGCCGCAAATTATGCCAAGAAACTTGTTAAACTTATTAAAACGAAACCTCAGCGTGAAGTTGCCAAGGCAAATACACATACACACACATGCACACACACATATATATATATATATATATACCTTCTCCAATCAGCAAGCTCCATTGGCCCCCGGCAAAATGTTGAAATGCGACCACGAGGACGAAGACGAGGACGAAGGCGTCACAGCAGGTGGTAAGCAATTGGGCAAGGATATGAAATATTTTGTAGTACAGTATACTCGTACTTGCAGCAGCTACACTATGCACCCGCATTCTGGATGAAACTTAAACTTAACAAGTGCTCTATCTATCTTTGAGAACTTGCCACTCAATTGATCTGTATTTTATGATCATTATGATGATGAAATTGTTTTATGGTTAACTAACTTAAATTAAGTAAGTTTGTGTATAATTTAACATATAATTTACTTAGTTCAAGTTTAAAATGTTTCAAAATATATAAATTGCAGCGTCGTATGTAAAAATATGTTTTTGCTATTTAATTAAAATCTGCAGCCGAAACGGATATAATTTTTAAAATTAAAATTAAAAAATATTTGTTGAATTTTAATGACAAAAAATAAATAGTAATAGTTGATCAAAAAAAAAAAATAAATAAAATTAAGTAATAAATTAATATTTAATGAAAATTAAAAGAAGCTAAAAATTATTTGTTGATTTTGATGAAATAATTCAATAGTAACTCTTATAAATTTATTAAAAAAATAAATAAAAATAATAAATAAATAAAAGAAATTTATAAAATTTAATATTAAATATCAAATAAATTACAATATATATTTAAAAATCACGAAAGCTATATTTAAGTTTTTATTATCATATACAAATTTATTTATTTAAAAAATTTAAATTTATTGAAAATTTAAAAATAACTCTTATACTATGTTGATCAAAATAAAAAAGAATAAATTAATAAAAAATAAAATATATGAAAAATATGTTTTAAGTAAAAAATAAATAACAATTTTTAATAAAAAATCATGTCAATTTAATATAAGTTAATATTATTATATAAAAAATTTAAAGTAAAAAATGTAATGTAAATATCTTTAAACCGGGTAGTGTATTGCCTATTAATTAAATACAAAAAAAACTTTTAAATGAATCGCTCAAGACATGTCCTTGTTGACAGATATAAAGTCAAACTTTATTGAGAATCCTAATTTCTATTATACAAATTGAAAATATGAGCTATATTTTGATTTTAAAATAACTATTGAAATTTATATATTTTTTTTTTTTGTTTTTTTTAGATTAAAATATAGAGTTTAAATTAATTGTGATAATTAAAATAAAATATAATCTTTCCTAGAATGCTGTATTCTGATTAATTATATCTAAGACTTTTATTGAAATAAATATTCAATGTCTGCTCAAAATATGTAAGTAATTAAATTTAAGCTTTGAAATTAATTTCATATTCAGATTAATTAATTAAAATATTATAATATGGATTCTATATAGATAAAAAAGACTTATACAGAAAATTGAACTAATTCTTTAACGATTTTATATATTCACAATTAAATTGTTCTTTGGACTAAAAGTGACTTAAAAAATAAATATTAGCTGTGTTGTGTTACAGTGGCAGTAATTAGTATTTGTATATCTGATTTTTGTAGCTGTCAACGTTGTTCGTTGTATCTGTTTTTATATTCCTTTTGGATATTCACTCTTCCTTATTGGCTTTGTCACATTATATCAAACCGCAAAGCAAATGAATCGATAGCCTTCGTCGCGGCGCTCATTAATCAACTTCAGGACATCTTTCGTGTCAGTCAATCAGTCAGTTTGTCAGTCAGTCAGTCAGTCTGCGAGTCAATCAGTCAGTCAGTCAGTCAGTCAATAAATGAGCCGGCAAAGGCATCGTAAACAAATGAGCCCAGCTAGCCAGCATCCGCTGGACATTGATGGTGACAGGCATCACCGTCTTGCTTATAATTACCAACCATGTTTGATTTTGACTACCAACTGCTGTTACGAGTATGTCTTTGGGTCCTTGCTCATCCATCCTGGCAGTGAGGCCACAAAGTTGTCGACAGAAGTGATCCCCACTCGAATGACAGTCGGCGCGTCCTTAATTCAGTTGCCTTTAGCTTTTGTAATTAATACGCTAAAACGTACTCAGAGACGAGTGCCAAATTATGATGCTTACGAGTAATATGCCGCCGGACTGAATTCAACCGTACTGAAGTCCTTCATCTGTCATACACTTGCCCAACCGGAACGCAACTGCAAACTGCACAAAATTAATGACAGGCATAACATTTTAGCTGTATTTTTTGTTATTTTTTGTTATTTTTTGTTATTTTTTGCCTTTTGTTAGCCTGGTCTGTCTTCGTCCTTTGCGTGTTGCACGAAGGTGCAGCAAAAAATTACCAGCAAAGTGAATTTTGTGGAAAGAAAACAAAGTTCAAAGTTTTATTCAACTAGTTTTTTTTTTCGCTCTCTCTCCATTTCTTTTTATTTTATCAACTATATAGTATGTAGGTGGCACATGTCGATGATTAGTGGCAGCTTTAATGCTGCCAACTAGCCCAAGTCATTCAAGTAAGTTAATTCAGTAAATCTTTGCTAAAATGATTGTCACTAAATCCTCGCTAAATCTAGTTTATAGTATTAACAAAGCCTGGGATTTGTTGTCTGCTTAACTGATTAGCTGCAACTCTTACCCCTCACTCATCTTCCCATCCAAGCGTGTTGAGAATTGCATAAAATCTCGTCATAAAACTCTTTGTATTTATATTGTTGCTCCAAGGTATTTTTTATTCAGATTTTTTTTTCTATCGTGTACCCATTAAAATTTGCAAAAAGGGTGGCATAATTCTGAGTAAATATATATATATAATGATAGAATTCTATTTATTATTGCAAGGACAAAAGTGCAATAGTGCAAATGCGATGGACAGTGCTTATTTAAATCACATCTAATCAAATTTTAAGAGTAAACGAACGGCCAATGTTCGACTAGTTGTATCATAATACTTAATCCTAGTTCTAGATTTTATTTCGTAAAAAAATTTACAGCAACTGTGTTGGAATTATTCGTTAATATTCACAGATTTCTAATTAGAAAAAAAAAAGCCCCCACCTGGAGCCCAAAATAAAAAGGGGGTGCCAATATTTAATATTTTTTCCTGAAAGCCAACACTACGAACTAAAATTTTGCATCCTTACTTTAATCATAATTATAATTCATTTGAGCATAATATTTTTTTCAAATTTGGCTAACCTTCCTGTTCGAGTAGTCGAACAGCAGCCTAAAATGGCTTAAATTAATTAAGAAAATTGGTAACCTTAATTTTAAAATATTAGAAAAAAAAAGAATTTACAAATTCCGAAAATTTAAACAGACCTGATAGTCTATATGTTTAATATCGACCAAATACGGTAAAATGTTGTAGATCAATTTGACATCAATACATATATTTTTACACTATTTTACAATTTTTAATTGTGCAATTAGTGCAATACAAGCAGTGCGCTGCATTTAGTGCAATACAAGCAGTGCGCTGCATTTAGTGCAATACAAGCAGTGCGCTTCAAGTAGTGCAATACAAGCAGTATGTATCTTTATTTTGTTAGACTTACAGGGTATATAATTTAATAATAATTACATGACAACGCCGACAAAAAGTTAAAGTTGAAATCGTTTAAAACTCTGACCAATTTTCACGTTAAAGAGTTTTCATTTTGTAGGCGGATGGTAGAGGGGGCCTCAAAAATGTACTAAACATCCGGCAGGCGTCGACAGCGACAGCGACAGTGACGTTGGCAGCGCTGTTGACGCCGTCAAGTAATTTGTAAACTTTAAAAGAGAATTGTGCGAGTTACACTCGACGCGAAGTCAAAATCAAATGGCGGTGCAAAAAAAAATAAATTTAAAATAAAAAATATAAAACGTTGGTCATAGGTCAGAGGGAGGCGTTACATAGATGCCGCCTCAATAATAGAAAAATATTCAACAACATTTTACAACGTTGCGGTGATGTATGGCAAAAAGTTATTACAGACCCAAAATGCTGACACGCACGACCAACAACAACAACAACAACAACAAGAACAACAATAAAGTTTAACAAGTTTGGGTATTTGCCCACATAGTACATATGATAGCTGACACGCCCCGCTTTGCCGCATGCAGCAACTCCCCTGCCCCTCCTCAACCATAAGAGTCATCCACCTTTTGCCGCTTCACATTAGTTGCTTGTTAAAGTTTGCCTGCACTTTTGTGGGCCAAAAAGGGGGGGGGTGGTTGAGATGGCAATGAAGTTGTGTGGCATGTGGCATGTCTATAGCTTGTACCAGTCTAACAAACCCCTCTCTACCCCTCTTTAAAATAGAGAAACTATAAAGTTTTAAGCAACTTCATACTAGTTGGGAATTCTAGGGCCAAGTGCAAGTTGCAGTCCAGGCATTTATCCTTTTAACTACGAGTAAATGCAATGAATCCGGATAACATTGTTGTTACTGTTCTTGTTAATGTTGTTGTTAATGTTTTTGTTGTTGTTGTAGTTGTTGTTGTAGTTGCTGTTGATATTGTAAGTTTTAGTAAACCTTATGGCATTCATTGGCTTAGCGATGCCGCAACATTTATTGATTTAGATGGAATTTTTGAGACCGAGCTTGTTGCTTGCTTTTGTGTACTTGTTTGTGGTTTTACTAAATTTAAATAATTTTGTCGCCTTTGATTGTTTATGTCAATATTTATGTTAGTTTAAATAAGCATTTGCCTTAAACAAAATATTTATTCTAGCACTTGAGTTCCTTGTAGTCTCATTTCATTTGTTGTAACTAATTGGTTTTAATTATTGCAAATAATTAGCATATTTTCAGCTTAATTACTCTGTCAAGTGTCTTATAAAATTCAATTATTATCTTTGAACATTACACAAAATAAATAACAACTTTAGGAAATGTTGAAATATCAAACAAAATTGAGACAATTTTTTAAATAGAAAATGTTATTTATTTTCACAATAATATCAAATTTCACATAAAATGCTGACAAGCTAGTTTTTTAAATGCCAAATAAAGGATGTTTTAGACTATTTAAATCTAATAAAGGTCACTTCACAAATCGATATCATTTAGCCCTTTGGCTTTAATACTTTAATAAAATGCTATTAAAAGGTTTTCAATTTTGATAGAGAATTGTTTAATTCTTAGATATGATTTCAGTACTAGTTTATCTACTTTATTTATATTACATAGTCAAATTGTTATCCTGAACTTTCAGGGCCATATACCCTCTTCAATTCCATGCCATATTTAGGCCCCTAAAATGACCAACATTTGGCGCCCCAATAAAACTGTCAACATTATAAAGCGCCACTTAAGAAATGAACAAAAGCAACCAACCAAAAAAAAAAAACCAAAAAAAAAATAATAATAAAAATACAAAAAAAAAAAACAAATGACCGCGAAAAGCGATTCGGTTAGAGATCGGGGAGGAAAAGTGCGGGCGAAGTCGAAAGAAAAAAGAACAATAATCATAAAATTAAAGCCAACACAGCACACAAGAAAAAAATAAAGAGGACAGGCGAAAATTAAATAAATAAATAAAGGCAAAACACAAAAAAATATTATTATTATTATTATTATTTTTTTTTTTTTTTTTTTTGCTTAGCATGACGCATGGACGTTGACATTGTTGTTGAAAACTGCCACTAAATGTCAGCAAATGAGGGTCACACACACACCCACACACACACACACACACATGATGTGACAAACTAAATATTGTAATAAAAAATGGACAAAAAAAAATATATATAAAAGTGAAAAACTTTTTTAATGAATTGACCGTAAAATGAACTTGTTGATGAGCCTTATGAGCTGACGACCTGGAACACGCCCCGTCCCATCTAGTTTCCTCCCCCCCAAACCCTACCCCGCAGCCATCACCTAAACTGCTGTGGAGCATCCAGTTAGCGTGGTCATTTGCAATAAAAAAGGATTATGAGCTGAAGGACAGCTGGAAAAAAAAAAAACAGAAACGCACACAAACACATATACAGAATTACATAGCATATAAATATTTATAAATGGGCGGAATGGGGCGCGGTCGGCAGGCAAGTGTCAGTGCCATTTAACAACTTCCCGCAAAGCACACAGAAAGACTGCGGGCCAGAAATTCAGATCCATGTGCGGGTTAACAGCAAAAAAAAACAAAAAAAAAAAAAAAGAATGAAAATAAAAATAAAAAAATAAAACTGAAAAAAATGAGAAAAAAAGGTGCGTGTGTGTCCACCAAAAGTTGCCCTGGGCCCCAGCCTGGCCTCGCCTTATTTGGGGTTAGTTCGTGCCCTTGACATCCTGGCCGGCAGCAACAGCAGCAGGAGCAGGAGCAGCTGAAGGAGCAACAATAGCAACAACAACAACAACAACAACAGAAACAACATTAGAAACACATGCAACATATTTCTGAACAGGACACTAAACGCGACAGCTGCCGAGAGAGCTGTTTAAGGGCAAACGACACAGCAGCTACCAACTACCATGAAATTTATTGAGCAGCTGAAAACAAGGAGCGAGGTCCTCCTGCTGAATGAACCTGGCGAGAATGGAGGCGAAAATAAAACACAAGTTTGGGTTGTTGAAGCTGGGAACAAAGTCAACGCCACAGGACATGCAAATTGGAAACGTAAAAGGGAAAATGGGAATGGGAATGGGCTCTCTCTGGTATGCAATTGAATTGTTAAGCAATTGGGGAAAAGAGCTTAAAAAACATATCTAAACTTTGACAGTTAGATAAAAGCTTTAAATACTGCAAAGCTTTTTATATTACAAGCCCTTGCGGCGTGCGTTGCTACGCTCCCGCTTCAGAAAAATATAAAACTAATCAAAGTATTCTACAATGTCATTGCGAATAGAGCGTACTGCAATACCGGGTTTTCAAATAATTTTTAAATGCATTTCCTAAACACCTCCCGATATATTTTTAACAACATTTTTTCAGAGTGCCAACTTACGATATAATTGTGAGGTACACTTAAAACTGCCTTTTGCCTGCTCTTGAGTCGCCAATCAATCAAACAGTCCAATTGCACAGTTTTATATAAGTATATATATTGATGATATAAAAATTATATATATTTAATTGCTTGAATATACCAAGAGTTGATTAAATAATAAATGTTAAAGGCAGAGTTAATGTTGTGTGCTCAATGCCAATTTGTATATATATTAAATAAGTAATATTTACAATTATCGCTATTTACATAATTCTGTTAGGCAACATTATAAAGTATAAATAAAACAATTACATTTGTTTGTTAATAATAAATTACAATTTTTTACCAAAAATTGCAAAGAGCATGTTATTTTCTTTTCACTTATTTTTTCTTTATTGTTAGCATATTAAATTTATAGCCATAGCTATAAACCAGCCAAAATTGTATGCATAAATATTTGATAGATAGTTTGATTAATGCAGCATATTCGATTTGTTCTGTATAATATAGACAAATATGCAGTAAAATCATGAATTGAGTTGGTTATACAAATAACAAAAATATTAAAAATATATATATGTATATATAGTATATGTATACATACTGATAGTTGGGCAAATCAGATGACAATTGTCGCTATCCTTTTAGCTTTCAAAGCGCTCACACACTTGTATACACATTCGTCTTGTGGCTGAGCATATAAAGGAAAAATTCAACAAATGTAGCATACATAACAATGCTAAATCGCATTGTCTTTCAATGCACTGTGGGCAATTTGACAATTTTTTTTAAGTAAAATTATTTTTTTCGAGTTGTTAAAATTAATAAACTTAAATGTTACATACGCAGCATGTTAACAGTCGCGTCCACTGTTAAGTTAGCAGCTGTTAAATACGTAAAGCAGAATCTATTTTCTTTGCTTAAAGTAAAGTGAATTAAATTTATTAACAAACAACATTTATGTAATACAATTTGTGATGGATATTAAGCAGTGTGTTTTTTACTTTATGTTAGTTGTTGTAATTTATTAATATAGTATGTATTTGTCTGTTTATTTTGTAGTTGAATAACTTGCCCCAAAAGCTCACTTTTAGAATTTAAAAAATGTGTCACAATTTCACATAAAATACAATAGGTGTAATGTAGATTTAGGTGCAACTTTTTGCAATTCTTGGCATAATGTCAATTCAAAAGAAGGCAAGAAGAAAATATGCGAGCTATTTATTTTTATATTAATCTTCATCTTTGAGTTATTAATTTATTACAAAAAAAAAATGCTCAAATTACCCATAGTGCAATGCGTGTATGTGTATGTGTGCTTAAGTGTGTGTGTGTGAGTGTGTGTGCGTGAGCTTGTCTGTGTGTATATGTTTATACAATCATCGTGACAAAGTTGAGACATTAGCAAACAGAAACTGTAGCATACATTTTCGCTGATTTGCCTTGTCCCTCTGCTGTTGTTGTTGCTGCTATTGTTGTTTTTTTTATTGTTGCTGTTGTTGCGGCTGTAACTGTTGCTATTGTTGTTGTTGCTTTGTATGATTTTGCGGCTCATTTGCTTTTATTAAAATTTGCACGTTTTTCACGCTTATCAAACGAGGCAGCGCCAAAGCTAAGTCAAGTCTTTGATTGTGCGTAGCCACACAATCCAGCATATTCTCCCCACCTTTTATTCCAGCCAGCTGCATCCCCTCTATACATATATATATATATACAGCTGACTGTATGTAAATATTTGTTGAGTGTATGTGTGTAAGTGCGAGTTTTACTTTTATGCTAATTTCAGAACAGAAATGAATAAATGTCTTTCGTTTCTTTGGCTTTGCGCCGTTTTTGCCTTTGCTTTTATTATTGTTATGTAAATTTTTATAGTTTCCCCATCATTTAGTTGCCCTCACTCACATCCACACACACACAATGGCACACACACACACAATGGCACACACACAGACAAAATAACAGACACAATAGCCTAAACGCTTTTTCAATTCGGTTTTTTGAGGGGAGTTGGGTCCTGCGGTCTGTGGCTGCTGTTTCCGTCCGTTCGTCGCTTAGCTTTTGAAGTAGAAAATTTAATTTTCATACAGACACTCGCACACACAAACATACACACAAACACACACACAAGCACATACATTCATACTGTAAATGGCAAATGCATACATTACAGGACGCGCGCTCAAATGTAGGCAATGAAATTTCCGCTTTACAATCCTTTTGGCTCCCTCAGATTCGGCAATGCCAAAACGACGTCAACTGCGACTGCGACTGCGACTGCGACGTCGACGTCGACAGCAGCAGACTTGCTGGCAACCTTTTGTCTGTCATTTGTTCTAAAAATTGTATGCAATAAATAAAAATTACACGTTCAACAATTTTTATCTCGCTTTTGAGATCTGTGCCGGGCAACAATGGCAATTCAGCTCTCTCTCTCTCTCTCTCTCTGAACCCCCCCTCAAACAGCCTGACCCCCCCAATTCCTCAACCCCTTCACTGTTCAGCCATCTAATTGGATATGTTCGGGGCGTTGTCGTCTTCGACATTTTGTTTTGGGCTTGTGCCCGGCGACTTTTGCCATTGGGATTCTCGACAAAAATTTTTTGGATAGAAGACGCCGCCAATGAACTGCTTTAAGCGTAGAAAGAAGCTGCCGAGAAAATGAAAAAAATAAAAAATCAAAAAAAAAAAAAAGTGAAAAGAAAAGAAAAGTAGCTGGAAAATGTCGCAGGGAATCAACTCTTTGGTATGCGTCCTGGGCTAAAACGATACAAAAGCGGACGCCCTGGCGGGCAATCAGAACTTATGTTTACCCCAATTAAGGTGAACACGAGACCGTTTTTGCGATCCAATGAGTTAGAAACAAGATAAAGGACTAAAAGCCATACAACGGCAACAATACGATACAACCTACCAGGACCAGGACCAGGGCCATTCTCAGTCTCAAATCCTAAGCCTCAGCCTCAGCTCCAGCCACACACTGACTGACTGGGCATGCACATGTTTATGTGCCAGGGACACAAACAATGTCCACGACCAGAAACCAGGAAACAGAACCATGCCACCAGAAGCTGGAGAGCCAAACAACAAGTCCTTGCCTGAATGCCAAACCATGATTAAAAATTGTGCAAGCGTTCGTCCCGATTGGGCTGTGGAGGTGGAGGTGGAGCTGAACCTGGACCAAACCGGTGGATAGATAGAGATAAAAGTCCAAAGTCGCAAAATCCAAAACCAAAGTCATTCGTTTTTATTGTCATATCAATGCGTAGCATTGCAAAGAGTGGCAGGCACAACATAAGGCTCAATTAGAGATGAGCACGTGATCAAAGCTCACGAAATTTAAGCACGAGTTTTGTCATTCGGCTCATTTGATTTATTTATTTCATGAGTTCTTGGTTGTTAAACTTACTAAGCCAGCTATTGCAAGACACAATAAAGAATATTATTTAACATAATAAAATTTCATTTTAATTTATCTTTTGATTTACTACAATTTACTTTAATTTGAGCTGAAAGTTCATTAGTTCGCGGTCTTTCATTAAAGTTGCTTAAAAATTTATGATAATAATAATATTTTATTTTTTGGTTAATTTAATTCCAGTAGGTTTAGTTATCAAATATACTTTTCTGTTTCACAGAGAACCCCTAATAACAAAAAAAACAACGATAAAATTGTTTTTATGCTGTGACAACATTTGTTCTAACATTTTCAAAATTTGGTAAGCTTTAAGAACTTTTTTTCAGTTATGATTCTTCATTTTTGATCATAACTCGAGAATGTCATAGCATAAAAGTTATTTATTAATTATTCATAGACACTTTTAAATTTAATAATCAGCCTAGCTAACAAAATTTATCTTTTTTTTTTTGTATCCTCTTCCAAACCTTCTTTTTCTGAGAGAGACTTTTTCTTAAAACAATTTTTGAAATCTTGTATATTTTTTAAAGCGTTTTTTAGGAAGCGAGCTTGCAGATATAATCAATGTTCGGCAATCTCATAATTTTTCTTTTTATCTATTAGTCACTTATACTATATTTTCTTTAATTTAAATCAAGAGTTCTGCAACTATAGTTTTGAATTAAGAAAATTATGATTTTTTGTGCGGTATTTTTTACGATTTTTCGACTCTAAAATTCGGGTAAAAGTCAAAAACACATTTTTTTTATTTTCTTCTTCGCTGCATTTACATAGTTGCCTTAATTAGGCATCGTTTAAGACATTATCTATTTTATCTGATTTATTTCATTTCATATTTAACTGGAAATCTATTGATAAGCATTGATTGTTTATTTATTTTAAGTAACTTAAATTTTACTCATTTTTTAGCAGAACACACATATATTTTTAATTGTTACTAACATATTAAAAATTATTTATTTTGTTTTCCGAATTAATTTAAAGTATTTAGCCTAGTTTTTGCCTAAATTTAAATACTAATGCGAAGTTAATTTAGTTAAAAGGTTGTATAATTTTAATAATAGTCTTAATGCCTTTACTATATCAATAGTGTTAATGTTGCTACTCAACACTTGAGATGCAAAAATCATAATAACAATAATCGCGAACTATCGCATAGCACGTAACCATCACTACGTCCAATCCTTTGACGTTGGCCTTTACCGTAGTTGTCCGTCTCCGTGTCTCTCGTAATACTCATTAGCCATAACGAGCTGCCTGCAGCAGCTGCATCAGTATCCACATTCACAATCACAATCACATTCATGTCTAGGCTCCTGTCTGCCGTGAGTGTATCTCTCGATATGTATATATGTATATATATATATACAAACAATCATATATTGTATCTGAAAACCCATCAGCCACGCACGCAGCGCACAGATCAAAGGCCCAGGGCTGTGGGGCAGAATTGTTGTGTTGTATAGTGTTGTTTTGTTATTGTTGTGATTTGATTTGATTTGATTTGATGTGGTTCAGTTTGCTGCTTTTTGGCATAGTTTCTGAGGGCGCCAGAGGGAGGCCTATCTGCGCCTTTCCACTATTTACACAGCTCATTTTATCTAGTTCGATTGGCAATTTATCTCAAATGTTTGTTATTAGAGCTCACCTGGTACGGAGGGGTGGGGGGACTGACCCAAAGACCGGGCAAACGGGCAAACGGGCAGGCCCGGCTTATAATTTGGGCTAGGCAACAAAAACATGGTATCGGTTTTTGAATCTTAATTTCTTGGAACAAAATCAAAGACCTGGTGACGCTGCCAGTTAAAAGTTAACTAAGCAGCCCTCTCAATGCTCTATATATATATATATATATATGTGTGTGTGTTGGAGACAAATCGCAACAAATGGAAATTTTGTCAAGCTTGAAATCCTTTTATAATGACAAAAGGTTTCACCTCTAAGCCGATTACAGCAACGGAGACATTGGGAGGCCACACTTCACTCTAGACATGGCCAAAAAGACAGACAGAGACAAAAAGAGCGAGAGAGGGAGAGAGAGAGAGGCAACATACTTTTTGAGGCACCTGCTCTCAAGGCTCAACACACACACAAAAAAAGGGGAACAGAAGCAGAGAGTAAAAGGATATTTTGAAACTTTCCAGAATGCGGTGCTTACTTTTGTAATTAGTTCCGAGCCGAGTCGAGCACTCGAATAGAAAATATTTGGAGTGAGAGTTAAACATGATTCCACACAATAATTCAACTGTACGATTATGTGATATCAAGTATTTTGAACGTTCTACAGCTGAAAGACAATCGATCCAAACTATTTAAATTTAATAGCTGTTAGAAAACACTATACAACAAAATAAAAAAAAATTCTTGTATAACGAACTTTATAGTGTCGATATATATATATATGGAAAATGGGTCGCTGGTTTCGAAAATAAAATTTAAAAAAAAATATATATATTTAAAAAAAAGCTAGATAATCGACTTTTCCAAAATGTAGCTTTGGTAAAATGATAATAACTCCGAAACTAGCTTAATAATATTAAAGATTCTTGTAAATTAAATTAGGTTAAATGCCCTGTGTATGTCGGAAATACTGACTATTCTGGACACTAAATAAAAACATTCTTTTTTTTTAGCTTTTTAAAAAGAATAATAAAATGGCCCATTAACCTGCCACAAAACAATTTTTTATTAGATTACGCAGTTAGAAGTTATTGCGAATTGAAATCAAAATTTTATCTAAACATATTACTATTTTTAAAACGTTATTTTTTGTGAAATTTTTTCCCAAAAAATTCGAATTTTGTTTTTTTCTATTACTCGTCTGATCTATAGATTTACTAAAAACCATAAAAAATATTTCTAATTATCGGTCGACAAATGTAGAACTTATTAGCTTATAAGTCAGACGTAGTGTTGTGTTAAAATCGCTTTTGAGGGTTTATTCAAAAATAAGGCAACAATATACTATAAAAATTATTACATCTGAAACATTTTGCAGATTATTTATATTATGTAAAAATGCTGTTTGAATCCGAAAATAAAATTAAAAAGCAAAAATTTTAAGCTTATTGAAGAAAATTATTAAAATAATTAAAATTTAAAAAAATTATAAAAAAAACCAAAAAAAAAATTTCACAGAAAAAGCTTTTTTTTAAAATGTTCAAAATTTTCAATCCTCAAAAACTTCTAAGCGAAATATTAAATTAAAAAATGTTATATGACAGGTTTATAGGCCATTTAATAGCTTTTTAAAAATATAAACACTTTTAATGTCAATAAACTATGCTCGTAGTTATTGGCACTTTATCAAGCTACCTTTTTGAAAAGTCCAAAAATCAATCGTTGTTTGATTATCTCAATAACGGCAACCTATTTATTGTTGCATAGTGTAATCATTATAAAATGTACTACAATTGGAAACCATAAGATTACATTTAATTTGATAGACGGCATTAATATACCTCCTTTATTTATTTAGCCTGTTAAGACAATCCTGTAGTCTGTATATAAGTATATAATTGAATAAACATTAAATGCCATTTATTTGAGGCAACCATAGGTCGATTGTTATTGCCATTGGTTAACAAATCAAGTGTGTGTGTGTGTGTTGTGTGTGTGTGTTGTGTGTGTGTGTTGTGTGTGTGTGTGTTGTGTGTGTGTGTGTGTGTGTGTTTTATTGTGTTATGGATAACAATCAAAACATAAATTTAGAACACTTAAATTAAATGTTTGGAGAGTTGCCATTGTCATTGTCCATGGACTCAATTTCATTGATCTCATCCAAAGCGCGTGGCGGCTCTTGCAACATTGGCAACGGTGTGGCACGACGCAGCGGCTGCGATGGCTGCGACTGTTGCGACTGCTGATCGGACAACAGGCTCAGATCAATATCGGTATCCCGCATGGTGAACAGGCTGCCGCTTAGGGAGCTCAGATCGGGCATCATGGCCTGGGGTGAGAATTCCTCCTGGGAGGCGCTGCTGCCAAAGGTGCAACCCGATGGCCATAGGATGGCACTCGAGCCACGATCATGTGGTGCCGCCGGTGGTGGCAAGGGCTGCGGCTGCGGCTGTGGCTGCTCGCTGGCAAAGCGACAATTATCATGCGAAAGGGTTACATGCATAAACAGATTGCTAATACGCATATTATTCGCCAATGGCATCGCAATGCAGAGTGGACAAATGACCGGGGTATTGTCGGCTCCATGCTGGGTCACCACATGCTTTACCAGCTCCTCGAAGGCATGCCCCATTTCGCCGCAAATGGGGCAAGTGAAGCTATCGGCGCACATGCCCGGTATCTCCTCGCCATCAAAGAACATCTCACGTGCGGCCAAATCCAACAGACATTGGAATGGATGATTCTTGGAATGACGTCCCGTCTCCACCTTATTCTCATAGCATACGGCGCACAGATCATAATTGTCACAACGCAGACATTTGTAACGAAAGTGAACCAGATTGGTGTTCTGGCATCCGTCACATTTAACATTCCAGTGCATGGCCATTCTGTGGAATTGCGAATATTGCTGCAATAAAACAATTAAGATTTGATTTTAACTAACTACGGAATTACCTAAATAACACTTTTTGGATTATATAATGTATTTCAATCGTGTGAGCCTTCAGGTTGGTTATTTAATGTGTTATTGAATCTTGTATTATATTGAGTTTCTTCTGGTTAAATTTTTAGTTTTATTTAAGTTTTTCACAAACGTTGTTCAGCCGAACAACTGAAATGACAGCCTAGTTTTATGTTGTCAAATTCTAAAAAGAATTTCTATGTATTAGTGCTGCCAAATTATCGATAAATGCCAAAAAGCAAACAGTGTTAGATAATACGAAAATGTATACACTAAGAGTTGTATATGGAATTTCAGAGCAGTTAAAACTACGCTAACAGAAAGTTATCGAAAGTTAGCCAGAAAATTAAAATAAAATCAAGTCCGTGACTTATTTAGTGTGACCGTTTGTATATAGGAAATTATTAAGGTCACTTAATTTATTTGCTTATATTTGTGCTATGAGAAATATGGCGTCAAATTCAAATAACCAACTAGGCAATTTACAATTTATGCTTTTTGTATTGTCATAAAAATATTTGATGTTTTTAAAACAATACAAAAAATATAAATACTCAAAAAAAAAAAAAAAAATAAGTATGTACAAAAATAAAATAAATTAATTATTTATAAATTTATAAATTGAAAAGCAATGTAAGTATATTTATATTTTTATTTATTTATTTATCGACTATTTTACAAAACAATTTTTTTTGTTAACTAAACTCACATAATGTATAACTTGAAAGTTATTTAAATTATTCCAAAATTCAGCTCTTATAAGCACAATAAACCTAAAAATTGCATTTTTTCAGGTGTTTTGGGTTAATATAATGGAGATATCGTATTTTTGCAGCCCTATTATTACAATTAAATGTTTTATGAAATATATAAATAAATATTATGAAACGGTATTAATAAACATTTATTAAAAAATAAATCAAAACGTCCTTATAAGCCCACTTGCACAAATATGAACAATAACAACAGTAAGGGGGCCTACAAAAATTTTAATGATTTTTACCTTATCTTTTTTTTTTTTTTTTTTTTAATTTTCATTTTTATTATAATTTTATTTTGTATTTTTTGTTTTTTTTTTTGGAAACAATTTTTCTGGCACCTTATTGGCACAAGTTATACATTTTTTTTTTTTATGATATTAAAACCAATTTTAGCAGTTCAACATATTACAATAATGATGATGTAGAGAATCTGTTTAAGTTTTTTCAAAATCGGAATACTAAGTATATTTTATGGGCCTCATAATAACAATTGCTTGAAATATGTTTTGTATGCGCAACATTTTTGTTTTTAGAGATACCTCAATCAAACTTTCTCATTCTAAGTTTTATTATCCTATAAATAAACAAATAAAATTTGATCAAAATCAGACGACTATATCATATAGCTGCCCTAGGAAAAAAACCGGTCGAATATTGTGTTCTTTTTAGGGTAAATACAAAGCTTTGGCATGCCAAATTGCTTTCTTTTTTATTTACTTTAACATTCTTGTATTGAACATTGCTATTGAACTAAGTAAGAACTTATAAATAAAAAAAAAAAGTTGCCATTATTTTGAGAGCGTCTCTGTTTTGTTGATAAATAAGCTATAAGTAAGAACTTGAGAGCTAGTTAAATTCCAGTCAAGCATTCTTGACTAGAATATTATTTGTAATTTGATATTCTAAGAATTTCTAGTACTTGCATTTTCAAAACAAACTTCGACAGTTTTAAATGTTTCCACAGTTCACAAAAAAAACCCAGGGCCAGACCCAGACCGTACCCCCCTCTGAAATCCACTTGCCTTTCCCTGCTCTGAACGTGTCTTCCTCATGTGTGCAGAATACATCAAAATTCGTTTCGTTTGTTCGCGCTTTGTACATAAATTTCATGCAAATTGACTAATTAATTTTTGCGCAATGGATTCTTATCGTGCAATGCACCGTCGCCAGGTCCTGCAAGGATACGAGTATAAAATATTTGCATACAGCCACGAGTGTGAGTAGAATAAGGGTTGAGGCATCAGTTTGGTGTGTTAGATGCGCCTCAGTCCGCCTCAGTCCATGTGGCACAAGAAGCAGGCAACGTTGCACCCACGCACTTGGTAGAGGTTGGCAGGGTTGAGGTGGCAGCACAAACAACAATTTTAATGACGGATATTAAGCATAACCACAACTATGGCAGCAACTATGGGCCGGTAGAGTTGTTCTTGTTATTGTTGTTATGTGGCAAGTGCAGCCAAAAGGCAAGGCAGGCAAGGCAAGGGGCATAAAATTTACAATACTTCCGTGCACTTTTTTTTTTTTTTCTGCACCGCAGGATGAACAAAATAAGAATGGCTACAGGACGAGGCACCAGGCGCCAGGCACGATGAGCAGGAACAGGAACAGGACAATGCAGGGAGAGAAGGAAAGAGAGAGAGGGGGGGGGGGGGGAGAGAGTGTGTGTGGCAGGTAACAGGGCAAGCAGTCGCTTTAAGCCTGCCAAATATGCTGATTGTAGCAATAATGATGATTATGTTTGCCTGGCCTGCATGCACGACGCAAATTTGTTAGCCAAAGCGGAAGGAAGTTGAAGCATTGACAATGCCAGCGACACGAAACAAACAACAACAGCAGCAACAACAGCAGCAACAACAGCAACAACAACAGCAACAACAGCAGCAACAGCAACAGCAGCAACAGCAGCAACAATACCAAAATTGTTGCAGTTGCAAGTGAGCCCCACGACAATGAGTAGCAACAAAAGCATTTAACGACTTGCAAATGCGACCAAGCGCCCAACTGACAGACTGACTAAATGACTAAATGACTGACTGACTAAATGACTAACTGACAAATAAACAAATGCAATAGATAGAGCAACTACAGGGCGGCGCGGGTTTTATAGTAGACTATATAAGCCAACAAGTCGCAACAGTTATGCACTAACTGTAACAGATATTCAGTTCATAAATAAATATATTTTTGAAACTGATATTTACAAAATTTATAAACATTTATTTAGTTAGGTTTTTTTAATATCTTATTTATAATAGCACAAGAATTGTCTGCAACTCGAAACTGAAGCTTGAATTATTATAAACAAATGTAGTTATAATTACAAATTGTTTACAAATTTATAAATATATTTATTTTCTTTTAAATTTTTATTTAGCACAGCACTGGCCTAGTCTAAAAACTTTAATTTTTGAGTTATAATTAATAAATATAGATGTAGTATTTCTCCATAAAAGTATGAACAATTATAAAGTACGAGTTAAACTATTTGTTTTTCAATTTAAATTTTCAGATTAAGACAATTAAATTAATAATAAGATAGTAAAAAAACTAGAATATATAAAAAAAAAGGAAATATATATATTTGTTTTAACAATTTCACAACGTTTCACAGCCTGCAAATTTCAAAGATTTATTTTCTAAACAATTTAGTTTATTATTCTTAATCTATTGCACTTTTTTGATCTATATATTTTCTGATCATTATCAGAAATTATTATTATTATCAGAAATTTGCACGCTGTGAATTATAATTATGTTATTAAATATTTGAATTGAATGGTTATCTTGTATAGTATAGAGTGTCTTAAAAACCAAAAATATATTATTTTTAAAACAATTTTACAGGGCTTGTAAGCCTGCAAATTTTCAAAATTTGTTTCCTATACAATTTCATAAATTAAATTTAACTTATTGCACTTTAATGATATTTTTCTTTATCAAGAGTTTTGCAGCGTTTGCTCTGCCTTTTCATACTATTTAATAGGTTATTAAAGCGTATTTGTATTCATGAATAATGGATGTAATTTTGCTTTTTTTAATTATTGAAAATTGAGAATTTTTACCTAAATATTCACCAATTTTATATAGGTATTTTTCTTGTAGATAAAATTAATAATATAAATATCTAAATTACTAAATCGAATGATATGCAATGGTCTATATACTCTGGCAGTCTTTACATACCTTATCATATTATTTTAATAAAATATTAAAGGGTCTATGAATTCACAAATACTTGCTGTAATTTTGATTTTTTAATTCATAAAAATTGAGGAAATTTAAGCTAAATATTTACCAAGTCTATAAAAGTACTTTTTTTTTTGTGTAATTAAAGTCAAAAACTAAATATTTAAATTGCTAACTCGAATGACATACAATAGTCTATATACTCTGGCGGTCTATATATAGAATATAGTGTATATTGTTGGCCCTTTTCCTTTTGGGTTGCCGCTGGGCAAATTATTGCATTGCGTGCGGAAAGTTTTGAAGCACCTGCAGCTAAAACGCAACCAGCACCGGATGAATCGCTGCGGCCATATTAGCAAAGTGAATAGGTTTTTATTTGTAACGGAATTGTGAAAATTATTGCCAGTTGTTTGTTGGCATTACTGTTATTGTTATTGTTGTTATTGCAGTCGTTGCTTTAGCTGACCATTAATATATTGTTGTTGTTGTTATTGCTGCTGTTGCTGTTGCTGTTGTTGCTGCTGTTTTACTGATTTGCATAAGACGCAGGTGACAGTCTACCAAAATAAAGCCAAATAAAGCCAAAAAGCAGCTGGCAGTGCACTGTCTGTGGCTTAGCCTTCTTTGCCATGCATGTCCAAAGCGGCTTAGAGCGCACTTTGCATCAGCTGGTGGTCAGCGATAAGTTCAGCCGGCAACAGCAAAAAAAAATATATATATATATATATATAAAAAAATAAAAAATAAAAATAATAAAAATACAAATATAAGAAACTATTGGACGTGGCAGTCGCAAAAGGAGACGTCACCCGAAACCCCTACTCGTCATTTGCATTATTTATATACTTATATTTATACAGTTTTATATATATAAATTATGTTTACCTGCTTATTCGAGTTATTGCTCAGTAACGAACTAAGAGAAAACTGATATGAAAACTCAACTTCGCGATTGAAGAGCTTAAAGAGCTTGAACACTTTGTTTTTCTATAAATTAGCTGGCAACGCCAAAATAAAGCTCATTTATATATAATTTTAATTACTGCATCGCTTATACGCAGAAAATTGTCATCATGATAACATTTTTGTCAATTGTAGAGTGTAATGAATTAGGGCTGCCATAAAAAATCAATTATTATATTTCTATTTGAATAAAAGCAAAATATTTTGTACTTAATCTTTTTTAATAAATATTTTAGAAAAGGTATATAATAAATTTACAATTGAATTGATAATGTAACCGAAACAAGGATTTCTTTTATTTATTTTTAATTTTTTTATTTGTATATCTTGAATTAATGCAAGCAAATATTAATAAAATAAGAAAAAAAAAAGTTCGATTTCATTAGTTGAGTGTGATTTTTTTAAAGTTGAATAATCTAAGATGTAGTGGTTAGCAGGTGCGTCTAACTAAGCTTAATCAATAGACTAAGGTGTAATTGGCGTTTCCCGTATGCATTCAATTTTTTTTTTATTTATTTATTGTTCAGAATAATCTGCATTTAAGACTCAAACAGGGTAAGAATCTCAATTAAATTGAAAACGGCGTCTAATCTATTTATCTACTATAATAAGCTTAATGTCTGTATGCCGCAGTAAATAATAAAAAAAAATAATAAAAATAATTTCTAAAATAAAATAAACTGTATGTGTGTCAAATAATTACAATTATAAATTAATTATTTAAATCAGTTATATAATTGCCAAGAAATTAACAAATCTGCAGGCTCAGTTCGCTAAAAAAAATATATTAAATTTAAAAAATTTCTTAAAAATAAGTCTTACCATAGAAAAATTTTTAAACTGCATTTTTCGTCATCTAGGACTACATAAGTGTCAGAAAATAAGGTTTGCTAAAGTATACTATTTGTGAGTTACATAGTGTAATTGATGATTATAATCAATATTTATTTAAATTTATTTATTTATTTTTTATGGAAATTCAAAACAAATTTCTTTGTTTTTAAATACAAAATGTTAATGTTTCTTATAGCTGTAACAATATTTACATTTAAGTAGCAAATTCATCAATTCCGATTACAAGCCGTACTCCCCCGTGTACAACTTTTGTGACCATGCAACTGATCGCTGTCCTTGCCACAAAATATGCAATGAAAATTGTGCGATGTGCGTTGCAATTGGCAATCGATGCGATGCGATACGATGCGATGCGATGGCTGACATTTGGCCTGCACTTTGAGCTGCTGATTTATGTATGTGCTGCTGGGCAAGCGTCTTGCTCTTTTGGAATTTAATTTAATTTATATTTCATTTGCGAGACGGGGCAAGTGGCAACGGTATCGAGAGTCCCTGACCATATACAGGTCTGGGGTCCATGGGGAGATGCGCTCTGCTTGCAGGGCAGGTTCTTCTGCATGTCGCCATTAAAACTGGCTGCCAGAGTCTGTTGCCTCACTCGATTCCTTTGACGCTGACGCGAAGTACATTAGTGTGACATGGGTGTCCAGCATTTGCCACCCAATCAGACAGCCAGCCAGCCAGACAGCCAGACTGCCAGCCAACCGACCGACCGCCTGCTCAACATTCAGCATCCAGTGGCAGCTTCAGGGCAGCGTCCATACTCATCAAGATTGCAACATTTGTTGCCCTGGCCTGGCTTGGCTTGTTTGGCTTGCATTACTCGTGGGAAATCAGTTTAATGGAAATTATAACATTCGATTATTTTTCAAACTAAACTCAAAACATTCGCTCAGCTTTTTAGCCAAATACTTCGCCAAATCGACCTGGTAAGTGGCTGACTTCTGGCCAAGCCAGCCGTAAAATGGCAGCTTCAGCCTTAGTTACAGTTTTGTCAAATGCCTAAAAGTATGCTGCAAATAACTGGAAAATGCCAAACACACATACACTAATATATATGTGTGTGTGTGTTTGTGAATTGGACTGCCGTAACTGGAAGACGAAGATAGCCGTTGGCCTAGTCGATTCTTTTATTATTTTTTTTTTTTTATTTATTTATAAATTTTTTTCTTATTTTTTTTTTTGCTTTTTTTTATTTTGGCAGGCAGTCAGGCTGGCATTGCCAGGTGAATTGGTCTTAAGTGACAAAACAACGGACAGCTGAAACGGGCTGTTAGTTATGCTGACCATCAGCAGCACTAAAAAGTTCTTGCAAAATTACATTACCTAATCATTTAGGTCTTGGCCTCACTCCTACATTCGTATATTCTCCTATATACCCTTGCAAAATGTACTTTAAATTGATCGAAATGCATTGAAAGAGGTATTTTTTCAAAATTTAATAAGGTAGAAATCTGAACGATAAGCTTCATTTTTAAAAACCATTTCTGATTTAACTTTTTACTATTTATTTACATTAACTATTCAACAAAGTTTAACCAAACTCATCTTAAGTTTCACTGTTATTAATTTTTGTTTTATTCTTAACATAATTGTAATAAGTTATAAGTAATACTTTATTGTTTTATGTAGTTCTTATTGAAGGGTATCTAACGTTCGATATCAGAAATATATAATTTATTCTTTTTCTCGTTTGGTGTTAATTAAAATAGACATAATAAAAACAGAATAAAAAAGAAATAAAAATAGTTCGACAGCAAAAAAAACATAGATTGGGAAACCAATGCAAAAATCACATTTTCGTTTACAAAATTATTTTATTTTAGTCTACCAATTTATGACCATAAATATTTCAAAGATATTCAATTGCATTTTTAATGAATTTCAGTAAATTTATTGCACATTTTTGGTGCACATAGTTGTCTGTCCAAAGGAATGTTGACTTCAGGAGCTAAAAACAAATTTTCAATAATATTTTATTTAAAAAAAACAGTCAGCATAAAACAACCATAAATGCATTTTTATGGAAATTAGTCTTAATTCTTTGTCTTAATGTTGATTATGATTATTTTATTATGCAAAAACTTTGAATTTGTAATTAACTAATTGGGGTTTAATAGCACTATGCAACAGTTTAAAAAAAATTCTTGTATCCCGAACTTATAAGAGTTGTATTAAATTTAAAAAAAAATTAGTTATTTTTTAGATCCAAATAGTGAAAACAAACCAAAATTCGAGTTTTAAAAAAAACAAAACATAAAATAGCTTTTTTTTAATAGGCATATTTTGGGGCAATATTTTAATTTCAATTCTTCATAACGTCTAAACGAATAATATAATTAAAATATGTTGTATGGCAAATTGATAGGCCATTTTATTATATATTCCAAAATATAAATATAAACATTTATTATCAATAAATCATATTTGCAGTTATGGTCACTTTACCAAAGCTACTTTTTTGAAAAGTCGAAAATATTGCTTTTTTCGATTATATCAAAAACGATCCCGGCAACCTATTTTTTAAAATTTTTATTTTGGAATCAGTGACCCATTTTATATATAAATCGACTCTAAATAGGCCGGGATACAAGATGATGTTGCATAGTGTAAATTAAAATAAAAGCAAGGTGAATTATGTAATTTTCGATTATAAAAAAAAACTTTGAACAGTGCCTAAATAATACAAATAAATAATAAATAAAGCTTTTATTTTTTTCAAATTTCAAAGATGATTTCATAAAGAAAGTATTACAAAAACAGAACTTCTAAAAGAATAAATAAAACCGATTCAGAATTGAAATGCTGAATAGACCGAATTACTTATATCAAATATGCTATTGAATATTTTTTACAAAACATTTGAATCAACGATTTAAACTCAAAACATTTCTGAAGTTGTTCAAGATGCAATTGCATACAAAAATGATTTCTGGATTGTGCAAATGCCTTTATGTTGGGCCTACGTGACGGCTACGTGATGTGTCCTGTGTGCAGGCAAAGGTATATGGCTTTTAGCTCTATTTATGTGTGTGTGTGTGAGTGCATGTGTGTGCGTGAAGGTCACGTGGCGCACTCCGACACTTCGACAGGCAATGTTGAGTTTAATGAAGTGCAACGAGCGTTGAGCAATTGAAATGCATTGCCAGCTTTTGGTCCTTTTACCTGACGTTGAAGACGACGACGACAACGCACAAATCACAGTAGAATTGCTGCTGTTGCTGCTGCTGTTGGCATCATCAAGTGCCGTTAAACATGCCACACGCATCAAACCGAAAATGCTGCAAATAACAAAAACACAAGCAAAATACATGCGGCATAAAAAGCACGAGCAGGCAGCACGAGTGCTAAATAAACCAACAACAACAAAAAAAACTAAAACTAAAAGCGCTGGATGATGAAGAGGAAGAAGAGTGGCACACACACACACACACACACACACACACACACACACGCACATACACACACTCAAGAGAATCTCTCTGTCCTTTGCAATCAACATACAAAAACTGTTCCCACTTGCTGTTAGCCAGCTGTTAAGTGGCTGTTAAGCCTCTGTTAAGCGTATGTTTGCGTACCATAACATTTGCAGCGTTCGACGCTGGCGTCGCTGTCACTGTCGCTGCCGCTGCCGCTGCCAGCGCGTGCGCCTTTGCCGCGCTCTGCGCCTCGGCATTCGTTTTAGTACATGCCACACGAATGTGGCAGCAGTTCGTATTGGCACATTATTTTTAGCACATCGCCTGGAGAAACCAGGACATTCAGCTGCTCGCAGCCTTTGACGCTGGTTGCAAGCGGCGCACAACGCGGCGTATGCGTGTTATTATTGAATGTCACCAACGCGAGCCTGGAATGTGCGAGTGTATCCTTTTGAATATGATTATCCACCATGAAAATGCACTTGTCAGCAGTCTGCAGCGGGTCGCATCCTTATGTCACTTGAAATACTTGCCTGGCAACTTTGTCTTGGCCATCAAACGATGTCTGCCATCAACTATCAACCAACAACCCATCAACCATCCACAATCAACAATCAACCATCAACCATCAGCAGTTCGCTGTTTATGTTGAGTTGTGCTCATTAGTGCAGCGCTTATGATGATAATTTGACTTAAGTCACAAGCGGAATGAAGGCGGAAACGCTTTGCATATTGCTTAACATTATTCCGAGTTCCTGACATCAGAAGGCTCAATCGGACACGAAACACAAATCCAAATCAAAATCCAAATCTAAATCTAAATTCAATTTCAAATTGCATTGATATTTATTTCAATAAGACAATAATTTCCATGGCTTGCAATTGAAGGGAAAAAATAAAAAAATATACCTAAATGGATTGTCAATTATGGGCAATTTAAACTAACAAAATAATCAATATATTTAACTGGGTTTAGGCAATTTTTCTTTTCTTCAAAAAAATTGCCTCGGTTCCCTGACATATATATAAATTTTAACCTAATTCCTTATGCAAAACTCAGAACAGAAATTATTGAGTAAAAGAAAATAAGTCTCAAGAAATAATTATTACTTTATTTTATTTTATTGCAAAAATAATGAATATTGGTCGGGTTGTAAAAATAAAACATTATTTTGTGAGTAAATCATTAAAAATCAAAAATTATCGGTTGGCTAAATATTTGGCATTAAATCGAATATTGCAGATATCAAGTTGAAACTTGGTATATTTTATGAAATATTAAGACAAAACTTTAATTTAATTTGATCACTCCCTTTATACCGCTCGAACATGTTTGTTTAGTCCACAAAATATACATATAAAATCTACTCTAGAATACAAGTTGTGTTTTATTTTGAAGTAGAAATAATAAAACTCAAGAAATAATCATTATTTTACTATTTTATTTTATTTGAAAAATAATAATTATGTAAAATCCAGAATATAAGTTGTGTTTTAATTTTGTGTAAACTCAAAATAAAATATAATTTTGTTAAAATATCATCAAAAATTATAAATATTTAAATCGTTGCGAAAATGCTTAGTTTATATTTTGTAATAATATTTTGTTGTATTTCTCGCTCCCTTAAAATTTTTATAAGTGCCTGGTTTTTACAATTGAACAAAAAAGAGCAAAATAATCATTATTTATGATTCCTGATACAAAGGTTGCATATTGTATAAACAAAAGAGGAGCAATTGTACATATATTAAACAAATGTATATTTTTATTTTTTTACTGAAGAAAATATTTTTATTTGTATGCAACGATTGCAAAAAAAAAAGAAAATAAAAAAACCTTTTAAAAAACTCTGCTGTGCTATGTAAATTCTAATAATTCATATCATAATTTAAATACTCTCTGTTGGGGCACTCAGGGACTTACATTAAGTTTGCAGTAATTGAAAGCTGCTACCATCTAGTGACGGGTCTGTCCAGCACTTTGATAAGTCAAAGCAACTTAATACACACACGCACAACAAACACACACACACACACACACACACACACACACATACATAAATATATAAGTAGTTGTACATATCTTTTACTGCATTATTTGTGTTGTGTAAATGAAAATTAAAAAAAACACAAAAACGAAAAACAAATAATTACTACCAACTGCGGTATACTCTGTTTGCTTGTGCGTAGCTAGCATAAAAAATTACATTTTAAATTTAGTTCCGATTTGTTGAAGCGAAAATGCAAAGTGAAAATATCTAAAGAATTTAGCCAAAGTTAATATAATTATCTATATTCTATTATATCACTAGACGTATATATAACATTAACTCAACGTTCTGCTATTCCCCTAAGGAACAGAGTATAATAAATTAAAAAAAAAAAAGGTGGAATTATAATAATAAATAAAAGCAAGTTGCTGCATAAGGGGGGAGAGTGGGGGCCAACTCGACGCAGCGGTTTCACACGCAATTAACATATTCTCTCTGTTTCATTAAAAATTGTTGCACTTGGCAAAGGGGTTGGTCTCCCATTTTATATCTGGGAATTCAGGATACAGGATTCAGTTTTGTGCGCTGTGCATTTTGCAGCTTGTGTGTGTGTTTTCTACACGTGCGATGTTTTTTGTTTTTTTTGTTTTTAATTTTTTTTAATTATTTGTATTTTTCGCTTTTTATTCAATTACTTGTGCAGAGGATAAAGTAGTACAGCAGCAATAAAAAACAAACAAAAATACAGAAAAAAAAAAAGAAAGAGCAAGTAATTGTGTATGGTTTAAGGTTGAGATTGGCGGGTGTTTGGGGTTTTGGCCTGGTTTGCATTGCCAATCTGCCAAATGTTAAAAAATGTTGCAGTTTACATTATTGCCGCATCACTTTGCTGGCGCATTAAACAATTAACAATCGTAATTGATAAACAATTAGCGTGAGCCACAAATGTATGAAAAAAAAAAAATTATATATATATATATTTATATACATATATAACAACAATCATGACCTATGACACGCCGAAGCATAAAATGCTCTAAAATACAGTAGAATATACCCTTAAAAAAAAATGTGTGTTTGGAATGGGGAAGTTGAAATGCCAAGAATGCCACAAAAATTAAGTACAGTGTATTATTGATATAATTGGCATTTTAATTGGCTTGCAATCTGATTTTATGTAATATCGCTGCATTTATTATCTCAGGAACAAAAATCAACTCAAATATTCACAATTTTCGCGGATTTAATTCACTTTATAATTCACTCTAATAAACTTTCCACGTTAAAACTCATTTAATGATTTTTTACAATTCAAAAAGTTGAATTAACTAACTTGTATTTATAAGTTCGAGTAATTTAATGAGTTAATAAATCTAAGCCCCTTTCTAAAATAAAAACCATATAGGTCACTGATTTGAATGGATAAATAAAAAAAAAAATAAAAAAATATAAATTCATATCTTTCTCGATATATATTTATATATTTGGTCAATTAATCCGTAACAACTGGCGATGTTATAAAGTTTTCAACATGATAAACAACATTTATTGAGGGCGAAAATCAATTCTTAGAGAAAAACGCGACTCATTTCTGAAGGCGTTAATTTTTAATATAAACACGGAAAGTTACGAGAAATATAAAAGTTTTAATATAAACATTGATGGAGTAGACTCGATCATATGTATGTATAAACAAATTATTATTGGATTAACTGTGTCACTACAAAATGCGGCATACGCGACAATCTTCAGTTTTATGAGATTGTTGATTTGACAAACTTTGTTTGCAATATAAATTATTTTTATAAAAATACATTTTAATTCGTATTCAATTAAAAAATACTGTTTACTGTGTTTCTCGTATTTCAATTAAAATATTCTGCTTACTGTTATTGTTGTAACAGTGCTGTATACGTTAACAGTGAGTACATCTGTTAAGGCGCAAGCGACCTTTTCCGCAAGTTTTTATAAAATTTTCTTTTTCAAAAATCTGCTCCTGGCTATTACAAATAACTGTGAAAAATTGAAGTCAAATTAAATTAATTAAATATTAAATTAATTTAAATCTTTAAAATGATTAAATTTGTTTGAACTTTAAGCTTTAATGTGCTTTCTAAGCTTAAAATGTTGTTTAAAGCACAAAATTCACTTAAAAAAAAAACAACTCTTTGTCTTTTTTTTGTGCTCAAAAAATGCAAACTTAAAATATTCAATTTATATTAAGCAACATTTAATATCTTGTATTATGGTGTATCAAAAATTAATCATAGAAAAAAATATAGATGAAATCGTTTTTTTGCTACCAAATATTTTTTACTTATGAATATCGCATCACGTAGCGTATAATTTTAACCAAAATCCCCAAAAAAGAAATCTACAAAAACCAACAAAAATAAGAAGAAGTACATAAAGATATATTTGATCTATCGAAAACCAGTTGGTTGGATGATAAAGGGAGGTATGGGGAACCTTTTTGGAGTATGTGTCTGAGCAGCTGGGAATATATAAATAAATGCATTGGATTTCTCAGAGCTTAGTGTTGATTGAACAGCCGTAGGCAAATTTACATTGAGAATGCGCAAGGAATCGCTGCTAATTTGCCTAATCTTGGCCAGCTGCTGTTGCTGGTCGAGTCACAGTTATCCGCAGGGCAATGACTCCAACACAATTTCGACAACAACAGCATCCAGTTTATTGGTTGATAACAACAGCTCAACCAACTTGCCAATCGATAATAGTACACCAAATGCCAAAACAGAGGAAACTGTCAGCTCTGCGCCCACAATCAATACAGAAGTCATATCCAGCACTTCTCAGGCACCAAGCTCAGCTCAACAGATCACATCGGAGCCCAATTTAGTAGATGAAGTTGCCACATCAACTCGTTCACCCAATTTAAGCCCAGTTTCCAGTGTGCCAAAGGAAGAAACTCCCAGTTCCATAGATGCCACCAATTTAAGCCCAGTTGCCAGCACTGCTCAGCCGGCTAATGTTGTCCCGAGCACAACAACAACAGCATCATCATCCCAGGACAACCATGCTAAGCTTGAGGAGCTGCTGCAAAAATGTGACGAACTACGAAAGCGCAAGAAACGGGACAGTTCCAACTCATCCTCATCCTCTTCCTCCTCCTCCTCTGAGGAGGACAGTGACAGCTCGGAGCGCAAGTCCCAGAAAAAGCAGCGTAAGAAGCTGAAGAAGATGTGTAAGCAGCTCAAGAAGCAGCAACAGAATCTACAACTCCAAACACAGCTCTCCCAAGCTCTGGAAGCCTTCAATCAGCGCCAGAAATAAAAAGGGCATTAAATTGATCAGCACATTTTTAATTAACATATTACTTATTTTTTTTTTGGAAATATTTTTTATATCGTTTCAATGTTAATAAATAATTATAAATTATGAAAAACGGGCATTTGTGTAAATTGATTAATTTTGTGGGCGTGATTGCCTCTTCGTTTTCTATACATCAAAAAAAAAAAAAGTCGTATAGTACTATTATTTATTATATTTGAACTTGTTAAAAAAACACCAAAATAAACCAAACTTAATGCGCAGATTTGTTTTTAGAACACTTTAATTGAATTTCGCACTAAAAATGCGCCTTTTTCTTTTAAACAAGTATTATAAATTTGCTATTGAAAATAATTAACTGATTTTTGTTTTATTTAACGAATATTTCATATATCTTAACCAAAGAAAAAAAAATACAAAAATATTTTTAATAATTTTTTATCCAATGTTATTTACGAAAATGTCACTAAACAGTTTCTTATTTTGGGGCTTTCTAACTTTTGTTGGTTGGTTTTAATCAGGGATCGCAAAAATTATGAGCTAAGAATTATTAATGGATTTTTTATTCATTAAAATTGGTAATAAGTCTTTTTTTGCCCATAAAAAATAAATTTATTTATTTGCCTTTATTTTAAAGTTCAAAATCAATTTCTATTACTTATTACATAACTAAAATAAAATTGCAGAAATAAGTGGAATATAAAAGTTTTTTGTATAATTTTATTTTAGCCATAAAAATTGAATTTTGAATATCTGATAAACCACGCTGTGTATTTCTCCAAGTTGAATTATCAATGGAAAGATATTTAGATTAAATTAAATTAAATTAGCTAGCAAACTTATTAATAGCTTAATAAATATCAAATATAAGCCAGACTCAATTTAAATTACAAAAATAAAACTAAAACGAGATATTAAATCAAATGTGTGGCAAGTGAATAGACAGAGATAGAGAGAAACTAAGTAACAAGTTGAATGTTTATAGAATGACGCATCTTTGATATCGATATCTCAGCTAATTCCTTAGATACACATTAATATTTGGAGCAGACACAGATTGATACCAGCTTAATGAAAGGCACAAACTTACAAGTATATTACAAATCTCTATGCATACACATCCATATAAATACATTATATAAATATAAATATGCACTTATTAGATGCCTGTCAGTTCACAACTTGCCAGAATTTGAAATAATTGTTTACCCAAGAAATTCATGGCTTTGCCTTGATTAGTGATTATGTACATTTATGTGCAAATATAAGTATGTTCCCTAGACTTTATTGAAATTGTTTCAAATAAGTTTAATCGAACACAAACTAAACTCAAACTAATCGAGTAAGAATGCGACTGATTGAGTGTGCAAGACTATGAGATACCCTGAAATTTGTTTTGTTAGTTTCTATGCTTGGGAAATGGATATTTAAATATTGACAGTAGTATGGAAAGATAGACATCAATTTATTCCTTGTAAAAAAAATATATAAAAAACAAATAAATCAATCTACGAAAATTCATATTAATTAATTACACTAGGTAACACACAAATTGTATATTTGACCAAACCTACTTTTTCTGATACATATGGTGCCCCAGATGACGAAAAACCACTTTAAAAATTTTTCTATGGTAAGACTTTTTTTTAAAAAATTTTTGAAATCTGGTATTTATTTTTTAGGTTTTTTTCAGAGGCAAGCCTACAGATTTAAGCATTACTCGAGAACCTTATAGTCGATTTTTAAATGCTTTACGTTTCTGAAAGCTAATAAAAGGGCCTATAATTCATACATATACTTTATTTAGTTTAAATTACTAGTTTTGTAACTATTTGATTTTAAATTTAGAAAATGATGATATTTTGTGCGGTATTTTTTACGATTTTTTGACTTTAAAATTCGAGGAAAAGTCGAAAAAAAATTATTTCGTTTTTCTCTCCTTTGCTTTTACATAGTTGCATTAATTGGGCGTTATTTAAGATATGAATCTTTAAAATCGGTGAAGAGACAACGAAATAACAACATCTTATAGCTAAATATGTTTTTGTCGACATTGACTATTTCTTTACTGAATGAATAAAGTGGTTTTTCGTCATCTGTATCAGAAAAAGTAGGTTTGGTCAAATATACAAAAAAAAAGCTAAATTTTTGTTACCTAGTGTTATTAATAAATATGTAAATATTTATTAAAAGATTAAGTAAAATTGTACAGTCGAAAAACTTACGCAATACACTTTTATACAATTGTTCATAAACAAGCTTAAGAAAATTTGTATATTAAGGGAATAAGCAATGATTAATAATAAATAAATAAAAAAATATTTATTATGTTAGCTATTTATAAATGAAGGGGGACTGAATAAAATCCGTCAACTGATATACAAGTTTTTTACACCGGTTTTAATTATTATATTACTTTACATTCCCCCTGTTTTTTTTTTTTAAACATATTCATAATTTGTAACCAATAAGAATCTATTATATATATATGTATATTGAGGAAATAAGCAATGAATAAATAAACAAAAAAAAATATTTATTAACTTAGTATTATTATAAATGATGTAACCGTGAATATAAACCCTCAACTGAGCTACAACTTTAATATTTGCTCAAAATATTATTTTACGGAATATACATTTTCCCTGTTTAGTTACTAAAAATATCCATAGATTATACCCAATAAAAATCTATTATATATATTTGTAAAAACTAGATTTCAAGAAACGGCAAAATATTCTTTAGAAAGTTTAAATTTAATTTAAAATGATCTCAAGTTTCATCTAACTTATGAGTTTATAGAATTAATAAAAGTCTTCAATAAATGTTCACAGTATAAACAATATTATAAATTGTTTATACTTATATGTCAGTGCCTGTTAAAGTAAACATTTCTCATATTTCCAGACGCAATTATTGAAATTTATTGTAAAATAATTTAAGTCTCAAGTAAACAAAAATGTTTTTTATTTTTATTTTAGCTGAAATTAACGCTGATCATCACACCGAGTTGTATATTTAGAATCGATTTATAGTTGATTTTTTTTATGTCTGTTGTTGTTGTTTTAGTTGGTAATTAAACGGCATCATTTAAGCCCAGGTCAATACAAACATTTCACGGTCCTCTGCGCGTTTCGTATAATTTGATTTGGCCGGTTGACGGGAGTCGAAAGCTCGATTGTTTGTCGATCGACCGAAGAAACTCATTTGCATATACTAAATAAAAAACTTAAAAATCAAAAAAACAAAAAAAAAACAAAAATAAAAATAAAAGAAAGGCATAACAACAAAGAAAAATAAGCAAAAATGATAATGAAGCCAGAGTTCAGGCATTGAACTCATAAGAACGTGTCCAATAGAAAGCCGAGAGTTTTTGCTTTTTTATTTTTTTATTTGGCCAACAGATGCTGAAAGTGGCCAAAACTGCGATTGATTCTGATGCTGAGAGGCTGTGTCGTAAATGGGTCGACCCAACATTAGACGTGCTTTGAACTCTGGAATTATTAAGGCCCCGAACTCTGGCTAATTATGCAGCCTCAAGATCTGAACGCAGAACTTTTGGCCAAAAAAAACAATAAAGAGCCGTTAGCTAATGATTTATGCACCGATGCCGTGTGAGACAAGTTAATATAAGTGGCGGGTTTGTCTCTAAGCCAAATTCAGTTGGCGCACACAGATCAAGCAATGAAGTGGGCAATATTATCGAATAATTCGCTGCTGGTCCTGGTCCTGGTCGCATCCCTGACCGGTGGCCAATCACTGGTGAGCGGTAAATTTTTTTGATCCACTTGACTTAAGACAAAAGCAACTAACTCTCTTCCGCTCCGGCTCTCTAAATAACTCTCTTTTAGCACGCGATGAAGTGCGTCCAACGGCTGCGCCGCTGTTGAGCTCCACATTGAAGCCAACAAGTGCACCCAAAGCGGAGACAAAGCCCACAAAACCTTTGATGATTATCAATGCGCCGCCAATGAAGCAGAAGCATCTGGTGCCCGTCAGCGTGGAGACACCAAACGTGGCACAAATGCCAGTGGAGACGCCACAGGCACAGAAGGCACAAGATGCCAAGCCATTGCAGGTGACGGGCTTCATAACCAAGGCCGGCAACATCTATGAGATTGAGGATAAGCGCGGTTTGGGCCACATTGAGCCACGTCAGGCCGATGAGACGCAGGAGGATCAAATTGTTTGCAATTATGGCAATGTGGTTATCTATAGCGATGTGCCCTGCGATCAGGTGACAAATGTGCAGGTGGGTGAAGTGCAGCAGCTCAATGGGGAGCAGCAGGTGACAGATGCCCCGCCGGCTGATGATGCCACGCCGGCCAGTGATGCCGCCGCCAATGCGCCACGTGGCCAGCAGGGCGTGCAGCAGCAGCGACGTCGTCGTCGACCAATTAACGGTAATCAGCGTCGCCGTGTTAACGGTTCCGGCAATGGAAATCGTCGTCGTCGCATACGCGTCCGTAACGGCAACGGCAATGGCAACGGCAATGGCAACGGCAACGGCAACAGACGCGTGCAACAGCAGCGACGTCGTCGTCCCGGCCAGCGTCGCGGCCAGTTGAATGGCAATGGACAGCGTCGTCCGGTTAACAGGCAGCAGCAGCAGCAGAAGCAGCAGCGTCGTCGCCAGCAGCAGCGACGTCGTCAGCAGCAGCAGCGTCGTCGTCAACAGCAGCCGCAACGTCGCCGTCAGCAGCAACAGCAACAGCAACAGCAACAACAACAGCAACAGCAGCAGCGTCTACGCATACGCGAGGGCGACGATGTCTAAGGGCCAAAAACCGTAAGCCAAGTGCCGAGAGAGAGAGAGAGAGAGAGAGAGAGACAGAGCTGAAAGCGGAAACGGAAACGAAAGTGCAGCTATGGCAATAAAAGCATTTGCCATTTAACACTAAGTTGCTCCAGTTTTGACTTAAACTTAGCATCCGGCTCAGTCCCTCCTCCCCCCCGACCACAATCCTCATCGCTGACAAACGAATAAAATGTTAACCAAAAGCTTCAATTTCGACTCTTATTCTGACTCGGACTCTGCATCCGACTCCTTCTTCTTTTCCAGCTTCATCTCCCATTTCTGTTGCAGCGCCAAGCTAACAAATTGAAAATTCACTTTATACTCGCATAGTTGTAGTGGATTCTCAGGGTTGCAGGGCATCAACATCAACACAAAACTGTAATTAAACAAATCTTTCCGCAGTGCAGCTACAACAACTTGGCAATACACTTCAGATGGCATTCTCATAGAATCAGAAAAAATTAATTATTAATTAAAATATTAAGTCTTGAAAATATTTATCGAAAAAGTTATATAAACTCTTTTAAAAATATCATAAATCGACCGATCGTTCTAATGGGAGCTATATGGTAAAGTCGTCTGATTTTGATTTAATCAGATTATTTTACGAATAGTCACATTTCGAATAGAAAAAACTGCTTAAGATATTTTTAAAATAAAAAAAGTGGTTCAAACACATTTATCAAATAATTGCTTTTAAGGGGTTTATAAGATATGGTAAACCGATTTTAATAAAATTCAGTCAAATTGGCAACATCTTAATAATGCATCGACTAGGTGACTTTGATTCCGATAACTTAATAAACAAAAAAATTTATCAAACATGCACATTTTTCGACCGATTGATCCTATGGGAGCTATAAGATATTGTAGTCCGATTTGAATGAAACTTGGTTAGATTATTCACAACATTCTACATCGATCTGCCAATTTGGGTTTGATATCGTGAAAAAATACTTTTTTACTGATGGAAGGTATAAAATTAAAGTGGTCCGATTCGCCTGATTCTGACATATGTACTGTCTGCCGCATAAAAGAGCATCTGTGCCAAATTTAATTAAATTTAATCAAGAATATATATACTTTATGGCGTTGGAGATGTCTTCTTCTATGCTTTACACACTTTATGACAAAATTATAATACCCTTTTGCAAGGGTATACTCGTACAGAAGCGGACATGTAATCTACCAAATATGACCGTTGAACTGCTTGATGTTTAATTTCAAATTTGCACTGCTTGATTTAAATGTGTATCTATATATTAAAAACTGTTAAACCTGATTGACTGTCAGATTTATTGGCGACTCACGAGCAGGCCAAACGGTAGGAGCTAGAAACCTGTAATTTTGGCAGGTTGGCAGCCTGGAAATATTTTATTAAAAATGTATCGCGAAGTGGGTGGAAAATGCATTTTAAAATTATGTGAAAATCTCAGCTGGAGCATTCAGTTGTCGCAGTAGGTTACAATAACAGAGTGACATTGTAGAATATGATTTGGTTTTTTTTTCCCTAAGCCCCGACGTAGCAACGCACGCCGGGCTGGGCTTATGTAATATACATATATGCAAGCCCAGCGAGCTGCTAAGCGAACTAGGAATAAATTCCTTCAGCACTTTTTAGTAGAATATAATTAGTTTTTTTTTTTTTACACTAATTAAATTTTTTGGGAACGGGAGAGGACCGTAGCAACGCACGCCGGGATGATCTAGTATGCTTATATGTGAGTATGTTTGTGTATTTGTATATATTTGTGTTTGCTGCTTTCGAATTAGATACAGGGCGTCCCATAGTCGGGTATACTCGACTGTTCCGTACTTACTTTTTTAACTAATGAATGCTCTTCACTAATCAGATTTTATTAGATAATTTGCATATGCCGACGATCATAATTAGCTTAAAATTCCTTTAAAGACTTTTGTTGCTCTGATTAATACAAAGTTAAAAACTGTGTGGCAGCGCTAAAGAAAATCTGTTGACTGCCTGGCAACCGTGACATTGTAGAATATGATTTGGTTTTTTTTTCCCTAATCCGGGAAGTAGCAACGCACGCCGGGCTGGGCTAATGTAATATACATATATGCAAGCCCAGCGAGCTGCTAAGCGAACTAGGAATAAATTCCTTCAGCACTTTTTAGTAGAATATAATTAGTTTGTATTTTTTTTCCACTAATTAAAATTTTTGGGAACGGGAGAGGACCGTAGCAACGCACGCCGGGATGATCTAGTATGCTTATATGTGAGTATGTTATATATTTGTGTTTGCTGCTTTCGAACTAGATACAAGGCGTCCCATAGTCGGGTATACTCGACTGTTCTCTACTTACTTTTTTAACTAATGAATGCTCTTCACTAACCAGATTTTATTAGATAATTATATATGATTAATAGGCCCTTTCATTAGCTTTCAGAAAACGTAAAGCATTTAAAAATCGGCTGTAATATTCTCGAGTAATGCTTAAATCTGTAGGCTTGCCTCTGAAAAAAAGCTAAAAAATAAATACCAGATTTCAAAAATTTTTTAAAAAAAAGTCTCACCATAGAAAAAATTTTAAAGTGGTTTTTCGTCATCTGGGGTACCATATGTATCCGAAAAAGTAGGTTTGATCAAATATACAATTTGTGTGTTGCCTAGTGTAATTTGCATATACATATGGCATGCAGCCGACGATCATAATTAGCTTAAAATTGCTTTAAAGACTTTTGTTACTCTGATTAATACAAAGTTAAAAACTGTGTGGCAGCGCTAAAGAAAATCTGTTGACTGCCTGGCAACCCTGTGAACTGAGTAAACTCTTAACCTAAGCCATAAATGGCAACTGCATTCGAATTTGCTTCTGCCTTTTATGACTTCAACTTTAGGTTGACGTCGTCATTGCCACATTTAAGTGGCTGCATGCTGCATGCTGCATGTGCTGCAGGTGCAACGCTTGCCGCAGTCAGCGATAAAAACCGCGCACACAGCGCCAACAACAACAACAACAAGAGTAATAACTAGAACAACAACAGCAATAATAAGAACAACAAACAGATTCACATGCACATTGAGAAAAGAGAGAGAGAGATGGAGTGAGAGGAGCCTCAGCAGAGGCGACGACAATGAGTTCGCGCCCCGACGCGACGTGCAAAAAACAATGAGGTGATAAACTTGCAGGCTCAACGCACAACCAACAACAACAACAACAACAACGACAACAACAACAATTACAACAAAGTCAACGTGGAGCACATTTTGATGGTACCTTGGAGAGACGAAGTCAAGACGAAAGACTGAAGTGCAACAGCAGTTTCTGGCCAAGATCTGGCAGGGTGTTCTGCCCCGTCCTGTTCTGGCCTGGCCTGCCCTGCCCTGCCCTGTCCTGTTCTGGCCCGGTCTTGGGTTAGGTTAGGTTAGGTTAGGTCTGCTGTGTGCATGCAAACAACAAAGAAAAATCAGCAGGCGACTTGCTGTTGTTGTTGTTGTTGCTGCTGCTTTACAACTTTTATGCAGCGCCCCAAACGCAGCAAATATACATATATACACATATACACATATATACATATGTAGGTATAAGGGTGAACTGATAATGTTCAACTGTGACAGAGTTCACTGTGACAGATATCACCTGGACCGAATAATAGGTACGGTTCATCGATTTTTATCAAAATGCAAATTGTGCACAGTTTTTTGATATTTTAGTTTAATTTTGAATAAAAACATTTAGATTACACTAGGCAACACACAAATTGTATATTTGATCAAACCTACTTTTTCTGATACATAAGGTGCCCCAGATGACGAAAAACCACTTTATAAATTTTTCTATGGTAAGACTTTTTTTTTTAAAATTTTTGAAATCTGGTATTTATTTTTTAGCTTTTTTTCAGAGGCAAGCCTACAGATTTTAGCATTACTCGAGAATCTTACAGCCGATTTTCAAATGCTTTACGTTTTCCGAAAGCTAATGAAAGGGCCTATTAATCATACATATACTTTATTAATTATAAAATTATATAATTATATATTTGATTAATAAAAAAAAAACATGAAATAAACGGCAAGAATATTTTTAATACTTTTGCATAGAATAACTCATTTTTGACCAAATTGTTCCTAAGGCAGCTATACTACTTAATGGTCCGGATTTATTAAAACTTGGTCAGATTAAACAAATCGTATATATACATCGATATGCCAAGTTTGGTTTGATATTTTAAAAAATAATAAAAATTTTTCATACAAACACTTTTCATGAAAATTAAGTGTCTGCGATTGTTCCTATGGCAGCTATATGATATAGTAGTCCGATTGGGCTGATTTTGACATACAAAATACATACAATATCAAGCTTCAACTGTGCCCAGTTTCATCAAGATAGATCAGTTTATTCATTACACTCTTCGAGACAACATTTTAAAAACCTTTTACAAGGATTTAAAAATCAGGAATCACAAATTAGAGTTATGAGTTAAGGAAAAAACAAACCTAAAAAATATGAATGGATTAAACTTTTGAGAGGATAAACGTTTAGTATTAATTTTTATTACAAAAATTAATTTTAACTCTCATATTTGATCTAAATAAAAATAATTCAAAATGAGAGTTATTTTTATAATTTAAGCATCCTTAATATTTTTCCATTAAGGACATGGTATGTAATTTATGAAAGGTATTGATTGTTAATATTTTGTTATTGGAATTATTTTTAAATTATTTGATAAAAATCAATAAATAAATTTTTATTTCATAATTTTTAAATTCCTGAAAATGCCTTACACATAAATACATGATTTATGTATAAATATGAAAATGTTAGTATTATGGTCTATAACTAAAAAATGTTTATAAATGCATTTATAATATTTATTCTTGATCTTAATTTTTCAAATTATTTAAAATTATTATTTTTCATTTATATTGTTAGTCCAAACAGAAAACAAATATATAAAAATGCATGACTTTTATTCTATTTAATAAAAAATGAAATAAAAATTAACTTTAATTTTTTTCAAATAAAAATAAAATCATTAAAATATAAGTATACTCGTTGGTATATAATATACAATTTTTACAAAATACATTCAAAATATTAATTTAAAAACATTTCTAAAATAAAAATTAAAAATAATTATTACTTATAATTTTTCTAAATAAAATATGTTTATTAATAATTACGCACTGCTTTCATCTATTATTACGCTCGCTGGAAATATCACAATATTATAGATTAAGTAACTATATTTTTTTAATTATTTATAAAGTCTCATCACTTTGTTGTATTGCATAAAATTTATTTATTGTCAATTTCAACCAAATATATGTATTTATATTATTATTTTCAAAGTAAAATATCAAGTCACTGTTTGTGTAATGTTACTCAGTCACAATTGTTGCTGTGATTGGCAAATCAGAATTTTGTTCATCTCTAATCTATATATACATATGTAACTATGTATATATATATTTATATGTATATACACATGTGTATGTGGCATTTTATGAGTGTGTGTGTGTGTGTGTAAGTATTTTTTTCTGCTCTTTAACGTGTTTCAAAAGAAGAAAGTTGGTTGACTTTTGAATGACTTTCTTGCGCTCGCTCTTGGGGTCCTTATGTTGTTATTGTTGTTGCTTCTGTTGCTGTTGTTGTTGTTGTATTTGTATTTGTTTTATGTGTTAAGTGCGCTGGGCCCAAGCGCGCAAATTTTCTTCAGTTTTCATTTTTTTCTTTTCTTTTTTTTTTTTTTTTTTGGTTACTTGTAACTGACGCTGACATCGCAGCCCAAAATGCCATAACCCGGCATCGTGCCACACACCCTGCACCCTTGCAACCTTGCACCCGCACAACGCTTACTCAGAAAATTGCTGAACAAAAAGTTGTAGTCAACTGGAGTCGACTCGAAAATCTAGTTACAATTAAAGTGACAAACTGGGAAAGGGAAAACGACTCCAAGTCGGGACTTGCAGCTGCATATATATTTATATTATATTCTCGGTTGTGATCATCTCCAGTTTCTGCAAAAGTTTAACTAATATGCATGTGTGTACATATTATAGTTTCCTTTATATACAAATAGCAATATATATACCTAGTAAGTATGTTTGCAGGTAAAAACTAAAGAACAGATTATCTTATTGGCAGCTTTTAATCAAATTTTATAAGATTATTTATGGAATATTCAAACTTCAAATGTGCAGACTGCGTTTTGAAAACTTAAAAATCAAAAATGTATATAATTGTGGAATAATGTTATTATTGCCTTTATTTTTACAAGTAGTCGCATTAGGCGGATGTTATCCAACTTTGATAAATGTTAATTATTTTTCCAAAATTTTTCTTCTACGCGTCTCAGTGCACACTGGACCGGATATTCAAATATTTGGCATCAAATATATAATTTCCATATAATATATACAAACTATATACTCGAAATATATATAATCGATAAATATTTTTGCTATTAACGCAACCCTGCGATTTTGATCGTATGTCAAAATTTGGTTTTTATTCAGCTGCTAGTTTTGATCAAATATTTTTTTCACATTTTGCACTTGTAATTTTCAAACCTTTTAGCAATAAGCTGTTGCAAAAAATGGATATTAAAGGCCAGGGTATGTGGAATGGATAAACCAAATAATATTTTGTAAATATCTGTTGAATTTCATTTATGAATATTGTTATGTATTGTTTTACAGCAGAGAAAGTAATTCAAATTGCTCGACTTTGATGGGATAAAGAAAATATGTTCTATCACTTTCTGCGATGTGTAATGTATGTCAAAATAAAGTAGAAAGTGTATATTTGTTCTACTTGAACTTGAAAGTAAGCTAACTTACGTACAACTGGGGTAAGTTATTAAGTATCCGCAATGTTGTGTTATAAGGGCGGTAGAGTGAAAGTGGTCAAATGAATTTAAAACTTTGCCTAAATGTTCTATCGCCAATTACACTAGGTAACAAAATTTAGCTTTTTTTTGTATATTTGATCAAACCTACTTTTTCGGATACATATGGTGCCCCAGATGACGAAAAACCACTTTAAAAATTTTTCTATGGTAAGACTTTTTTTTAAAAAATTTTTGAAATCTGGTATTTTTTTTTAGCTTTTTTTCAGAGGCAAGCCTACAGATTTAAGCATTACTCGAGAATATTACAGCCGATTTTCAAATGCTTTACGTTTTCTGAAAGCTAATGAAAGGGCATATTAATCATACATATACTTTATTTAGTTTAAATTACTAGTTGTGTAACTATATCATTTTGAATTTAGAAAATTATGATATTTTGTGCGGTATTTTTTACAATTTTTTTACTTTAAAATTCGAGGAAAAGTAGAAAAAAAATTATTTCGTTTTTCTCTCCTTTGCTTTTGCATAGTTGCATTAATTGGGCGTCATTTAAGATATGAATCTTTAAAATCGATGAAGAGACAACGAAATAACAACATCTTATAGCTAAATATGTTTTTGTCGACATTGAATGTTCTACGAAATTCGGTCTTTAGAGCACCGGGAATGCCGCCCGAACTAATTTTTCTGGCCTTTTGATTATAATTATTATATAATATTCCAAGTTACAACTTGATATCTGCAATATACGATTTAATGACAAATATTTTGCCATCCGTTACACTGTGCGGTGGTTACGAAATGTTTTTAAGGTCTAAAAAATATTTTTGAACTAAAATGCATATAGATTCTTTATTAAGCAATTGAATCTGCAATTATACGACTTTTATGTCAGTAATGAAACTTGAAAATTTATTTGAAATCAATCCAGATCTGCTTCGATCATTGATATAGCAACTGTTTGTGTCTCCTGGTTTTCCTTCCTCTTCTTCTGTTGCAGTTTGGCTATTTGGCACTTCAGCATAATTATAATCTGATCTTTCTCCAGCAGATTATCATTCAATTTTATAAATTGCTGTTTCAGAAATGCCTTGCAAGAATTGGCATGCTCAAGTTCCATCGACTGATCAAATACAACTTCCAAATTGTTGTCAATAATGTTTTTCAATTTGGCATTTTCTGCTTCGCTTTCCATTAAAAACTTCTTCAAAGTTTGAACGCTGTGCGATATCAAATTGTTAGATTTATATTTAATTTTTAATAAATTATAAGACCTACTCATCAGTTAATTTCTTAACCTCATTGCGCAGATCGCTAATGGAATCTTCAGCCTCAGGACACTTGATATTCTTCATCTCTTGCTTTGATGGGCTTGGTAACGGACCTGCTAAGTTATTGACAATATAATCAATTATCAGATTTTAATAAAACTATTTTATCGCACCATTATCAGGTTCGTTATTGGATTGAATTCGATCAACATGTTGATCTGAAAACTGATTCATTTGCGGTTGAATACAATTATTTATCTTGGATATTACATTTCCGGCATTGGGTTCTTCTGGCATGTCGGCCTTAGCTGGAATATCATTGTTGACTTTATGTGGCACTGTCAAAGAAAATTGTAAGCTTATGCAATATGTTATTTACGATTTTTCTTACTGTGTGATTTAGCAGCGGAATTATCCATTACATGTAGTCAATGTTATAAATGTTCCCTATTATGCCAAAAAAAACTTCTGAGCTCTATTAATATGTAATTTTGCCTCGATATTTGTTGTGAAATAAATGAAATGTGTAACAAGTTTGAAAATACTAGATACTTATTCAGAGGTAGCTTTGTTTTTATAGAAATTTGTGTGAAAAAAATTGCGTGCTAATCCTAAAATATAATATTAAAGGATGCAACTCGGTGAGAAGTTCCTGCTAATAAGTAGTTATTGTATTAATTAATTATAAATTAATATAAATAATTAATTGTGTTAACGGTTGATATATTCGTCTTTAACAGCGGTATCTACTAGTAAAGATTAAGCAAATAAAATATTACTTTTTTATTATATATATATAGGTTTTAAGGTGAAATTTTGCACAGCATATTAATATGAACATTAGAATTGCGTCAAAAAAATTTAATTAATTATAAATTATGTTTTTCAATTCGATAAAAACGTGAGGTATCCAAAAATATGAAATTAACTTCATCTGGCAGACAGAGGGATGGACAGAGCTAGATCGTCTTGAAAATTGATACTGAATATACAATATATACTTTACATGCCTGCTACATAAATTTGCACAGTTTTAAGACACCCTCTTACCCATTTTTAATTGGAACAGGGAGTTAAAATTGATGTGTAATATATAATTTAATTTAATATTTTATATTACTTATTTTTTTTCTTTTATTACTTTTTTTTTTTTTTTTTTTTGTTTAAAAATACTTTATTATCGCACAACTTTAAACACAAACGATGCGATCAAAACGATGTTCAACAGCCAAGTCTTCTACAATTTCACAAAGCTCATTGCATGTCACTTATTCTATGACTCAAAACTGCAAAGCTACAAAGCTACAAATGAGTGTAAAATGCTCTAGATGAGTAGTGTAGTTTTTACTTGTTCTCCTGGCTCTATATTTATATAGTTTAGAAGAGCGTTGACCAACTGAATTCAATGGCAAATATGCATGTGAAATTGTGCACGAATAAATCAACAAAAGCATGTAATCTAATTCGGTCGACGAAATGTGCTTGACGCAGTCGTACGGTCGACGAAAAAAAAAATTTTTTTTTTTTTTTTGCTTTTATTTTATATTTTAATCTTGGGTTTAGGACGCAAAATGTTTTTCAGCCTTCATACAGACACAGAATAATTCGTAAAATGCCAAAGAAGTGGGGCAACGCTAACTTAGAAAATAGTTGTCTAAATAACTATTTTAGTATTGATAATCGTGTAGTTTTACCTATAAATTCTAAAATTCGAATTAAAGTAACTGCCGCAAACGTAATTAATTTATGAACAATTCCTGCTTTAGGGATAAAAGTGTATGGAACTCCAGGACATATAATAATGTTAAAAAATCATGCCTGCAATCCACGATTATGCAGTTATTATCTCAGATATTTAAACAGATCACACTTTAAACTTTAAGCCATAGTAGAAGATGATTTCCAATATCAATTAAGTAAGTACATTTGCTTACCAAGAACATTAACCATTTTGTTAAGCTGGAATATTGAAGAATAATCCCATCAGCTGGCGGATGCGTAGCTAACAATTATGATTCTTGCTTGGCAAGTGTACAGAAGGTGTATCAATAACCGTTAACTGTTTTCGGGGCTAAACGACTGAAATCGCTGTGAAAAGCTCAACTGGCCAATAAACCAATATTGAATCGGGGCAGACAGAATTATAGGGGAGGAAGTGCCATGGTTATGGGAATTGAGCAACAGAATGGGGCACAAGGATTGTGGATTGTGGGCTTGTGGGCTTGTGGGGCGTGAATGGTGTACGGTGTTGCCTGGGCACGTCCTGCATTTAACTTTGTCAAACACAAATCCTTTGGGCAAAGAGTTCGTTGGCATACGCACACGCACATTAGAGAGGAGCAACAGCAGACATAATCGCATAAAGATAAAACAGTTTAATGTCGCAAGGAACAAAGCGATGCCTGAGTAGAAGTGTAGACGGCAGGATATCTGTAGATTGGAGGAGATAGCTGTTACAATGACCCATTGACCCCCTGCCGATACAAGAGACAAGATGGCGAACGAAAAAAAAAATAAAATACATAAACAATGTTGCCCGACGGCGTTCAGTGAAACGCGAAAATCTGTCAATTATTTAAATCGCCTGCCAAAAATCTGAGCACCAGGTCGCTGAGCCCGCAGGCAGAGCTCAAAGTGAGGTGTCGAGCTCGGAGCGGCATCTGCCTGGCAACGGGCGGTCCTTGTCATAGTCCTTGCAGTCCATGGCTAGCCAAAAACTACCATGTGCCTTGATGAAGCTGCTTTTGTCTGACTGTAATTAACATGAAAATAAGAGCATTAACATCATGGATGCCCGCGGTTTATGTTGATGGAGGCACGGTTTAAGGGCTTGTCTTTTGCCCGTGGCAACCTAAAAATGACTTCGAGTTGGGCCCTAATTATGAAATCGAAATCGAAACCAACAATTTGCCTTGCCAGTGAACTTGCCTTGAAAAACGAAAATCGCGCAAATTAAAATAATAAATTTGCTAAATTAAAGAGGGAAGTCATTAAAGAAGGCGCACCAGACAGACAGACAGGCAGACTGAATGACAGCTAGATGAGATGAGAATGGTTAAGAGGATGAGGATGAAGATGAGCCTGCCGGATGAGGCATCTACACAGAACATTGAGCACTGAAGACGAAGACGAAGACGAAGACTCTGAGCGATGAGCACTAAGCGATGAGCACTGAGAGATGAGAGTTGAGTTGAGGCAACGAGCTATGAGCCTTTTGTATCCTGGCGACGACGTCATTAGCAGCATTTACACGTCGCACGTTGAAGCCAAAGGATAATAAGTAACGACGTCGCGTTGCGATGTCGGGCTAAAGTGTGAAAAGAAAAGAAAAGCGGCACTAAGACAAAAACTGACACAAATTAAACTGAAATTAGTTGCAACTCAGTTCGTCCAGACGATGGCGACGACAGGCTCGTCTTCGAACTCATCCTTTGTGTCCTTCTTCTCTTCTGCGTGTCTCTCTGTCTCCATTTCCATTTCCATTTCCATTGCCATTTCCATCTTCATTTTCATCATGCTCGTTGTAGTTGTGCTTGGCTTTGTGCCCATCTGTGAATGTGTCAAGCCCAAAGTGGCTACTAATGAGCAGCACATGGTCAGGGTAAGGACATTGCCGGATCATCACATCGCCAACCCCCCTCCGCCCTGCTGCAGGTCCATTGTTTTGGTCAGCACTCTTTTTAGCAGAAGAACTAATGGAAAATGATAGGCATAGCTATGACATTGCTATATTTGTATATATTAATATATATAGATATTAATCTAATTTAAAAAATTTTTAAAAATCATTTTCTTTCCATAATTACTTGAACTTTCAATTGATTTTCTATGTTATATTTTAATTCTTTTGAAGTCCTGCATAGCATTTTAAGCACAATTAAAAATTAGAGTTATAATTAAGAAGCTTTAAGTGATTAAAATAAATTCAATATTTTTAATTGCATATCAAAATATATAAATCTAAAAATTTAGTTTTAAAATAACATTTTCCTAAAATTACTTGAACTTCCAAATGATTTTCTATTTAAAAACTATCAATTATAAAATAATAATTTATTTTTTTTGAAGTTTTCATATTGTTTAAGCACAATTTAAAATTAAAGGAGCTTTGAGCTTTGATTCAATATTTATAATTGTATATCAAAATATATAAATCTAATAATATAGAATAACAATTTCTTCAAAATCATAGTTTTCCTAAAATTACTTGAACTTCCAAATTAGGTTCTATGTACTTCAAAATTTATTTCCTTTGAAGTTTTACACATTATTTAACCACAATTTAAAACTAAAGCCATTAACATGGTGTTTTGAGTGAACAAAGTAATTCAATAAATCTAAAATCTTTATTAAGAAATTTTTAAAAATCATTTTTTTTTCCAAAATTACTTGAATTTCCAAATAATTTTCTATTTAAAAACTATCAATTATAAATTATAATTTATATTCTTTTTGAAGTTCTGCATTTTATTTAAGCACAATTTAAAATTAAAGAAGCTTTGAGTAATCAAATAAATTCCATATTTTTATAACATTATAAAACTCAAGGTTATATTTTAAATTTGGATTCGAAAGAAATTTAAAATTTTTATTACATTTATTTATTATAATATTATACGAAAATTATGCGCGACAGATTGACTGACTGATTAAATGATGAGATGCGATGATTTTAAATAAATTCATATTTCTTTATAATTGCTACCAACTTTTTGTTATAAAACCCTGTTTTTCTTTAAAAGCTTTCCAATCAATATTGAATAAAATGTCTAAAACTTGTTCAATCACAAATTTTAAAGAACCTTTTCTTTTTACAAAATTTGTGGCAGCCTTGTGACCCACATCTAGTCAGTCAGGATTGACTCTGATTGACTAACCACATGTGTCAGCTTTCCCTCTGACATCTTGTGTCTATTTTTAGCCCAACAAAATCCTTCTTTAGCTTCTGAAAGGAGCTCATTTGACATTCCCAAAAGGACTGAAGAAAAAAAACAAAACAAATAAAAATAGAAACAAAATAAAAATAAAAATAATAAATTAGGTATATAAAATATATTTTGTGCTAATTTTGTCACGCCCCCTATTTGGCGGCAGAGTCGACGTTTTGAGGCCAAGACGATTCAACTTTTCCAGTTGTTATAACTTGGCCCGGGGGCCCTGCTGAAGAAGCCAAGAGAAAGGGCTGGGATGGGTTATACTTTGTGTTATCAGCAGTCAGTTAGTAGCGGAAACTTTTTAAACGTTTTCGAAACAAGTTGAAATTTAAATAAACCTACCAATTTTTGACGACCCCCCTCCCCTTCCCCTAAACCATCGTCTTCCCGTTCACTGGCATATGAATGCCAAGTTGAGACAACAAAATCGCCAGAGAAATGAAACTTTTTTGCCAGAGAACTGTAATTTTTGCCTTCAGTTTGCATTCGAGAGTTGACGTTGCGACTGAGGACATAGAACTCAAGACACAGGACTCAGGACTCAGGACTCCAAACTCCAAACTCAAGACTGGAGACTTGGGCTCTCAGCTTGCTTTTTGTGCCCATAAAATCGACTTAAAATTTTTATTGCGACAAAAAACTGTTTGGGAAGTGAAAAGAAACGCGCGCGCAAAGTGCAATGCAGTTGAGAAAGCTGCATTTGAGAAGGGTGAAAGGAGGAGAAATGGGAAAAGGGGATAAAAGAAGGATAAGGAACAGGGGAATGCGGGAATAGGCATGGTCGCGACCAGCGGTTTGTAAGTGCAGTCGACGACGATGGTAAAATCGCATTATGGCATAGTATTTTCCACGCCATCCATCCCTTCCTCCCCCCCTTTGTCCCTTTGCCGGTCAAAGACGTTTATGATGCCAACCAAACCCCAGCATAACCAGTAAAATATAAAAAGGTATATCATGTTCATATCGAATTTCCAAACAGGAAGTGTATACTCTATACACTGTCAAGCATAAGAAAATAGTTTACATTAATTGTTGCAATTAAAAAAATTAATAAATAATAATGCTTACAAAATAATATAATAACAAATATAAAAAAATAATATAATATATGCATAGGTAATTAGCTCTACCGCCGTGCGTTGCTACGCTCCCGCTTCAAAAAAATAAATATAAAACACAAATAATCATATTTTACAATGTCACTAATATTGTAAGATTGTAGCCGGGTTTCTTACACAATTTGAATATGTAATTTCAACCTAATTTTCGAAATATTATTGACAAAATTTGTTAGATTTCCAACCTACAGCTACAGTAAAAATTTCAGATTTCTAGCTGCTACCGTTTGGCCTGTCAGATTGAACAGTTTAATATATAAATATTATATTATATAGAATATTTGCTAAAGAATGGAAATAAAGAAAACTACACAAATATAAGTAAAAATTAAGATTAATATTAAAATATTAAATCTAACGAAATCAAACAGGAGGTGAAGGCGAGTTAAGGGAACACTTAGGATCGGAAATTTAAGTATTTAGGGTTCTACTCCGATACAGAGCATCTATCGTTGCCTTATACCGCGCTCTCAAGTTTTTATTATTTTCTTTATACATTTTTTTTTTATATATTTTTTTCTATATTTTTTTTTTTGTATTTTGTAGCTCTACTCTGCCCAATTTCAGTGAGCACTGTTCTCATACATATTTTGGCCAGCGCCGGAAAGTATGCTTTGCTATAATATTTTCGGTTTCTCTGTATTCGAAAAAGGGATGGGGGGGGGGGACAAGTAGAAGAAGAGGGAGCCCAAGCGGCAAGCGGCAAGTGGCAAGTGGCAAGTTCAAAAAGTGCCAACGACGCCGACGATGAAGGCAACGAAATAATAAAAAGCAAACTTTTTACCAAGTTGACTTTGACACATTGGGCCAAGTCAAACAGAGAATGAGAAAGAGAGACTCAGAGGGAGAGTGGGAGAGAGAGAGAGTGGGAATGAGTGGGGGAGAGAAGTGTGCGGCAAAGAAAACTAACCACACACACACACAAACACACACATTGCCCAATCCGTTAGCTCTTGCATGAAAATGGCATAACAAAATTGTCGGATGGACTTGAGAGAATTTGTTTGTGGCCATGAGGGGGGGGTGACGAGAGAAGGCAGAGAGAGGCAGGCAGGCAGTCCTCACTAGTGCAACAAAATATTTATTTGTCTTCGCAAAAGTAAAACGCAACAAAATAAAAACAAAAACAAAAACAAAAAAAAAACACATTGCTGCTGATTTAGGCCAAACCGACAAAAAACAGATGCTACAATGTGACAGCCGGCGGGGCAAGTTAGTTAAAGGTAAAGGGGTGAGAGAGAGGTAAGAGGTAAGGTTTTTCGCTCAAAAGTGACAGATAGAGAATTTTACAAATAGCTCATTAATGAGTCATTTAACAGGTAGACAGGCCAAGCCAGGATATTTTTAAATGTCAATCAAAATTTGCGCTAGTTTTCTAGTTTTTGGCCAAGGATAAAGTCTTTGGGCCAAGTAATTGCCGCTTCAGCTTCAGCATCAGCATCAGCTCCTGCTCCAGCTACTGCAGCAGCCGTAATTAGCGTCAAGTTCTGAGTTCATTTGGGGCTAATAAACCGGCTTAAAAAACGCAAAAGTAGAACTTGCCCAAATAGCAGCTAAGCGAATCGAGATTAATGAGTTCAGTTCGCAGATTTCTTGGCTATCGCGATGAAAGCCGTTGCTCAGCCAACTGATAAGCTGGCTAGATAACAGCTGGATAAATGGAGCTCATTAGCCTGCAGAGAGGGAAGAGCTGCAGAGTAGCTGCATATAGGGTATATAAGGCGGTATATAGTTCGGATTTAAGCATACAACGCTTTGAGCCATTTACCTGTGAGCATTGTTCGAACGGGGAAACATAGCAATCAATATAGAAAAGATGTTGCAAGTGCTTGTGGAACGCTCTATACTGTTGCTGCTGCTGATCAGCAGCGGCTGCTGGGCAGGCGTAGGCCGGCAGAGGCGAGTCCAGATGAGCGCCACCAGCACGGGCACTGGCCAGACAACTGGCTTTGGGCTGCCCTTGTGGCATACAACAATTGCCACCAACGATGAGTACATTGAGACGCCATTTAGACGCGCACTGCGTGTGGCACTTGCACCACAGCAGCAGCAGCAGCTGCAACAGCAACAGCAGCAACAGTTGCAACAACTGCAGCAACAGCAGCAGGCCAAGCATTTGCCCAGCAATATCTATGCGGAGGAGCCGCAAGATGAAGCAATTGCTGAGGAATCATCGGGACGCAGTGCCAACGCTGTGGAGCTAGAGCTGTCGCCCACACAGCTGCAACAGTTGCTGCAGTTCCACACGCCAGCAACAGCACAGCAGTTGCATTATCAGCTGCCACAGGCTGCCACGCTCAGTGAGGGCAGCAAACTCGGCGATGCGCGTCATTTCTTTTTCCGCAAGGATAAGGATGATAAGACCACCGTTATCCTTGTGCCGAGTAACGGCGGCCACAATGGCGGCCACAATGGCGGCAACAATGGCGGTAACAATGGCGGCAACAACAGCTCAGTGCCCAATTGGAACAATATAAATAACAATAATGTGACGAATGTGATTACAACTCCAGCCACAACGGCTGCTGGCACCAGATCCGAGCTGCTCCGTCTGCCGCCCCTGCAATACTATCAGATGCGTCAGGGTCCGGATGCAAATGCTAGATTGAGTCTGCCCTATGATCTGATCGATTGGAACGATGCGGCAGCTTATGGCCTGGGTGGTATGGGTTTAAATAGTGCTTACTCGGGCAGTGCCGGCTCAGCTGGATACGGCGGACTTGGTGCCGGTGTGCCACTGGTGCCCATTACCCTGGGCAACAATGCTGTGGGCTATGTGCCCCTCAATCTGCGCATGTTCCGGCAATTGGCGACCAATGCAGCTGCTGCTGTTCCCGTACGCGAAGGCAATGATGATTTAGCCATGACCATGGATGGCCTGCAGCCAGAATCAGAGTCTAGTGATCCAGTTGATGATGCAACTACGGCAAGCGGTTCACGCCTGCAGTTGTTTGGCCAGCGTTTGAGGCATCGCGCCTCAGTTGCTGCCCCAAATGGTGACGTCTCCGCAGCCACTGGGGGCTATCAAATGAGAAATCCCCTAATGGCCTTTGCCCACAATATTCGTCGTGTGCACTATTTGTGAGCGGAGGATAACCACAATGGTCCTGCAGGACTTTAATATGATTTGGACATGAGCTGGATATGAATTCGATTTAAGCATAAAACTGTAGATTAACTTATATTTTATATTTCCTTTTTTTTTGTAGTTATTAAAATTAATTTATAAAGCAAGAAAAGCAATTTAATGGTTTTTTAATTTTTTTAAATTCCCAAAATATCAAAAATATTATACTTGATGGAAGATTTAACCCAGGCACCATAATGATTATAAGTTTTACTGCATAAAATCATTTGCCAAAACTCGGACAAAATTATTAAATAATTTGTAAATCAAATTAAAAAAAAAATATAATAATTTTTATTTTTCTGAAACAATATTTATTTTGTCGCTCAAGAAAATAACGGCTTTTATATATGAATAAATTAAAATATTGTGGCATACCCATACAAAATAAATCTGATTTGGATGTTTTCATAATTTTAATATTACATACCTCTTATTTAAAAATGTGAAAATCGTAACCTTTTGAGTATTTTTATTTACTTAAAAATAAATCCATTATATTTTGAGAATTATTAGAAAAACTGGAATACTTTTAAATCAAAGACTAAATGAATATAAGTTTTACTGCATAAAATCATTTTTAAAAAAATTACGATTTCTTGTTCGAAAGCAAAAGCTTTAAATAATTTATTTAATGATTTTTAAATCAAATCAAAAAAAACACAAATATTTTGTGTGAAATGATTTTTATTTTGTCCCTCAAATATAAAAATCATTTTTTTTATATCAGCATTTATATATGAATTTATGAAAATAATGTTGCATATATGCAAAAAAAAAATTTAATTAAATATTATTTGAAAAATTCAAATTTTATTAACTTAAAAATAAATCGGAATTTTTTGAGAATTATTAGAAATATTTGCAAAATTTCTAAATCATTGTTGAAATCTCTATAAAAGTTTTCATAAGTAAATGCATTATTGTCGCTATTTACAATCCCGGAAAGAGAAAATCTTGTAGTTGTAGAAAACAAAATTATTGAATTCCAAACTCCAATTGTTTGCGAAAAATAAAATCGAATCATATGAATGGGAATTTATTTACTGAATATAGATGATCTGCCTTGCATACCGGATAATATGAATGCAACTTCATTTGAATGCCACAAATGTATTCGATTTGAGGCAATCGTAAAACTGGTATGCTATAAATTCAGCATTATGAGTAAATTATTATGCAGTGTGCAAAGTTCGGAAAGGAAAAATTCAATTCAAAAATGCAAGGATAATGTAATAGGTATGCCTGGCCTTCTGTTTAAATTATCAATGGAAAATAGCTGACTTTAGTTGATTGAGAAGCTATATTGAAATGTAAGAAGTCAATTTAAATTGCCACATTTCAGTATAACAATTAGTTTGGATTAACAATGCGTTTATGCAACAAAAGGGTGTAGATTGCGGCAAGGAAAATGTAAGCCTTTTCAAATATATATATTGCAACAAGCTGGACACAATAGTCTGAATATGATTTGAGTGCTTATTAGCTAAACAGTTGCATATTCATCTTTTGAGAGACTTAATTGATTAGTATTTTGGCAACTAAACGTGGCAGGCCAATGTAAATAATTAAGCATACGCCCAGTTGTGCCAGTCAGTCAGCTTAATGCAATTATCCTTTTAGCACAAAATATTAAGTAGATCGATTTTAATTTATTTGCATAACAATTCAATCAGTCTGGACCAACAACAATGAATATGTTCTACAGCGTAATATTCAAAATATATATATGTTTAGAGATACAGACAGAAATTTTGTACAAATGCAATGCATTTGACTGACTGCCCGTACATTCAATCATTCAATCACTCAATCATTCAGTCATTCAGTCATGATGCAACTATATAAAGTGTCAACTATATCCAAAATAGGGTGAATCAATGGGGAAGCTGTCATAAAGCTGACGAAGACGCCACAGTTTCTATGGAAGCCTTAACTTCAATGCAAAACCCTTTGACTGAAGGGTGTGCGTGTGTGTGAGTGTGTGTTTCATTTCAGTTAAGTTAAATTGAATGTCGAATGCGCCCAACGCATTCAACAAGAAAACTAACAGCAACAACAACAACATTACAACAATAACATCAACGAGCATAAGCCACAATAACAAATTAAATAAATATAAGAAGCTTTTAAGTTAATAGAAAATTTTATAATTGGATTTTAGCCAAATAGCAGCCACAATAACAACAACAACAACAACAACAACAACAATAATAATAATGATAATAATAACAACAACAACAACAATAACAAATGCCAGCATATTTGATGGTAAGTTCAAATGGCGCCCAGTCAAAGGCAAACAAACTCAAAATTTATATTATAATATGTATATTTATTGAAGGAATTTTAAATTAATTTCAAACACACATACAGAATTTCCGTATATATATATATATATTTTTATTAAAGACTTTTCAACAAACATTTTGTTGGTTTTTTTTTAAATGTTTAAATTGCTATATCTGTATATAAAATTATTTAATTTTTATAATATGCCTTTTCTACATCTGTTAATTATTTCAACAATCGATTGAATTGCTAAATTTATTATATTATTATAATAGACAATTTCAATTAAAATCAATTACAAATTGTTTTATATATTTATTTATTTAAATTATATATTTATATAAAATTATATAGTGTTATAATATTCCCATGCTACATCTTGAAATTTTTCGTCAATTGTGTTAATTGCTATATTGACAATTTTACGAGCATATATAATTATATTAAAATAGACAATCTCAATTAAAATCAATTAAATTTTTTATTATTTATTTATTTATTTATTAAAATTATAAGAAACATGGAATTGTTAGCCAAAGCCATTTTGACAATATTATTTATATATAATTACATTAAAATAGACAATCCCAATGAATTTAATATATAATTATTATTTTTTTATTTATTTACCAGCTCCGCTTATAATTAAAATTATAAGAATTCTGAGCTTTTAAGCTAAAGCAATTTTGACAATATTATAGATATAATTATATTACCATTAACAATCTCAATTTAAATTAATCGAATTATTTATTATTTATTTTGATAATATTATAATATACAATCTCAATTAAATATTTTATTATTTATTTATTTATTAGTTGTTATTATTATTTTTTTTTTTTTTTTATTTATTTTCAAGAGATTGTAAGCCATATTATAATCTAAATTAAAATCAACTAAATATTTAATTATTTAATTATTTGCATAGCCATAGCAACATAGGCCTTGAGCTTTCATTACATATTTAGTTTTGTTTGCATACTTAATTATATAATTTAAATATAAATCTAACTCTGCAATAGTAAAAGTCTTAAATTAGGTCATTATTATTTTACAATTAATTGATTAATGAATCTTGAATTAATATAATATTATCTTGCAATTTCCTAAACAAATATCTTCAATTTAAATACATACTTAGTTTTCTTTAAACATGTTTCTAAGGGCTAAATTGTGTTTAACTATGAAAACAAAGCTGCTAATTTGAAATAAACATATAACAAAAGCCACAATTGTTTATATTTATTTGTAGTATACTTAATTAAATGCAACTATAAATATTTAATAGTATCGAACTGGAAAGTGATGTCAAATAGTCTTAACATTTATCTTTATCATTAAAATACATAAAATTTATTTAATTTAATATAAAATCATATTTTTAATTAGCTATATATTGTTTTGTGGCAATATAATATTAATTTGGCAGTCAACTGCTTGGGTAACAAAACAATTTGAAGTATTGGCGTCTATTGACACAACACTTTGGAAAATTACAAGAAAATATTTTGACTTGGGCGCCAAAAAGTTGAAGCTGCACAAAGTATATATGTATTTACTTACGAGTTTATGTTCAAAGATACACACACAGAGATACAAATAGAGATACAGATACAATATACAAACATGTTTGTATGCTTGAATTTTTGCTATACAATGAAACTAAATGCTCGACTGTCAGGACTTGCAGCGCTTTGAAAGGCAGTCGAACTGTCTGTCCGTCTGTCCGTCTGTTTGTCTGTCCGTTTGCATGTCCTGGTTTGTCCTGCTTTTGTGAAATTGAAACGCTTAGTGCTTGGTGTGTGAAACACTTTTCAAGATTAAACCAAAAAGATTTAAGTGAATTATGTTAAAGTTATTTGCCAGTGCGGCTCACGCACTGACACTATCTGCCGCATATGGCTACCAAGGATGCGAAGGATATGGCCGCAAAAGTGGTCATGTAATATAAATATGTGCATAAAAAAATATGCCATATATATATATACATGTGTGTGTGTGAGCCTCAAAGATAGAAACTGAGACAGAGGCTCTGGCTCTGAAAACATAAATTCGTTTATTTATTTATACAACACGCTCGGGCTGTTGCTTTAGCAAGCCATAAGTATTGTATCTCACAGATACAATATGAAAATGTATGTGCGTGTGTGTGTGCTGGTGTGTGTGTGCATAGTTGTTTGGCCTGCAACTTGATTTGCCAGTTTTTCGTTCGTTCGTGCCGCCTGTCGAGATTTATGTGCGCATGTTTATTGTCGGGTTTATTAGATTTGATTTACTGTGCCTACAACTTTCACTTGTGTGTATACGCACTCACAGATACACTCACATGATTTACGTGCCCGCCAGGCAATGGCTGCAGCAGCTCCATAGCTCTCCACACCCAAAACCAAATGCTTCTAATGATACCATGTCAAGGCATCCGTCGTCGCATGTCAGGCACGCAAGCCCGCAATTAGATTTCGGGTGAAACTTTTTAATTGCAACGCTCAGAGTATCTGAGTATAAAAGAGTCGTTCTAGGGGCTCAGAATCTCACAAATGATGACGACGATGCGAATGCCGACAAGCGCTGCAGCAGGTGGAGCAGGTGTTGCAGTGGCAACGCTGCTGTGCAACATATTCCTGGCATTGCTGCTACTGCTGCTGCACATGGATAATATTGAGGCAAGAAAAACAGGTGAGCTTATACGAGTAGCTTATTTCCATATAATTTTATTTGAAATTTTTTATTACACTTTTTGCCACATGCTGCAGGCTATCGCCTGCCCCAAACATTTGGACGCAGTGACGCTGCTGATGTGGCCAGTGGCCGAGGTTTGCTTAAGAAATTCTTATTGTGGCGTGGCCTGTATCCCGTGCAACCGCCCAGAGATAATGTCATTGTGGTGCCACAACAGAGTCCCATCTATGCGTATACAAATACCTATCCAACAACTACAACAACCACAACAACAACACAAATCATCATCAACAACAACACCATCACGAATTCAACATTCTTTCGCAACTTGGAGGATCTGCCTGCCCCAACAATGTTGCACAGAAGAGAGGCTCAATCGCGGCCCAAGCAGCGTATCACCAAGCGGCACAGACATATGCCCAATTCTAATTCCAATTCCGGAACTAGATCATTTGGTCAACAGCAGCCCAGGCAGAAGAAGAAGAAGACGAGACATCGTCACCAGCACAGATCCCAGCAGCGTCAGCAGAATCTTCAAAGAAGCTACTATTGATGATCGTTAAAGAACAGACTCTTACTATATATTATTATTTATATTTATATTTAATTTAATTTTTTTTTATGTCAAATAACTTTTTTTTTTTAATTGCTTAAAAAGCAAAATTCTATTTTAGAGAATATATAAAATATATTATTTATATAATGAAAAATCAAAAAAAACTAAAGCTATATCCGACGAAATGTCTTTCTGGGCTCAGAAATTGAATTTTTTAATGTATCGAAAATCTATTATTATTTTTTTTTTTTTTGTAACCAGGTACGATTTAAAGTTTTATTCTTAAAAAATATATACATATGTATTTTACTATTAAATCCCAATTTATTTGCAAACTCAAAAATAATCATTCGACATTTAGTTTTTGCAAAAAAATCATTTTATATAACTATAACCTTAACAATAATAATAACTTTCGGATAGTAAAAAATTAATCTTAAAATAATCGTTTATAATTAAGTTAAATTTGTTTGCTTTTAATAGCTTTTTTTTTAAGGTTTGATATTTTTCTCAATAACAGAACCATACGAGCCTAAAAAGTAGTTTAATAATTATGAAAACTCTTTTGAAATATTTTTTTTTTTCTTTTTGAAAATTGTATCACATTTTTAAAATTAATCTTTTCTTAGCTTACTTATTAAAAATAAATGCCAACCTTGCCACATTTTGCTTTATTTTTAATTTGATTTTGAGTTTAACTTTCAGCTCCAAAAATTCAATTATAATATAAAATATAGTAAATTATATTTTATATTAAAATCAATTGCTTTCGAGTTTTATTAATTATTAGATCATCCCGGCATGCGTGGCAAATGCGGACTTCAGTTTCCAAAAAAAAATAAAAAATATAAAAATAAAAAACAAAAGAATTTTATTCTACAATGTCACAATTATTGTCGCCTACTGCTTCAGCTGAGATTTTCATATGTAATTCTAAAAGCATTTTTCATCCACTTCTCGTTATATTTTTTATAAATTATTACTCAAAAAAAAATCTTTATTCCAGTTTATATGTATTAAAATGTTACTGAAAATAATTATCATTAAAAAAGCGTAAAACTAAAAAATATAAAATAACATTAAATATATACGTAGATTCTGTAAGTTGGGGTAAATTTCTTTTTCATGATTTTTATGAAAAGTTAATCCTTAATTTCGTTACCTGAAATTGACTCCTTAATCATTATTGTACAATTAAATTCGTGAAATTAACCAATCCATCTGTAGCTAAGATGATGACATTTTCTTTTTTACATACATAACATGTATTGTATTGCAATTGTGTATACACAGTGTACATTTAATAAAGCGAACACTTAAATATATATAAAATTTAAGTCAATGAAAGGGATAAAAAATCAAAATCCACGGACGAAGAAACTTTAAACAACAAAAATTAAAAAAAAAAAATTAAAATTACGTTTCTTTTAATTTTTTCACAGAATCCCTGATAAATATACAAAATATACCGAAATATAGGAGAATAATTTTCAATAAATAATAAACATTTATTAAAAATGAAACACAACCCAATTGCAAAATATAGAAACAATGTTAATATTATGTATACAGAATTCAATTTATTTGAATATATATTTATGCATAAACTTTAAGAAAATTTAACTCTAAGTGATTTGTTTAAAATGTTCTGTTTTATTATGGAGCATTCACTGTACAACATATGCGTGTAAGAAATCAAGAAAATTGACTTTCAGATCTGATTACCATTTCCAGGTAGTACGACAATCTCCAAGCGGCCTTAAATTTCCTTTTAATTCATGAGCATAACTCATGGCCGATTTCATGCCCCAACCAAAATGCCAGTGACCCCAAAAGTTACGCGCCGCAGCCTCCAAAATCCTTTGACTGTGGCTGAGGCTGTTGCTGTTGCTGTGGCTGTTTGCTGTGGCTGTGTGTGAAGACAATTGATAACCCGTACCGTGGCCATATCCGTTGCCTTTGCCGTGGCCAAGTAAGTCGTCGACTTGGCACACAATTTATATAAATAAAACGCAGACAAAATATGCGAACATGATATCCTGGCGGTGGCAAGTTCAAGGATGTCTGGCGCTCGTGAACCCGTAACCGTAACCGTAAACCTAAACGTAAACGTAAACGCAACGTTGACGCCCAAAAAAAGTCGACCAACTGGCCCAGGCACGCAAAAGGTTGAGCTTCTCTCTGCGTTTCTTTTTATTTTTATTTTTGGCTTGCTTATTCAATAAGGCCAACAGAATTTGTGTAAATTGGCAAATTACGCATAAATGCCGAGACGCCAGACGAGTTGAAAGCGCGGGGGTAGGGCGGGGCGGCGCGACAGGGGAATTGAACCCGCTCGCTGCTTCTTCATTCTGGCTGCTATTGTAGTTTTTTTTTTTTTTGGGCCTGTCATGGCCCTAAAATTAATGTTGGCCCAAACAGATCAGCGTCGCGACGAACCAATAAAGCGTTGCCAACTAACAAAAACTGGTTTCGAAGTTGAACCAAAGCTGACCCCAGCAGAGGTCAAAACAGTTGGAACAGTTGACTGATAACCCAACCAGGCGATGATCTGGTGCCAAGCCCAAAGATCATCCGAAACTCAGATCAGCAATCGTTAAGATAAATTGTGCAGAGTTTGCCGAAACTTAAGCAATTTATAAGAGAAACATAGAAAGCTGGAGTATTTCTCAGAAGTTGTATTTTTTTAGCTTAATCTAGTATATTAATAAATTAGGCGTACCTTGTAGATTTAGTTAATTTACCTGCCCTGTTTTAGTCATAAATGCGGACTGTTTTGGACAATTTTTAAATTTATAAGAAAAAAAAAAAGAAGTTTTTGCTTAGTTTTTATTTGTGGAGTTTTGTATATTTTTTAAAAAATCTTCGACTATAGCTAAATACAAATTTTCAAAATATATGTGGCACAGCTAGGGCAAACATTTGCCAAAAATTTCATAGTTTTGTCTAAATTTAAGTAATTCTTAAAATTAAATTAAATTCTTAGTTTAGAAAGGGAATTTTTTTATTGTAGAAAAGTGATAAAATTAACCAATTTTAAATAAGAAGAAAGGCAGATTTATATAGATTTGAATGTGCATTTTTTTTAATAAATATATTTAAAAAACTATTTATTATTAAAGTTGCACAAACAATTTATGGATGCCCAGTGGGAATTCAATGCATGACAAAAGCACTTATTGCATGCTTACTTTGCCATAAAGAATTTGTGAAAGAATCTGAAGTCTTTAATACGCTTCTATACAGACACTAAACAATGAATTCCTGTCTATTTGGTAAGGCAATTTAATATGGATTGTTTGCCTTTGTGTCAACATCGTTAAACGATCGGAAAATCTTTTTCTAGCTTTCAATTCGGAACTCATGCTGCTAAAAGCCTTCTTAGGGTAGGCTATTTTGCACTACATGCAACATTCCCTGCTAAAATAAGGCATTTTGTATGCCTTTTAGTTTCCCTCCTAGTTTCACATGTAAAAAGGCCTTCGAGCAGAAGTCTAAATTGCGTTTTATGAAGTTTTTGGTTTATATATGTATATTTAAGTTTCTAATTAATTATTTGTTTACATAGTATAACATAATTTAAATTTTATTTTATTTAAGTTTTCCTTTGCCCGGAAACAGCATGCTGATCAATTATTATAACCAATTAAATCTTACAATATTAATCCACAGCAGCCACAAAATTATTTCAATATTAAATTTAAAGAAAGTGCAGTCTTGCTTACAGAGTAATGCCTAGTCGACTTTATACGACTTGAAAATATTTGCACCTGTTCTTTCTGTTTTTTGTTGTTCTTTGTGTTAGCCTGGTTGCATGCCACCGCTTAATCTTCTAAGAGGGCGTCATTGAATCGCAGACTCACCTTGACTTAGCCTAACTTGCAGCTATCGACAACGGCATCGGCATTTCCATGGCTAGCTTAAATTTTATTGTCCTGCTGCTAAGAGAAACACACACATTTCACACACACACACACACACACACATAGACGTGGGAACTGGCAAAGGCACAGTACAAAATCAATATGTCGAGCCATAGCTTCGCCTGGGCCATGGCTTCCAGCTTAGTTTGTTTGGCGCTTGTAGACTTCTGTGTGGTAAAACTGGCAAAGGGATATTGAAAAAGGCGCCGCTTGCAACACGACGGCATAGGAAACTTTTTTCATTTTTAGTTTGTCAAGTTGCACAAAGGCGACAACGATGACGATGACGATGAAAACGAAAACGAAAATGAAAACGATGGAGACGCCAATGCCAGCCGATTCTAAGTTTTTTGTAAAAGGTTTATGGCTAAGGCAATAGTTGAAGACGCCGACAGGAAAAGGGGAGCATTGAGGCTAGGTAAAGTGCACCAAGCACTTGCACCAAAAGAATAACTTAACATTTATACGCTAGACAAAGTTCCCAGCTTGAGCTGCTGCTTTTGTATAGGGAAGCGCTTTGTTCAAATGTGTTGCCTACTTTTAGGCTGCTCGGTATAATCGGCTCAGCGCTGTCGCCACCTGGCGTCCGTTGGCACTAACTAAATAATCATTCAATTCAAAACTCAATTTAAATTGCACGCCCAACAGGTCGCATGCGCAATAAATTTGAAATGCCAACGAAACGATCATCGATTCAATGCACAATATAAAATACCAATTATTTATATGTATGTGCATCTAAATACATATATTAATTATATTATAAATTATGCACAAGCAGCTATGGCAGCAAGCACTGAAATGAGCTGTGAGACATTTTGTTGTGCTGTGCAATCCGTAAAGCCATTGGATAATTGCGTTCTAATATGATGACTGCAGCAGTTAGTCCTTTGAAGCTAAAATAAAAGCCAAGCCGTAGGCCTAATACTCTTCTTGGAATTATTTTCACAGATTAAATGCCAAGCCCAATTTGAGAATTACACTTTTATGGAAGTTTATTCGTAATTGTCAATATTTTAACTGGCAATATTTTTAATTTCTAAATACATAAATATGTTACCCCTTTATGCAGCATTTTATAGGTTTTTTGATATAGGTCACAACACTGACGCCTGAAAATGTATGCTCAGCAATACAATTGGCACAAATTGCATGTGTTTTAATTAAATGCCAACAAAATGAGACAAATGCTGCAGCAACTCAGAGACAATATGTCTGACTGTCTCACTGTCTGTTTCTCTGTTTGTCTCTGTGTCTGTATGAGCATTTTGTACTATACCTGAGCCTTTGTGTCTGTCTGTTAAGCCAGAAGCTCTATAAATGCATAGAGCAATTATTTATTATGCCCAGGCACTTTTGATTACTCTCTCTCTCTCTCTCTCTCTCTCTCTCTCTCTATTTCTGCCTCTATTTTGCACAAACATTGACAAAATGCAAAAACGACAGCAACAACAACAATTGTAACCTCAAGTGTTTCATCCAAGTCCAAATTAATGCCTGCAATTAAAATGCTTAACACTCGTTGGTTTACAACCCGATCAAGTCAGGCAGAGTAACAATTTGCCCCTCATTTATGCCACATGCCCCCGTCCCCCTTCCATGTGCGTGCAGTCAGCTGCTGGTTTTGCAGTTGGCCAACTGCTGTCAACAGCTTGCGGCCATTCTAAGTAGCTGTGGCTAACAGAATGGCCCACAAAATCATCTTGCTGTTGCCAGTCCCTGCCCCTTTGGCATCTCCTTAGACGGCATTACATTGTCTGACTGTCCAAATGTTGGCAGTCGAATTGTTTATATCCTTATGTCAGAACTATTACACAGTGGGTCGTCCTGCTTCTGGGGTGCACAGTTCGCTTAGTTGTCATTTTGTTGAATTGAAAGTTTCTTTGCTACACATAACTCTAATCATTTTCATTGTTAACTAAGTAAGTTTCTTAGTTACAATATTATATTAAGCTATTAGCATTTTATTTCATTTTATGCTATTCTAGATTTGGCTAAATAAGGACTGTAACGAAAAGAAACTGCACACTTTATTTATCTCATAACTTTATAAGGTTAAGTGCTTTCAGTGTTAAAATCCTTTCATTTTAAGAGGATTTTATATATTTTAATATTTTTTCAATTGCTAATAGCAATAATTACACTATGCAACAGCATTTTGTATCCCTTTTTAAAGTCAAATATCATGTAAAATGAGTCACTGATTCCGAAAATAAATTTTAAAAAATTGGTGGCCGGGTCTGTTTTTGGGGTAATCAAAAAAAGCTAGATTATTGATTTTTCAAAAAAGTGCCATTTATACTAAAAAAAAAATAAAAAGTGCTTATAATTTTGAAAAGGTAATAAAATAGCCTAGAAACATGTCATATCACATTTTTTAATTCGACAATTCGTTTAGAAGTTATTGAGGAATGAAATTAAAATTTTGCCTGAATAAAAGCCCATTTTAAAAAAGCTATTTTTTTTTCGAAAAATTGAATTTTAATTTTTAGTAACACCCTTTCGATCTGTAAGCTTACTAATTCTAAAAAATTTTGATAATTTTTGGAAATTATTATAGAATAAAAAAAAAAGAAAGTAAAGCAATAAAACATATAAGATCAAGCTTGCCATAGTGCCAGTCTTGTTATGATCAGATTTTTAGATGTCGAGAATATCCAGTGCAAAAATTGTGTAGTTTCTCTTTGGTACAGTCCTTATATCTAGAGAATTGCCAAACTAATCTGCATTGGCATTCTGCTATTTTCACAATTCAAATTTTATCCATATTGTATTGTGCGGCACTCAAAATTAATGATGATAATTATCATGCTGATGATGCATTCAAATTATGCATCAGTTTGCTAACTTAGGCAATTGAGCGCACAGAAGGGGGAAGGATGAAAGGATTTTCGGAGTGAGACAGGCAATAAGTTTGGTGTCCATTAGTGCAAATCTCAAGTGAAATTCACCAAGATAAACACTTGCAATGTTGGGAAATATTACATGGATATATTCGTACATACTACATGCGAGGAGTTCACTCAAATCGCAATCTTTTGTGGCCATTGGGGAAATTGACATTGATTCAAATAAATTCAACAAACATGGCATTTTATAATACAAGTATTGTGTGTCGCTTTGTGTTAAATAAATTGAGTTGAACAATTCACTATAAATGATCGAGTCGTTCAGTTTATTCATTGTTTAAATCAGTACTGAGCTCTTTCCGACTGGCGCTGAATATTGCAATCCTAAAAAAGAATTAATTTTTTATTTAATAAATACGAATTTACGACTACAAAATCGAAATATTTATTGTAATTTAATTACATATATATTGCTTTAAATTCTAATCATAATTAGGTTGGTTTTTTTTTTAAATTATTAAATTAATTAACATTTGTTTCGATGTTGCAGATGTTGCTGCATTTCAGCATTTGAGTTAAACAAGTATTTTAAAGCATTATAGTAATTATTTCGCTATTTAATAAAGCTTTTAAATAAGAAAAGAGATGTAAAAAAAATGTTAATTTTAATTTAAATAACAAAACTTTCTTTAGATTTCGAAAAATAAACACCCTTACAAAGAACTAATAAATAAAAATTTTTACTAAAATATTTCACGAATTTTGCTGAATTCTGTATTATCTAGAATGTTTTGGCTCATTTCGCGATTTAATAACTGAATAACTAAAAAATATATTTAAAAAGAAGCATGTATTTGTACAATAATTAAAATACAAATTTTAAAATACAAATAATACAATAAAAATTATATGTTGATTTTTATCAAATAATTGAAAAGCAACTCTTAGTTTTAAATCAACAATAAAATTCTTAAATACTATTTAATTAAATTTCAGTTTTTATTTAAAAATTATATTATCATAAAAATTGTTTTTCAATTTGAATTATAAAAATTGAGAACAGAATTGAATGTAAATATCTTTAAAACCGAATACTGTATTACAAAAATTTAAAAACATTTCCAAAATGTGGCTTCATGATACATTATATGGATTTTTGACTGGCATGAAGTTATTCTTTAATGATTCCTAATTTTTATATATTAATAAAAACTAAAATTAATATCTACATTTTTGTACAGTAATAATAACTGAAATTAAGAGATAGCTTATGATTTTTAAATAAAAAAAATAAAATTCAATTAATTTTTCATAATTTGTTCATTTTTGTGTTTATTGAATAATAAGAGTTACAATTAATTTGAATAATAAAAAATATAAATATAAAAAAGCTTATTCTGTTTCCTGATACTGAATTAGTATATCCAAGATATTCCCATTCATCTAGTTAACTATTTTTAGGTTATTTTTAACTCGTAACTATTATTTGCGATCCCAGATAATTTCTTGTACTTAAATGAATTTAATAATTTGACTAATTTAAACTACTGAACTGATTTATCAAACGGAGCTAAGAAGTCTCAGCTCTATGTTTTATTTAATATCATGAATTTAGGATATGTACAATTACTCTAGCGTTAAGTTGGCCAAAGTCCATACAATATTCTCTATTCACATTCGAGTCGACTCGAATAATGTTCCCGTTCTCTGTTATTTGTCGCTCAGCTGTTTGTGTGAAATTGGCCAATACAAATTCGATTTACATTGTCAAAAACACACATACACACACACATACAGTGAGTGAAAGAGAAAAGGATATTTGGAATGGCAATGCCTGAGGTAGCGCAGGCATAAAAACATTGTCTACTTTTAGACAGGCGCAACGCCAACAGCAACAAAATGCAGCTGCAATTTAATTACCGTTGCAAAGATACAGATACAGATACGCAGATGTCCGTGCAACCAATTCGCAACCAACAAACACAGCCTGTGCAACACCAGCAGCCAAACAGCCAAAATCCCCTCTCCCGATATCTCTCTCCATTCCAGCAGCAGTCATTGCCATAGTTTTGATATATAACCGAGTTGGGGCATTCGTTGGGAAATCAAAAAGCTGTGCATTGCTATTAAATACCCTAGAATCCGCCATGCTCACACAAAGGGTCTTTTGGCGCATGCAATAAATGGCAATAATTTCAATTAATTTATACAAACTTCTGACATTGTAGGTTTTTAATTTAACACATAAAATATTAGTTAGTCAGTTAGTGCGTTAGTTAGACACATTCACCTATTGTCGAGCGGTTACACTGAGAAATTTTCATTGCTGTTATCATGATTATTGTGCAAATGAAAGGAAAAATGTATAAAAAAAAAAAACTTTTTTTTTTTATTTTTTTTTTTTTTAGTACGCTGGCGTTGTTGCCCTGGCAACACATTGAGCGCGATGGCTCTAACAAAAGATGCAACCGCTGCAGCCCACACATACACAGGCACACACCCACACACACACACACTCAGGCACAACCACAACCAACGCCGCGCACTGCCCACGCTTCGCTTAACTAATTAGAGCGTGTGAGCAAATGACGGGCGAGTTGCAGCTCCTGTTTCTGCTCCTGATGCTACTACTCCTCCAGCTGCTGCTGCTGCTGCTGCTACGGCTGCTCCTTCTCCTACTCCTGCTTCCGCTCCTACTCCTGATCCTGGCAGTGGTTGCTGCTGGTGCTAATTCTATGTGGCAGCTCGCCTGGCTGGGTGGCTCATTCAGTTGTACGCTTGCCACACTGCACACTGCAGATTTACCGTTTGGAATTGTGTTTGAATTATGTATAATTAAATTTCAACATTATTCACATTTCAAGGCAAAATCAGCAGCTGCACGAATGCTGCGGGCAAAAGGATTGCAACGTATGGCTGAGCATCTGGGATCTGCTTGTAAAATTCTGGTCTACACTTCAATGAACTGGACGGAGATTTACAGCTGGACGAAACTTGTTGTTTAGCTGGACGAAAAAAAAAAATACAATTAAATTAACAAAAATTGTATAAGAATGCTGCCAAAAATTATATTATATATTACATAACGCCACAAGTCCTGTTTTATATGGGGTGGTAAATAGATTCAGATTTAATTTATTTCCCTTTGAGTAAACTTTTCACTTTTGACTGTCGATTGATGCGAAATGTTGTTAAATAAGAAAAATGAAATGAAAAAATGGTTAATTATAAAATTAATTTTAAATAAAAAACAAGAAAAAACGGCTAACTTCAGCACGCCGAAGCTATATACCCTTGCAATGGTCTTTTAAGAAAACTTTAAATACTTTTGCATAGAATATCTTATTTTTGACACAATTGTTCCTATAACAGCTATATGATATAGTAGTCCGATCGGGTTGATTTTTACATACAAACTAAATAAAATATCAAACTTCATGTGTGCCAAGTTTTATCAAAATAACTCAAAGATAAAGCCAAAAGCTTTGCATAGAAACAGACGGACAAACGGACATGGCTATATCGACTCAGCGCGCCAGGATCGAGAATTTATATATATATGCTTAATGGGGTTGGAGACGTCTCCTTGTATGCATTACACATTTCGAGACAAAATTATAATATCTATTGATATATTTTGTAAGGTTTGTCGAAGATTAAATAGTCTTACAAAAAACTAATAATACAAAAACTTTAATAAAATATTTTGCAAATTTTTTGGCAAAATTCTGTTATGTCTTATTTCCATGGCAGATCTATAAAATATAAAAGCAAATTATTGCACTTGTTACCCAATTAATACAACAATATTTGATATCCTTGAGATGCATCGGCCTTTTTGGAAGTTCCAGGGTTATGTAAATACATCATATCATTCATCAGGCATTGCAATGCGAGTCTCTGGGCAAATGGTAAAATATGTTTACAGTTTCAATTTTGTTGTGTGTGGCAAATATCAATTACAACTTACCCCGCTCCAGTTTGCTCCTTGACCCCAACATATTTATAAAAAAAAAAAAAAATACAAAATTTATATATAAAATTCTTTTTATCTGTGATGGTTTTTTATTTTTCTGGCAAAGCCCGGCGGGGCTACGGGCATATCAATTGTGTTGAGACGGATGGCCGCGCAAAGCACTTAATACAGAACTGACTGAATAAGAGGAAATAATTATAAAAGCAAAATACGGCTGAAAAGAAACTTAAAAAAAAAGTAGTACTAGAAAAAAAAAGACAAATTAATATTTGAAATTATATGCAGAGATTTAAGAAATTAAACAATTTATTCGAAATGTGATAAGTGTTTATAATATATTTTAATTTTTATATTTTTAATTTAATACAAAAATGTAGAGTTTTTAAAGAGCACAAAAAAATATTTTGACAATTTTAACAAGATATTTATAAATTAAAATTTAAGTGGTCACAGTGTGTTTTTCCAAAAAAAAAAAAAATTTATTTCAAATTAAATATTGATATTTCAACTTAAGAAAAGAATTATAACATGTTACATATTTATATTCGTTTATATTTAAAGCCATTTTTTTTCTCTTTTAAGGCACATTTTAAATGCTAATGGTAATATAATAGGAAGATTTAAAAAAATATTATAAATTGTTTATCATGGGCAAAGAACAATTCGTGCAGTGTAGCGTATATGAAAAATGTTTCATTTGCTTTTGACATTTTCGTTTTTTTTATTTTTGCTCGTTATTTGTTGAATTAATTAAAATTCAATAATAAAATTGTTAAATGCAAAGCTGAATTAATGCTGCACACAGAGATGGCCAACAAAATCAAGTGAAATGTTTAATAGCATAAATAAATAAAGGCACACAAATGGTGCACAATTGCTGCTTGTTTATAGATATAATTATTAAACATTTATTATGCGCACATTCGTCCCTCATATCTACCCGGTCCTGTACTGCCCTGCTTCTGGCCAAACTCTGACAAGACAATATACAAACAGAGCATCATGCAAAACAATTATTAAAAGTCATATAAAAATAAAACAAAAAAAATTCTTTTTAATAAGCCAAAAAAAAATATACAAAATTCAATTAAGAGTTTGGTTAATTGCTGAAAATTCACTCCCAGAAAAAACGCTGACCCATCAAAATGCTTATAAAATAAAAAAGTCTGACAAATTCTTCAATTAACTCCGGATTTTCAGCCAAATAATTGAGCAACTCGGGATTCATTGGCGGCCAAATGGTTTGATCGGACAAATTTGGATCGTGTATAACCCAATTACACGATGGCATTGCATTATATATGAACAATAGAAACATCTTTAAGTCATGCCAGATGGTTACTAGCTCACCAAAGTGACAGTTAAACATGCTTAAAAGCAGATCATCGAGCGTTCTATGTGGTCCCCTAGTTACCATATCAATAAACGATCTAAGATTTAGAGCAGGCTGCCCATATGGTATTGATATCTGTTCTAGTTCTGGCGCTGTATTTATTCCCTGCTCTGATGCAATCATTGCCATAAGACCATTATAGGTTTCATCATCGTAGGGCACATGCCCGGAGTCCTGCTGAACATTATACACCAATATATTGTCGTTATTGCCGCTGGTCAAGTTTACATCACGCATCGCAATGTTTTGATGATCGCTTACATAAATTTCACCAGCATTGCGGCCAGTTTGTACTCCGTCGGATACAGATGAACCGTTAACAGGTCTACAATAAAATCACACACATGTATGTAGTGTTCAATTTCTGCAAATTGGCCAAAACAACGCTTACCTCTGCTGGCAATTGCCGCAAACCGTACGCATGCGCGACTCGTCGGACGATTGTGGCGCCGCAGTTGATTGTGGCACAACTGGTTGCGGCTCATCAAGGATGTATGAATCACTAAGTGAATGCAGTTAGAAAATGTGTTAGCCCCTGGTTCTAGGAATTCACAAGACACAAGATGCTGCTTACCATGGAAATATATATGCATCTGAATCAGACGGCATAATTGTGGGCTTGCAACAATTAGTCTCGCAACGTTCTTAGCTTTAAAGTTGATAAATTTATTATTTTCACTTAAGTTGCAAGCACAAGCACAAAATGCGGCAAACAAAAAAATATCTAAGAATATTTTAAGCGTCACCAGTCGGCAACTATTTCTAGGAAATCGATTTTTAATCAAAATCTCAATTATCGATTACAATTGCAACTTAGTGTTGAACAATTGCCCAATAGGAGTTCTGTTAAGTTAAGACCGGTAATATTTAAAAAAAAAAAATATCTTTCAAGTAATTGAAATTAAACAAAAATGCAAATATTACAATATTCAGCTGTTAAGATGCAAATTGAACCAGGACACAACTGTATTTGTATATTTTTGTTTGGTTTGTTTGTTTATTTGTTTGTTTGTTTGTTTGTTTGCTGGCTTGTTTGCTTGTGTGTGTTTGTGTGGGTGTGCGCTGACAAATAAACTGTAATTGTAAATAAACATAAATTTTAAAATTATTACCAATACGCCTCGCTTTATTTGCAACTTATTTATGCCAGTTTTTTGTCTTTTGCTGCAACACGCAAGCACACATACACAAGGTTGGACCGTGCACACACACACATATATATCTATATATATATATATAGCCAGATACCAACGCATAATGGATTCTGACATGCGATATAAATATTATTTGATATTTTTATGCATACCACAAAAATGCTGAGCAAGAGAATCCAGGTGAATGGCGAAGTAAGTTTAAAGTTGTCGAAATACTTGGATGTTATAGTAATGTATTTATTTTAAATAACATAACATTTTCGCCAATACTAATATGGCCAGATCTGCAATATTAGAATTGGCAAATGTATTCCAATTGTGTTAACTGGCAACCTTTTAATTCGATATGTTATCGATAACTATCATATTTATATTTTAATAAATTTTGTTTTTTTACTATTCTTTATTTAGTAGTTGGTTTAAATGGTTCCTATGAAACATTTTTATATAACAATCTATCTATCAGATATTCTTTTATTCCATTATATTATTTCGATTTGCAAATCGTTCATATTTTGCTGCAGTGCATTTAAAATTCGCCAATTTCCAATTTTTTTGGGCATCGCATTATTTTTGCCATCCACTTGTGGGTTTGGTTTATTTTTTTTTTTTATTTTTGCTATTTTATTTTATTTTATTTTTTTTATTTATTGTGTCCTGTCAACGTTTGGCCGCCACGCCCACGCCATTCGGGCCTGATGGGCACGGAGTTCGCCTTGTGTTTCTCTGCTGCTCTAGAATTCAGTTGACTATATCATTTTTTTGTTGTTTTGTTTTTGTTTTTCCATATTGTTGTTGTTGTTTTGCGTTCCGGGTTTTTTGCCACTTTAGCGGATATCATAAATTGGTTCGGCGAGCAGCATTTCCCATGTGGAAAATTGAAATGTGTTTTCTGGTAATGCGCTGAAAGTTGCCACGCCCACATACAACAACAACAATCTTATCTTTTATATCCTAATAGTAAAAATCTTTAACTTTACATTGTCTTTTATTTTTCCAATCGAACTAATTAGAGCTGGGAAGTGTACAAAATGAGCTAATAAAATATTCTTTCAAATTTCAAATAATAATTAATTCAAGAGAGACAAGAGTTACATTTTTATATATCGCTTTGAAATTTTATGATTGTTTAGTTTTAATTGTAAATAATTATAATAATAATTGGTTTTAGTTTTCAATAAACATTACATCAAATATAAACTATTGCTATTACGCTAAATTAAATGAAGTTCTAATTAATAGCAAAACAAAATGATTTTGATTTTTAATAAATATTTTTATAAATATATCAAATATGTTTTCTAGTCTTATAATATAAGGTTACAAATATTATTTAATTTTACAATTTATATTAGTTTAATTAATAAAGAAAAGATTCCCCAAATATGAGCGCACTCTTTCCCTTAATGCAAGTCCATCAGCTGTGTGTATTGGCCCAATCAGTTGGCCAAGAAGAAACGAACGGTCTGCATGCCAATTGTCATAAATGCTGTGTAAATTTGTTAACGGAAGCGGAAGTTGCCATTGGCCATTGGCCACTAGCCAAGCAACTCTCTGATGATGATGATGATGATGATGATGAATCATTGGGTGGTTTTGGGCCACATTTTATTACTGGAAAATGATAGATTTAAAGAGCTTAGTCAGTATCTCATTTCGATTGTATTTCACTTGTGAATTGTTCAAATTGCAATTGAAAATGCAATATGCATAAATGTTTAATGACAGTAGCAATGTGCAACAACAGCAACAACAATGACAATAACAAATTGCAAATTTAATTAATTTTACAATGCGGCCTGGCACTTTTTGGATTGGGTCACTTCACTCGCTCCCACTAAATTGACATAATGACCAAATAATTTTCCAGTTCGATGCGCCTTTATGGCGCATGAACAGTGTGCGATTTTGAGAAGCGAAACAACAGAGGGACAAATGGACAGAGAGACAAATGGACTGAGGGACAGAGGAACAGAGGGACACATTGACAAAGGACAGGACGACAGTTTTCAATTTTGCATACGTTTGACAGGCGACGCCATCGAGTCGCATTAAATGCAAAATGTTCATTTTCAATTTGTAAATTTATTATAAATGTCAACATTAATTTAGCGCAAAAATCTATGCACATGTCGGCAAAGGAGCAATCAAAATGGATGACTGGCCAAACGGTTTGATAGAGGAGAAGTATGGAAAGAGATCAGTTTAACAGAATACTGAATATAGCGGCATTGAGAATGACAGGTTGCAGGCAATGTGTCGCCATTAGCATTAGGCTGACACATGACACGTGACCAGGCGCCATCGCCATCGCCATCGTCATCGCCATCGGCTAAGCAATTAATCAAGCAAATGATGCAACAGTGGCAGGGCAACTCCATGCCACATATATATATGTATATATATAGAGAGCGTTGGGAATCCCGGCACAAAGGTAATTTGGCACTTAAAAAGGGTAAACGAAAGAATCGAACCCAAAAATAGAAAAGACAAAAAAAAAAACCCATCTCAAGCCAATTGAAGGGCAGCGCCTAATGTGACGAGCCGTTGTCCCTTTTGGATTGCAAGCCCTATAAAAAGGGTCCTTGAGGTCAGTTGTGTTGTATAGTTTCATTTATCATGCGTTTGACTAGATAATTGACTATTCGAATTATAGTCTTCCATTGACGCATTTTTGTTTAATAGCCACATTCTATATATTCAAGGCATTTGTTTAATTTCCAACTAAAAACAAATCACAAATCATTTAAATACTCTCAAGAAATTACAAGACTATATTTTAAACTTAATCATTTAACACTTACTCTCAATGTGTAGCATAATTCATCCAGTTGAAATAGCCTCGTACTTATATCCTGGATATTGTTAAGAGTATGCGCCACTTTCTCTATATAGCGTATCCTTGATATGTTTGTTGAATGTGTGTTGTTAGCCAAGTCCATAAATTGCCAGAAAATAATAAAAAAATAAAAATAGAGAATATATAGAGAGAAGAGTAATAGCTTAAAAGTCAGCACCCGAAAATATTGCAGCAAGAGTTTTAGAGACAAAGCGCGACACTATATAAAAATATTATTGATTGGCGTGGTGCTGTGGTGCGACGACGACGACGATGACGATGATGGTGTGCGGTGCGGTGCGGAGCGGTGCTTAGCTGGTCACGTGGTGAGAGTTCACTGTAAATGGAGACGCCTATTAGTAAACAGCGGGCGGCGCAGTAACGGCGGACGTTGGACAAACGCATGCTATAAAGCCATAAACGCCAGGCCATAAATTATGCTGGCCACAGTCCAAAAGGGTTAGGGATTGGTACTGATCCAGTCGGGCTGGGGCTGGAACTTGGTATCTGGTGGTGTGGGCGGTTCGCTTGTGTGACATGTGTGAAAATGCACTTTACTGTCACTTGACTGTTTGGCTGACAGTCGGACAGTTGCAAAGTTGCGGGGCCTGAGCAGCGAACAGCTGTAGAATCACAATCCTAACCAACTCCATCAGTTTTGACTCCACGCATTGCCCTTGCAATGAAATTTATTTATTTTGTCGCGTTGCCCATTTGACGGTTTGTCGGCGTATCCTGGTATGGCTCCAAATTGCAGAGGAAGGGCTTAAATGCTGCAGTTGGCCAAGGCTGATGAATGCAACAAAAGTATGCCAAACGGACAATAGCTAAAAAAAAAAAAAACAACAGTTATCTAATGCATTTGAATTGATATTATAACTGTATATAGATAAACATATAAACCTGACCAGCCTTATTAATTTTAATTATTATTATTTAATTTAAATTTGTGTTACCAAGTTGTCTTCAATGCAGTGCAATAATTTGCGAACAGTTATAAATTTCAACTACTTTCCAAATAAAACGTTTTAAATACAAAACAAAACAAAACAGAAACCGCGTGTGTAAGGTATATATTTGTATATCGATTTTCAATATATCGATTATTTTTTAATAATAAAATAAATGTGTTTTTTATTAAAGCTGCCAGTATCCAAACCAATCTTATATTCTATATTTTTTTATTTAAAGTACGTTACAATTTCTTAATTAAACAATGCCGCAATTTGGTGAACTTGCTCACTTGTTCAATTTATCGAGTCAATTCGTTACTTCAAATGAACTACTGTTCATTTGAGCTACTTGGCTAAAAGAACAATAGCTCATTTGGAGTAGTAGTTCGTTTACTGATCCCAAAGAACAACTGTTCACTTAAGCTAAATTGACACGATAAGAAGTTTTTATTGGTTTATAATTATGCTCAGTTATTCGCTTGATAATTAATTAATTAAAATTTATTAATTAAATTTCTTAGATTTTGCAAGCTATTCTTTGCTTCAGATGACAAAAAAAAAGGAAAATTGAGAATTATGATTTACAGAGCATTAATTAATTGAACAAGCGCCCACATAACTACTAAGCCAAAAGAACTATTGTTCATTTGAACAAATGAAGAATATGTTCAGTTCATTCACTTCATGCAGTTCAGTATGTAGTTAGCTCAAAGAGTTAGTGAACCAAGAGAACTATTACTCATTTGAACAAGTAAGCTGCAATAATCTTAGTTCATTCAGTTCATGCAGTTCAATACGTAACTAGCTCAAGAAATTAACCGTTGTAATAATTCGATGTGATTTAATATTTTATTAAATTTATGCTGCTTTTCTTTATATATAAATGTATGTATATAATATTAGTATGTATATATAAATAACTCTGATTCTTTTTAGCTCAAGTGGCAACTACACATTCCAAATGATCGGATTGTCATGTTCAACAAATGAAACTGCTTCGAATTCACTTGGTTTGTTAATAAGAACAAAAACTTGCATTGTAGCTATCGCTGTTGCATGCAACATGCGGCAACTGGCGCTTAATGCTCGTTGCTTGTTTTTCTTTTTGTGGCCAAGCAACCTTGCAAGTTCAAGTTGATGCCGTTGTGGCGTGGCGCTCGGACTCGATGTGATAGAGTGCCGCGACACTGAGTAATCTATTTTGTGTCCGGGTTTGTGACACTCGCCTCATCCACACACACACACACACACACACACACACACACAACATACAGTTATCACTAATAGTGGCATATAAACTCGCACGTTTTGTGCCACGTTTGTGGCAGTCTTCATGCCACGGCAGCTCTGGCTGGCTTCGAGCTTTACGTTTGCGTTTGCTTTTGGGCTTCATTTTTGTTTTTGGCGTTTTTACAACACGGCCAGCATAACAATGTCACCCAACAACAACAGCAGCAACAACAATAGCAAGAAAACCAACAACAACAACAAGGGGCAACGAAAAATTGCAAGTGGACACATGAATTATGTGCAGCACTCGAGTTAAACAACCGCCGGGCGCGTTCCCCCAGCTCTTAGCTACACCCTCAGCACTCCAGCAGCTAACGTATACTCGACTCTGTATACTCTGCTTCTACTGAAGCGCCAACCAATCCCCTCAGCAACAGAAGCAACAGCAGCGACAGGCAAACAAAGAGCGACGACGTCGACGGCTTCCTACTAAATGCACGAGTACTCAGAGTTCCTTTAGCTTTTGTTGTTACGACACTTTTTTTTATACCCTTGCAAAAGGGTGTTATAATATTGTCAACAAATGTGTCAAGCATAGAAGGAGACGTCTCCGAAACCATAAAGTATATATTGCTGCTATTATTGATCAGAACGACAAGCTTAGTCAATATAACCATATGCACTTGCCTAAAAAACTAAGCGTACAAGCTCAATGCGCATCTTTGATTATTCAAAAATATTACTTCTAGTTATGATATTGTTTAAATGTCTTTTCTTAATGAATAACACATTAATAATAAATAATTTTAAAAAGTTTTTTTTATATTAAAACTTTTTATTTATATTTTTAAATTAAAAAACTAAAAATGCAATGGATTTTGGCACAGGAAATGTTTGCAAATGTCGTGTCTGTTTCTAGGCAAACTAGTTTCTCAGTTTTTGAGCTATCTTTATCAAATGTGGCATAGTTGCTTTTAACTCTTGCAGGCAGTACATATGTCGGAAACAGCCTACTATATTATATAGCTGCCATAGGAACGATCGATCAAAAACAATTTTTTTTCAACATATCCAAAAAACAATCTTGGCAGATCGATGTTGAATAATGTTTTTCAAAATCGGACGACTGTATATTATAGCGCCTATATAAACAATCGGTTGGAAAATATGCTTGTATACAAAACTTTTTTGTTTTTCAAAATATCAAAATCAAACTCAACAATTCAATGTAGAATTATGATTTGTGCAATCTGATCAAGTTCTTGAATCAATGCATTATATAGCTGCCATAGCAACGATCGGTCGAATACTGAAATTTATTTAGCAGACAATTGCAAGGGTATATTATAACTTCGGCGTGCCGAAGAGAGACGTTTCTTTCTTGTTTTTTATAAACTCACATGCTCGTTTTTGTTGGCTGCCCATTGGGGACGCGTTAGTGGTCCGTGGCCGTGTCCCGACGCTGGCAGCAGGGATGGAGGTGGAGAGTGGAGGCTCAGGCCCAGACGCCGGATGCGGGTGAAGAACTGTGGAGAAGTTGGGTGTAAGGAGCAAGGACTGTATGTGGATTGTGTGCACTGTGGATAAGTGTGGGAGCAGCGTTGACTTTGCTTGGCTTTGGCTTGTTTTGGAGGTCACACAACATGCGAGTGCTACACACACACACAACCATACACACACACACACACAGAGCCAACTGCCATTTGGGAGTTGGCTTTGCGGGTATTAAATTATACATCATTTTGCAACAAATGATGGTCGTTACGTTCGCAACCGCCACACACCCACATTGTACATACACACACATACACACACACACACACACACACATGTGTGTGTACATGTCTCATGTGGCAGACGCATAGAACTACATAGCTATTGTTTATACACTTCCAAAAGGACCTCATTGTATTGCCATTTACTTTGAGGCTTGTATTCGGTAATGTTTCATAAGCGCATCGTTTAAGAATGAAAGCAAGTATTTTCCAAACAGTTTATTTATTTAAACATCTCTATCTTTGTCCTTTATTTGTCATTTTAATAATCCTTGCATTCTACAAAGTGAATATACTTATAACTTTAACTTATTTAAAGGACCATAATTAACTTCGCTATCATTTTCTTTACTAAGTGAAAGTTTCTTTACAGGCTACATAGTTGACAAAAGTTATAATATATATAAATATACATTTCTTTATACTCCAAATAATGCCCAAAATAAAAGATTCCCTAAATATCCATTTTCTTAGTTATTTTTAATTTTATGTTTATTATAATTTGTAAATTTGCATTTTCTGAAAAAATAGATTTTTTTATAGGAATAAGTTTATGAAAAATTTGTTTCTTCTAAACAAATAATCTTGTTTAAAAATATTGTAAGAAAATATCGACCGATATTTATAAATTTTTTTATTTATTTTTTATAATTTGTAAATTTGCAGATCTAAAGAGCAATAAAAAAAAATTTAAATTCGAGCTTTGCTGAAAATTTTTTTGGAAAAATATATTCATTTTAATAGGAAAAGTTGTATGAAAAATTTGTGTTTAAAACGCAAATAATTTCTAAACAAATAATCTTATTTTTAATAATTCGTAAATAATCTTTTTTCAAAATATTGTATGACAAGTTACATTTTCATTAATATAAATGTATTTAATATATTTTATACATATCCTAATTTATTTACAGTTATCCGAAGCTACCATTTTAAAAATGCAAATAAAAAGGCTTAATTAGCGACCGATTTAAATATTAAAAACTTTGCAAACTTTCTTTAATTATGGAATTAGTTCAAACAGAATTGCAAAAATAATGTATTTATAACTTTGTACGAATTTCTCGCTCTTAACTTTCTGTATCCTTAATAGCTGTCAACATTGGGCCAAATAACTGTCAGTGTCTCTCGACAGTTAATACAAATTTGTTGGCTGTTGGCAATATTATTTTTAGACCAGATTTAAATTTCAACTGCAATCAAGGTGGGCAAATAATCGATCTTAATTACATTTTGTAAGGCATGCTGGTGTGTTTGTGTGTGTGTGCCACACATCCTGTTGCCTATTAAAGCGTTACTTCCATATTAACCTGACAACCCTGGCACTGTGCCGCAGCGCATTTTATGGCGTAGCTTACGCATTGATTGCTTTGAATTGCAATCGTTTAAACGACACTTACACACAATACACACACACACGCACACACACACACACACACAACGCACAGCACAACACACACACACACGCTGTTTTAATTATGAGCAAAAATGGCAAGAAAATTAATAACAATTTGTTACGATTACGAGCAACGGCATCGCCGCTGATTAATTTATGCGACTGCAACTTTTGCCAACGCCATCGCCATCGTCGTTTCCGTTTCGTTCCATTTCATTTCGTTTCATTCCGTTCCGCTGTCATCTTGTTCCCTGCGCCTCTCTCTCCCCCCGTTTGTGGCATTGCTTGATTTATGGTTGCTTAATCACCGTCACCTCGTTGCATTGTCATCAAACACACACACACACATACACAGGTGTAAATATGTGTGTGTGTGTGTAGCATAAAATTATTGTTTTTTTTTTTTTTTAATTTAATTAAATTGGCTATCAAGGAGGAAGCCTGAGATGATGCGTGTCATTATTTAGGAATGCTGCATCACAATGTAAATAAATCAGGAACCGTAACGCTTATAATAAAAAAAAAACAAAATATTGTAAAATAAAAATTTGTTGTTGATTTTTATCAAAAAATTGAAAAAAAACTCTTATTTTAAAATAAAAGTTCTTTTTTAATAAAAATAAAAAAAAAATAATAAAACATAATTTAAATAAATTTGAAACAAGCTGCTGTGTTAACAAAATTTAGAAACATGTTTAAAAATATTTAAGGTGCAAAATATATGTTTCAGATATTTATTTAAAATTTTATTGCAATTAATCAATTTGTCCGATCATACTATAATATTAATTTATAGTCCAAATTAAGTATTTTACGATTTGATTTTCAAAAATATAGATATTTTTGAGTTAAATTATTTGTTTATTTACATATGCAAGACAGATAACACTCCTTAGCTTCAACAATTGAGATATTTTATTAAATTTAATCATTCCCTTTTTATTTCCATTTAAATACTAGTATTTTTTTATAGTAAATATTTATCCAATTGCAAATAACTTATGAACAAATAATCTTGTTTAAAAATAATCTTGTATGAAAATATCGACCGATATTTATAAGTATTTTTTAAATTTATTTTTTATAATTTGTAAATTTGCAGATTTAACGAGTAATATAAAAATCGCAATTTGTAATCCAATCGCAAATAACTAATAAACAAATTATGTTTTTAAAAAATATTGTATGACTTGTTGAGAGAATATTTTATCATATTTTCAAAAAGATAAATGTATTAATTTAAATTTATTCAAATTATTTTTTACAAAGTTGAAGGTCTATTACTTTTTGTTTAATTAATAAAAAGCGTCAAAATGTATTTTCGTTTTGAATTAGATAACGATTTTAAATATTTGAATATTTTAAAAAATTTTATTCTGAGCTTTAATGATTGAGATAATTAGTTTATCATTTATCGTTTAGTTCAAAAAAAACCCCAGAATTTTATTTATTTTTTTTAACAACAAATACCTAAAATTAAAAAAAAAAAATGTTTTTCTAAGCTTTAGTGATTGAGTTATTTAATTTAAATTAATTATTTGTTTTTATTTCCATTCAAATATTAGTAATGAAAATTTGCAGTTCGCAAATAAATTTAATAAAATATAAGAAGGAAGAATTTCGACACTGAATATTTGTATACCCTAGCTTTGATTGGGACCTTAAGCTGTTAGCTTCCTTTGCTAATTTGCGATCATTAAATGCACTCTTTATACATATATAGTACACATATTTATATATTCCGATCACCTGCATTATCTTTTCAATTAAAATAAACTCTGCCAAATTTAGCCTTATATTTGTGATGTGCTATCAATTCAGTATTGGATATTTTGAGAATGCCGCCCATAAAGCAACTTGACTCAAATGAATTTTCCTTAATTACACACAGTTTGCATTATCCTTCACCTGTCGAAAACTGAACGAATCGGGCTCACTTATCTGGCAGTATTGTTTTTGTTTTTGTTTTTATTTTTGTTTTTGTTTTTTTTTTTTTTTATTGTCATTCTTACGGCAGCTTATTGCAATTTGCATCGCTGAATGTTTCATTATAGGCCACAGCAGTAGGTGGCTCCTGTCAGGAATGCACAACGTCATTACAATGACTCCTCCTTACTGCTTACTCCTCCGACTCCTCCCTTGTTGTTTGCCAGGCCGTGTCGCCCCAAAATAGCCGCATGCAATTGATTACAGCAACGATGCGGCTCTGCACGACCGCAAGTGCAACATTGTGTCCATGGACTGAAATCGAAATAATGCCTCTGATATTTGGCTGTTTTAAATGGCCTGGACGTGGCCGGAGCAGAGCTGATGCTGCTGCTGCTGCTGCTGCTTTTCCGTGATCCTCATAATAGCCATCCAAAAAGCGTCGACCAGAAGAAGGCAAGTGTATCCTTGTCTGCCTGGATGGATGTTGGATGTCGATTAAGCCTAAAAGTCCAGCTGCACTTGCAACCAAAGCAGATACGCAGCAGCAGGAGGAGCAGCACCACCATGTTCATAGTCCTTGCTTGTTTGGCTTGGTCCTGGATTGCCCTGGCTTTGCCATTCTGGCCACATAAGACGCATTGTCTGCTGTCTGAGTTGCGTCTATCGCATTGCCAATGTAATTGGCTCGGGGAATAGGAGCAGGAATTGGTAATCGCGTCGCGCGGCTTTTAATCGAATTTCAAATCGAACGCAACCAAACCAATTAGATGGAAATTGTATGTGTGTGTGTGTGTGTGTGTGGGTGTAGGTGTGTGTCTGTGTGTGTGTGTTTTGTAGTTGTAGAACTGAACGAAAAGAAAATTAAGGCAGGCAGTACAAGACGGTCTTATCGCAGCCAGCACAGCGCAGAACAACAAAAATTAATTGAAATTAAAAAACCAACGACTTTGGCATACACTTTCAATATTCAATAATAACAAACAAATATCAATGTTTTGGAAAAAAATTAAAATAATTTTGTACGATTAAAATCAGATAGAAAACCTGCTGAATAAAAATCCAGATTTATGCGATAATTTGTTATTAAAATATTGAATTAAGATTGATTAAAACCAAACTGAAATATTCAGGTACAAAACAACATCTATATATTTATAAAAATGGAGCAATATTAATGTGTGCAATTGATGAATTAGCTTTATTTTTTTGATGTTCCTAATTGCCAGGCAAAGGACATTTTTAAAGAAAATTTTGGGAAAACTTTTCGGAAACCCGCCGGATCAACTAGTTTTGTATAAAACAAATCGAATATAGTATTAAATATTCCATTATCATTTAATTTCTAAGTTGTTTTGGAATTTAAAAAGCTAATGTCTAATTGGAAAATCATTTGTAAATGCTACGCTTTCTACATTGATCACATTGGCGGGCAGCTCTGTCAGTTGCAGGGTATTCAAATTAATGCCGCTCAAATGCTGAGCCAGCAAAAAGCAGGCGATAAAAAATGTGAGCTTTAAATGGCAGACGCTCAAGGTGTAAAGGATGGGCATGGGCGGAACAGGAGGCGGATGTGTACCAGGTGGATACGTATTAAACGGACTACAAGGGCAGTCAAAAAGCACAGCGCACGGTAACAGCAAAAGCACAAGCACAAGCACAAGCAGAAGCAAAAGCAATACCAAAAGCAAAAGCAAAAGCAAAACAGCAACAATAATAAGCAAACAGGAGCAGCAGCAAACTGAATCGTTCAAGCAAAAGGACGAGCAGCAGCCAATTCTCAAAAAAACTGTAGGCAAATTGTGAGGTCCTGATGCTGGTGCTGGTCCTGGCTCTGGCAGTTCGTGCAACACCAACTCGCAACGGCGAATATGTGTCATGAGCCATTTAAGCTCATTACGGGCATCAATTTGGGACGCAAAAATTATGCTCTAACCTTAAGTGGTTGCCACTTGCAGCGCGAATTGAAGCTTGGGGTATGAGATTGAGTGTTGCCAGAGTGTGTGTGGGTGTGTGTGGGGGCAGCTGAGAGGGTACGCAAAGTGGTAGCATGCCATGCCGTTGCAAATCTGCTTGCGAGCGCAAAAAAGTGGTAAATTGTTAATTTTAAGCTACTTGCGAGCCGGCAAATTGCTGCGAGGCAAAACTTGTCGCCGCTAAGCAGTTTTTCATTTGGCTTAAATGCAATTTACACATTTTTTTATAATCATTTTTTTTTTTTTTTGTACACTTTCTTTTTTGGTCTACTGCACTCTGTGCTCGTCTGTAGAATGGATATCTGCTGTTGGCAGGTGTCGCTGCAGCTGGTCAACTGCCAGCCATGTGATCAATAATGCAAAAGCGATTTTAATTTATGACTCGCCGTCATTTGCCAGGCTCAGAGGCTCTCAGGCTCTCCGTTTCCCAGTTGCCAGCTGACAAAAGGATGTGCCACTGTGTCTGTGGCAGCCTCTCAAGTCGCTCTCGCCTGGCTCACAATTAAATTCAATTTTGAAGTTGTGCAAAGATGCTCGCTGCTGCAGCATAGTTGTACTTTGTAGCAGATACAGATACAACACACCCGCACACACTAAAGGCAAGCAGCTATATGGCCCGTGGATGGCCATATATTGTGGTCATGTAAGAAAATGTAGCATCAACAGCAGCAGCGGCAGCGGCAGCGGCAGCTGAAGAAGAAGAAGAAATCCATAAAGCGCAGCAGCCATAACAAAAACGCGAAATGAATTTCACTTGAAATGTGAAAACATAAAAATTGTTTATGACTTCCGCTACGTTAACTGCATATGTCTGCGTGTGTGTAATGTGTGTGTATATATATATATATGTTCTGTGTGTGTGTGTGTGTTTGTGTGTTAGCCCAACCCAGACAAACAGTGCCACAGCTGAGCAAAGTCTTCTTATCAATGATGCTATGAGATATTGAGCATTGGTTTATCAGGTTGCTCGCAAAGTTCATGTTACTTAACAGCCAGTTATTTTATTTGCTGCTAATCCATTTATTTCTTCTTTGATTGACAATGCCAGACCAGGATAAAGAATTACCAAACGCAATGTATTAAATATGTAAATTTTTATTTATAATTAGTTTCCGCTGCAATTTAATTCTCACATTAAATATTTAACTGGCAGATGAACTGGCATTGGAAAATGTTTAAATAAAGATTTATATATTTAATTAAATTTCTTTATATTATTTATATTTTGCTCAACTAGTCTATTTATATCTATTTAATTCAGCTTGTATATTTATTTATAAATAAATGTTTGTTTATTTTACTTTATTTTTTTTTAACTTGTGATTTTTTTTGCATTTTATACATTTATTTTCGTTATTTAGTTTCTTTCTATATTATATTCTATTTTCTGTCTAGTTTTCTTTGACAACATTTCACAATGTCACAGTATTTTGCATTTCGAGCTTCTAAAAGCAATTCATATGAAAGAAAATATTTACAAAAAAAAAAAAAGATTTTTTTCTTTAGCCGTTTTTAAGTTAAATGAAATAAGCTAGATCTTCAAATTTTCAAAAAGCTTGAATTTTGATTAGATTCTTTGTTCAGAGGTTTTTTTAAAATAAAAGTTAGATTTCTTAGCAATGTTTTTACAAATCTCGAATTTCTCTTTCTTAGATCTGTAGATTTACTAACAGTAAGAAATTGTGAACTTATTAGCCCGGAGATTATAAAATTGACTTTTATACTCATAATAAGCAAAACCAACAAAACTTGAAATCAAACTTTAATTATAATTGATTTGAATATGAATTTTATTTTTATTTTAATTAAATGTCAAATAAAACACAAATAAAATCAGATATAAAAGACCAAAATTAGAGTTTTGAAGAAAAAATTACACCAAAAAAACAAAAATTTTTTTTTGCAAAATTTAATATTTTTTTTTTTACATAAATGACAAATTTTAAATGTTTCGGGCTATAAGAAAATTCGTGCAAAATTTGTGGCATAGTGTTTAACTTTACTATTTAATAATCCATATGTATGGTGTAGTCTATTTTCGGAATTCAAATTGATGTTGTTCACTTCATGTTTATTCCCTACCAGTTCGTTCTCTATATCTCTCAATATCCTTCTGTCGGTCTTTCAGTTTTCCCCCTTTGTTGCTTCATGTCCATGTGCACTTGTATTGAAATAAATGTCGTTGACTTAATCCACTCATGGATTTTCCGCTCAAGTTATTGTTTGTTTATTTATTTGATGATAGTATAGCCTTGTAGTTCGTTTACACGCATGTTGACACAAGCTGCTTGCGCTAAAAGGACTCTAGCGACTTATGTGCAACTGAGGATGGGGCAGAAGGACTCGCCAGTGCCAGTTTGTCACTGACAGACAGCACTTTAAAATCCTCAGTAAGCAAATGAAAGTGCTTCACAATGATGTCTGCATTGCCAGTCAGTTGGGTGGTGCCGGGGTGCTGCCAGGGGGGTGTGTGTGTGACTGGCACAAAAACCGCTCACAAAATGTTACACACATACATAGAAGACCAAAAAGTACAGACTAAGGTGGTAAAAAATGAGAAGGACAAGGCGCAACACGTTTCCCTGAAGCTCATTAAGTTTGCCTGTGTGTGTGTGTGTGTGGGTGTGTGTGTGGGTGTGTGTGTGTGTGTGTGGGTGTATGCGGCAATTTTAAACATAATGTAAACTAAATGAAATTGCGCCAGCAGAGCAGCGACAGAGAGAGAGAGAGAGAGAGAAACTGCATAGAACAGAATAAGAACTAAATGCAACACAAAAGAATTTTTAAATATTTTGCAGAGCCAACGAACCAAGTTCTGACCATGACAACCAAATGACCAGAAGACCAGCTCCAGCTCCAACTTCAGCTTCAACTTCAGCCTCAGCCTTAGCTTCAACTTCGACTTCAGCTGCAACTACAGCGCCTGCTCCTGCTCCCGCTCCCGGCAGGACGAGTGTGCGGTCAAGGGGCCGGCTTACTAACTGTGTTCCTGCAGCAACTACACACACACACATACACACACACACACCCACACACCCACACACACACTCACACGCATAACACCCACCTCCGCACATACACAACGTGTTGGGAGTTTTTTTTTCCCGTAGTGCTGTCTTAATTTTTACCAAACGGAAATGAACTTTTATAGCTCAGTGTTTACATGGAAACTGTAAAAAAAGAAAGGCACACACGCATATAATGTGTGTGTGTGTGTGTTGGTGTGTGTGTGTGTGTCTGTGTGCCTTTGTGTGATTTTCTGTGTGCAGCTAATTAATGAAATGTGACAAGCAGAAACAAGAAGAACTTTGCAGATTCCGACATGTGCATACATTGGTGAAAGATTATAGTCAAATATCATACAAGTATATCAGATTTCTGTGTTCAGTCAGATGGCCTGATTTCTTGGGCATTTTCTTTTAATACGATTTTGTTTCTCGATAAAGAGTTACATAAAAAAAAGCAAACCAAATCGAATAAGTTTAACACAACTTCAAGTAACTTTTTTCAAGAAAAAATCATCAAAAAAGAGGAAGTTTTTTGTAATAATATACAATATTTACAGGCGATTAGAAATAAAGTTATTTTATCTTATAAATCAAATCTTAGATTTGGCACTCTTAACGTCTTAATACTAAATTTCAAATTGATTTCCAACCAGGTATATTTCAAATAAATATATTCGAAAGTTGTGTATATAAATGATTTGCCCCAAATTAAATTATTGTGTGCAATTAATATAAAACTTTAGCTACCACAAAATCTAGCAATATAATATTACGGATTATCCGAGATTATTATTTTGCCCTTGGCACATTGTTGTTACTACATTGTGTACTAAAGTAATAATATATTGTTTGACATAATTATTGTATGTCATTAGTGAAAAATATGAAATTTAGCTTTACTGTTTGGTTTTTAGCTGCACACAGTTAAATTGATAGATAAATAGTCAAGAACATGCAGTCAAATAGAAAATATTGTCAAACATAAATAATACTCATAGTAGGCAATACAACACCCACAGGCGGGATCAAATCACCGGGTAAATTTTAGCATTCTGTCAGTTTTGTCTACAAACAAATCCACTAAATGAATGAATGTCTCTTTTATCCATATGGCATATCCATTTATTCATTTATTTAACTATTTGCTCAGGGAGCGCATTTCTATATATCCCAAATACAATAAGCTCAAATGTTCTTATGTATATATAGATATATGTACAAAATATGTATATACTAAATTCGTATACTCGAATAAATATGATGACACCATTTTATAGAACCGCCATTCTGTTTAGCTTTGTCGCCCATTGCCATTGATTGACTGGACTTTTGTTCGAATGCCATTAACTAAATTGATTTGTTTCAAAATAAAAATATAAATAATATCTCACTGTCAACCAAATGGCACAGCATTCAAAGTTATAGGGGAAAATCTTTTAAATATAATTCATATATTGAAAAACAGACTATTATAATTTATATTTTGTAAAGTCTCAGAAACAGAAATTATAATTTGATTTATTTCAACTTATTAACTTAAATAACATATTCTTCATTTAAAAATTTGGATTTAAATAAAATAGTTTTTGTTGCAAATACCTTAAATAAATTTGTAAATATGTTTCTACTTTAGTTGTCCAAACTTTGTAACATTGTAAGATTGAAATAAACGTAGCCAAGTTTAATTTTATTTTTTTTTTACGTAACATACAATACATTTTACATTTTTACATTTTTTTGTGTGGGTTTCATTCAATTTCAATTTATTACTTTGAGTATCGAGTTGTTGCCTTTGCAGTTCCAGGCGAATTCGCTGACAGCAGCAAGGTTCCATTCCTATTTGTCTATGTATATATACATATATCCTGCAGGTAACCCACATGCATGTAGATATATTGAATATCACCGAATGCATCCGCTTATGGGAAACATACATTTGCTTAGAGTTGGAGCATTGTAAGCCAACGTAGAAAGGTATTAACAAATGTTTTTTATCAAAGTAACAGCACCACCACAAGGATGGCATTAGCGGTACTTATGAGCTGCAAATAGAAAACGAATGCTCAACGTTATAACCAAGTCCATAAAATGGCAAATGGTCAGTTATGTGGGATGTATGTGTGTAAAAAGGATTTCAGCGCTAAATGATGCTTAACAATATTTGAGTAAATGTTAACAGCAGTGGACAGTTAACAGTAGTCGACATTAACAGCAATGAAGGTTAACAGCAGCAGCAGCTTACAGCGAGAAAAAAGAAACACTTAAAGAGCAAAATAATACTACTTAAAAATATATAATAATATGCCAATTTTGAACTTAAAATTAAATGCAACAAATTAAAAAAAATCTGAAAAATGTAAACTTCTTCTGAATAATATAAAAATAAAGAGCGAATAATTTAAAACTTAAAGTGTACATTTTTATTACCACACTAAGAAAACATTAAAATATTATTTTACAAAATTATAATTATCGCTTTAATGAACACAGAGCCAATAACCTCAGCTGTCAGGCTTCATATGCAATTATCCATTTCATAATAAAAACCAATTGAGCACTTTTTACTAAAGACTCATGTACAATTAATGTTCAATATTTTACAAATCGAATTGAATTAACCCAACCACACTTGTAATGTTCATATTTTATATATATAATGTTTTAATTTAGAACTTTAATATGTGAATTTGTAGCACAAAATTCGACAAACTGTACTTATGTCGAGATTCTATTATAAACGTAACATTATGTAGTATCTTGGCTCTCTGTCACATAATCATAATACCCCATGTACTATATATGAATATAAATTTGTAGCTTTCAGTGACTAGATGAGATGCTATAAACACCCTTTTTTTCTGTGTTCATACCCTCTGATTCCTGTTGCCCTAATGAAGTTCATAACACATGCGGGTTAGTAAATTTTACAGTGGATTTCAAACATATGCGGGGATCAGCCCAACAAAACGCTACAAAAAATATAAAAAAAAAAGAAAAGAAATGAACAGAAAGGAGAAAAAAGCAACGGCAACAACTTAAGCCCCATACAATAAAGCTTAATATGTTTTGTATTTAAATTTATGAAAAAAGGCAGCAAAGGCAAAGGGAACAATGGCTGCTTAAGCTGCCAACATGCGCATAATTGTCGCCACCGTTGACAGACTGGCAACAATTTCCCCTGTCCCCTCTTTCCCCTCCTGTTGATGTGGTCAGCGGTGGGGTGTGGTACAGTAAAGACAAATAAAGCATTTTTGTGTTTTGTGTAATAAAAAGCGTGTAGCTAATTCATGAATACAATTTAATTATTTAAATTAATTGAATTATGAAATTTGTGTAAATTATTGAAATAATGAATATATTGCTGAAATTAAATATCTTCTACATATATACATATGTATATATATATATAATGTTTCATTTCATTATGTTAAAAAGTTGAGGCTGCTTTCATTGCTGTGGCCCATTGTGCGGCAACAACGAATGCGGCTAACGTGGGGCGTATACGTAATAATAATTACGCATCACATCGCGTTGTCCTGTTGTTGCTGCTGCTGCTGCTGCTGCTGCTGGCGAGGCAGCAATATTTATGAGTGTGCCTTAAAATGCTGCTGCTCTTTGTGTGTGCTCAGTCAAAAGGATATATATGAATATATTGCGAATTTCAACAGCACAGTCGACGATCTACAGCAAGACCAATATTAAATACTTGAAGAGCTTGAGAATACATACAAAAAGCTAGATCACAAATATATATAGAATATTATAGTTAGATAGAGCAACGACTACTCATAAAACGGGAGAATATTAATTAACATCTGGTTAAAAGTTTCGAAAACTACTCGTAATTATGATTATCCCAGTTTGTTATTTATAATAAACATTTGGATAAAAGTTAAAGCTTGAAGTTGAAGCTAGAAAAGGACAATTGTCGCTTAGTTCATATCCTGTCTTTTAATATGTTCTTTGGTCGTTACTTTTGGCTAGCTATAATACAAGTAGATAATAAACATTTGGTTTATCATCTGGATAGACTGCGAGTAACTGTTAATGCTCTCACACGCAAAGCTGATTCACACACATTTGTCAAGATGGTTTATTGCCAGCAGAAAGCAAAGGACAGGGGCCAGAGGGCAGAGGTGAGAACACAGAGGACATGGCGCCATTGGCTAAGTACTAGGCGCAATGGCAATAAAAATATGGCCTCAACAGGATTAATACATTATTTCCGCTTTTGCATTGCAGCTAAAGGAAATAACAAGAGCAGGTGAAGCCACAAATGTGGCTCAGGCACAACACGTATGTGTGTGTGTGTGTGTGTGTGAGCCAGGACTTTGACTGCGACAACTCCAAATCCTCAGCTCAGGAATTTGTTGCCATTTGTTGTTTTCTGTTTCTGTTATTGTTGTTGTGCTTTTGTATTATTGTTGTTGTTTTGCGCTTTTATGATTATTGTAGTGGCACACTTGGCATCGTCCTGTCCTTCGTTGTCCTTGCTGCTGTTGTTGTTGTTGCTGTTGTTGTTGTTGTTGCTGTTATACGAGGCACTTATCCTTATGTTTTCGGCTCTTATGGCTCTTGCCCGTTGTTACCACAGCCTTTGAAGTGCACTTTGCTGTTTCATTTCACTATATTTGTTAAGCATATTTTTATTTACTCTCATATATCTACATACACACACCCACACACCCACACACACGCACACACACATCACATCTGACTGGTTTTATTCGATACTCTTACTTCTCCGGTACATTAAAATACGCAATGAAGTACGCAGTGCAGATAAATTTTTCATATGAATACATATATCAAACATATATTTAAGTACAAAAAAAAGGAAATCTTTTATATGTCTTAAAGATAATTCGCTTGGTTTTGCTTAAAATAATTTGATTCTTTGCTGATATTTGATTAAAAATATATGCTATAATATATATACGGCATACGGCTTCAATGAATTTCAGAATCTATGTTGATTTGTAGACCGGGTGAGCTACACTTGGGTAATTCAAAGAAAATTCAAAGTCGAACCTTTGGGCTACAATCGTAGTTATTAAATTGTTTTTTAACTTTATTTTTTGCAATGAAGGCGTAGCAACTCGCGCCGGGTAAACTATAAAACTGTTCAACCTGACTGATTGGCGACTCACAAGCAGGTCAAACGGTAAAAGTTAGAAACCTAAAACTTTTGCCAATAGCTTCTTATTATATCGCAAGTTGGAACGTTGGAAAAATTTTATTAAAAATATATCGGGAAGCGGGTGGAAAATGCATTTTTAAATTATATAAAAATCACAGCTGGAGCATTTCAGGTGACGCAGAAGGCTAAATTAATAATGACATTGTAAAATATAACTAGTTTGTTTTATTTCAAACCGGGGCGTAGCAACGCACGCCGGGTTGGGCTAATGTGTTATATATCGAGCTGCTAAGCGAACTAGAAGTAAAATCCTTCAGCACTTATTAGTAGAATATGATTAGTTTGTATTTTTTTCTCACTATTTAATTTTTTTGGGAACGGGACGTAGCAACGCACGCCGGTATAATCCAGTTCTATAAATATTTTTAAAAGTTCTGAAAACAAAATTGTTTCAAATTTCCTACAAATATAATATAGAATCTTGATATCTATTTCTCTAGAGCTTTGTCTTTTGCAATTCTGCTTGTTTTTTATTTTTTTGGGCGACCGCACAACTGCATTGAACGCTCTACTTTGTCGCTTTTCGTCGACTGAATCTAAAATTCATTTTTGGTTTTATTTATTAACTATAATAACAGTTAGTGTATTCAAACTTCAATAGTGCAATCTAATATTTTCATAGATGCTTCCCTTTTTTAATACTTACGAAAATACAATACAGCCTGTGGTCAACTACATGTGTTGTAACTAGTTGGTACTTTCATGCCACTTTTCACACTCAGCAAAAATATATATGTGAATATGTTAAGGACTGAACAAGTGCATATCTATTTGTTGTTGTCATTTGTGACGCGATGCTCAAGGGTCACTTGGTTGAAGAATGGACTAAGCCTACTCATTAGGTTTTCGTTGTGTAATGGAAATTATATATCTGAATTAATTAAATATATAAATATACATATACTTACAAGCAGACATAACTATTTGTCGCAGCTGGCATTTTTCCAACTGGTTAAATTTAAATGCGCTAATTGTTTGCTTATTTATTTGAAGCACAAACTCGTAATGTAAAAGAAAATAAATGAAATTTCAACATGCTTTTCTTCTCTATCTGACAATGTCCCTAACACACACACACACACACACACAATCTCTCATTCCCTGTCTATCTAGTTTTCGTCTCTCAGTCTCAGTTTCTGGCCATTCATTCACTTGGCCTCCATAATAAAACAATAAACTGTAACAATAGCAATTAAAAATCGCTGAAAGCGGATGTCCTGATAAAGTTGCCAGACCCTGGCGACGGCCATCCCTATGCCCTATCCTTTTTATCCTTGCCACTTGCCAGCTAGTCACTCGGTTGGGCACTCTTCATTTCGGTGCTCGTCCTTGGCTTCGTCCTGCTATTGTTGTAATTATGCATTATGCTTTCGCCTTTGCGACCACTTTGCCTTAAATCCTTTTGCCAGCTCCTTTTCTCCCCCCCTTACACACCCTCCCAAAGCTCAACGCTCAACATTCGTTTGTGGATTGCATTGCCAAAATGAAATGCCGTTTGCCAGTGGGCGGTAAGCTGGATAGCAAGGACCAAAGATAGAGAGAGGGAGAGCCAGAGCGAGAGAGACAAGTACACTTTATGTCTGTCGCGTGGATTTTTTTGTGGCATGCCACATAGCAAGACGCTGGTTGCTTTCGGCCACATTGCCAAATTTTAGCACTGTCACCTTTTGGGCATCTATCCTTTTTAAGGAACCACACAAACAAAATGACATTCACATTAATAAACGACAAGCTTCGAATTTTGCCACAACTTAATTAAAGATATCAAAATGCAATAATCAAAAAATTAGTTGATTTTGTTAAGGCAAATAGAGAAAATTGTGAAATCTCTTAGAAAATCAATTTATACATATTTGCACAATTGATTTTATTTAACTCATGTGTGTGTATTTTCCTTGTGTGCACAATGGCAGGAGCAGGACTTGTATTTTAATTGCATTGACAATTTTCTTTAAAAACAATTTTGTTCAATTTAAAATAAAAATGCAATAAAATTGAAAACCTATATTATTTTTGATTTAATTGTAGAATTAAGAATTTTATAGTTTCTTTAGTAAAATTAAATTTTATATATAGTATATTCTATGCAATTTTAATACATATATGCAGTATACACAATTTTCTAGCATATATTTAAAATAAAATTGAAAAGCTATATGATTACACTAGTTTACAAATTATTTTTTGATCGAGGGAGCTGGGCTCTCATATACTTTTTTTGATGTATTTTTGGGCGCTGATTTCAAAAATGCAAACCATTTATTTTTTCAAAGAATGGTTTTCGAGAAAACCGCGAATAGCTACTTTTTTGGCAGTCTTTCGACTTATTTGTTCATATCTACATGAGATCTTATTTGATCTTAAATAATGTTACACAATTCAATAGATAATTGTATCCTCTTTCTGCGAATCGAATAAGAAACAAAGCCATTATAAGCCCTCAAAGTTGAAAAATGTGAACATTTTTTTGCATTTTTAAAAAATTGCTGAATTTTATTTGCTATTTTAAAAATTTAAAAAATTCGTTTAAATACTTTTTAAGATTTATTATGTTAGATAATTCTTTTACAAATATTTTAAGTATACATTTGTCCAAATCGGTCAGTAAATGTGGTAGTTATTTAGCAATTAGTAAAAACACCCAAGATAAAATTAACCTTGTTCATCACTTTTCTAGCTATATTTGAAGATGAGAAGTTCCAACTGACTAGAAATTTTAGCTATTGCAGCGATTAAATACAATTTAATATATAGTATATTCTTGGCAACTTTTATATAAACATATGCAGTATATTCACATTTCTCGCACATAAATTTAAATGTCACCTGTCCAATTAAATGGTCACGTCAAGTTGAGGCGACTGTTAAACGATTTGAAATTCAAATTTTACATTTTCGATATTAGATATTCGATTTTCGATGCATTACTTATGCGATTCAGACTCGTAGGGCCGTTCAATGGCCTACAAATTGATTTGGCTAGCCGGTTCTATGAGCAATGGGTCTATAAATCAAAACTGAGAAGCAGCTGCCTGGCCATGCCACATCACATACATATGCAAATTGCCAAGTTGTTTACATACGCACACACACATGAAAGTCCTTTACAATTGCAATGCAGTCAATAAAATCGGGGCAATCATGTTGCATGTCCAACTGTCTGAATACTTAAGTGTATGTGCGTGTGTGTGTGTGTGTGTGTGTGCCTGATGGTATTTGTTTATAATAATGCGCAGCAGTGTGTTAAACAATTACATTAGGCAGAGTGCAGGCAGCACACGACTTGGCCAGGCAATGCCAATTTAATTGACAGTTATGAAGATTGTCAAACATACAATTATAACACTCACTCGCAATCTACCCACATCGATCTAACTGTATAAATATATATATATATATATTCATGTGGCTATGTGTGTGTGTGTGTGTGTGCTGCCTGCAGCCATTTTGTGGTTACACACACACACACAAACAGGTTCACTCATATTATGAACATGTTAATCCAAATGTAATGAGCACAAGGATAACTCATTTTGATGCTTTGTTTATGGCCAGTGACACAGACAGGACATCATTGAAGTTACAAGGACACCGCAGTTCATTTTTTTGTGTTCATTGTAAAACAACTTATAACGTTAATTGAATTTCGCAAAAACCGAAATTTTTTTTTGTATTATTTTCAACGCTAATTATAAATTATTAATTACACAAAGTAAAAAAATGTAGTTATATTTTTTTGTATCCTTTTTTTTTATTCGCCAAACTACTTTGAAAAATTTTCTATAATGTGACTATTTTTTTTTAAAAGTTTTTTTTTGCAATTTTAATCATTTCACGGCAATCTTATATCCGATGTAAGAAGACTTCACGTTTTCTGATAGTTAATGAAGATATCTATTAATCATTCATTTGCTGTATTATGTTTAAATCACTTGTTTAGCAACTATATAATTTTGAATTAAGAAAATTGTGATTTCTTGTGCGGTATTTTTTACTATTTTTTGACTTTAAAATTAGGAGAAAAGTCGAAAAACTTTTTTGTAGTTTTCTTCTCTACATTTACATAGTTGCATTCATTTATAACAATATTTTTTAATTAGATTATTCGTTGTGAAATTGTTGAGGATTGAAATGAAAATATTGCCTAAAAAGATGTCTATTTTAAAGAAAGCAATGTTTTGTTAAATTTGTTTTCTAAAACTCGAATTTTGTTTTTTTTCTATCACTTGGATCTATAGAAGGCCGGGATACAAATAATATTACAAATAATAATTAATATTCTGTGTATCTGTATTATTAAGTAGAAAAAAGAAATCGTTATTATTAACTTTTAAAGTGAATAAAATTAAATTAAATTCAAAATAATGTAGTTTACTTTTATATATATAATTTCTGTAACTATATAATTCTTTCTCTAATTGTTTTGATTTGCTACAAAAATAATTTCTTACTTGGACAGTCTGAACTCTTAACTTGTAAGTAATTTTAGAACAAACACAAATGTCCATAATTAATTAATGTAAATATATGAAATGAAATGAATGCTTTACTTACCTAAAATACATTTTACATCTATATAAATAAAATACATTGTTCAAATAGATATAATATTAAGACATTTTAATCTTCAATTTTTATTATTTAATATATATTATTTTCAACTCTCTCTCTCTTTCTAAATTCACTTCCAATTTATTTTATTTGCTTTTATATTTTGGAAATACGATATTCATTAAATGTATAAGATTTTCTCAAATAAATGGTTTTATTGTTTAAACACTATACAAGCAGCTAGCACTGTATAGAATTATTGTTATTATTATTATTGTTGTTGTTGTTATTGTTGTTGTTATTGTTGTCCTTATTGCTTGTGAATTGGACATATTGTATGGGTATATTGCATCATGTTGGGTTCGCATTGTGCGACAGATTTTCGAGTTTATCGAAATTCCAGTGAATTTCTGCTGGCATCAAGCTGTCTGCCTGGTCTTATCATATTGAATTAATGCGGTATATATCACAAAATCAAAATACACACACACACACACACACGCTTACACTTATACACACACACACACACATGCCAACAAGATTTGGCTTATCATTGCGATCCGTCTCGCCGTCTGCCTGTGCCAGCCTGTCAATCATATTGAAGTTGTGCTTGTATCCTGCCAACGTCCTTGCTTTCATCTTGTTGTTATTTAAGGAACAGATTCCGCTCACCCCCCTTGGCGCTGTTAGCCGCCACTTTTGGCTGCCTCTTTCTATGGCGTTTGTACACACATCAAATTAGTTCTATTTGCGGCTGCCCTGGCAGCTTTTAATGTGCGGCCAGTTTTGGTCAGTGTATATATATATATGTGTGTTAATGTGTGTGTGTGTGTAGGTGTCCATATGCTTGTGTCTGTCATATTGCTGGACAAACACACAGAGAGAATACGCCAAAGCAATGCAAACATAATGAACTTGTCAACACACAAAACAACTCAAAATAATTTTCATTTGATTTGATTTTGATTGCGTTTTATATTAACACTATCCAAAAATACATACACACACACACACACACGCGCACACACACACATACTCACAAATTTGTATGCCACAATTTCTTCCCACTTCTCTATTGCGATTCGAATTTGGTTTTGAATCTGTCAGCCGATTGACATCTCAATGCTAAAAATTTTACCAAGCCTCGGCAGCCAAAAGCTCTTGACCTGCTTATGCTGCAGACTAAGATCAGCAACATCAGCAACAATAACAACAGCAACAACAACAGCAACAACAACAACACCAAAAATCAACAGCAACAACATCGCATCGTTTGCATTTTGTAAACGTTTCCATGTGGTAGGATTTTTGAAAAGCTGTCATCAAAAAATATTAAAATGAAATTAAAATCAGCATTGATCGACTTTTATGTACCCTATAGTGTATATCAAAAATTATGACTTTATAAATAAATTCTTTTTTTTGTGCTTGTTGCACAGGAAAGTAGAAAATTATGATATATCCTAAGTTTTGTCCACTTTTCAATTAATATAATCACAACAGAAAAACAGACTGACCTGACAATATTTAATCAGGAATGGCAACTGCTTTAATTAAATTTGAAAAAATATTATGAAATAAAAATAATTATTTTATTTTTGTCAACAAAATTGAAAAATAAATAAAATGAAAAATAAAAATAATTTTTCAATTTTTATTATAAATACTCTTATAAATAACTGTTATTTTAAAATAATAAATAAAAATTATTTTTCTTATTTTAAAATATAACTTGAATTTTAATATTTTAAGAGCTAGCTGTTGTATTAACAAAAAAAAAACTTGCATAATGTTCAATACTTTTAATATGATATATGTATAACATGTCCCTAAAAGACCAATATTAAAAATGCTTATTTAAGGAAAATTTAATAGAAATAAATAAAATAAATTTTTAAATAAGAGTTAAATGAGAGTTATCAATTTTCATAATGAAAAGTAGAAACAAAATTTGTCCTGTTTCTAGGATACTGCATCCTTAATTAGTATATCTCAGATTTTCTCATTTATGTAACTTTGATTCTTTAAAATTAAATCAACCAGGAAACAAAATTTGTTGCACAATGTGTGTGCAAGTTTAAAATTTAATTCTTAAAATTGATTTGCTAAATTAGGATTAGATAAAGATACAAAATTAATCAAAAACATTTTAAGCGTAGCTTAGATCTTTGTTTATTAATAAATGGGTCTGCTGATATAAGTAACTAGGCTCCGGGAAATTCCATTAAATAATAGTTCAGTGGACAATTAAACCGCCTAACAAAGGGCAGCTCTCGGGTTGGATTCCTACCAGCCAGCAAAAATATAATAAAAAGATTAAAAAGCTTACTAAATAGACTTGATTGGCAGACGTCGAAATACTACTATGTACTAACTATTTTATCCTTGACATATAGACTTTTCAGTGCAATCGCCTGTAGGGTATATAAATTATGATGAACATTCTAACGTAAATCTCAAATTTGAAGCGTTGACGGAATACGGGCTCTCTGACAAAATGCTAAATGTGCAATCGGCCTGTCGCATGCCAGCACACATCTATGTATATATACAAATATACTAAAATATATATATATATATATATATATTTATATATGCACAAAATATAATCGGCCCGCATGTGTCAATATATTTTGTGCGATTTACTCAAATATCATGAAAGAGCAACAACAGCAGCAGCAACAAGGACGACAAGGACATACACACAATATCTAAGCCAATGAACTAAATTAGAATCTCGGCGTCATGTGGTAAATGTGGGTTGGTTTTTTTGGTAACCAGCGGAGTGGACAGTGCAGAAATGTCAGTGGCCTGGAAGAAATATAAAATAAATCGAAACCAGATTGCAAAAATCAAAGTCAACAACAATCAACGCCAATCCAATGCTGGCTAAGAATAACAAAAACAATTTCAAGGATGGGCCAGACACAAGCAAAAGCAATGCTAAATTTATATATAGTATGTATATAAGTATATATATTAAAACTATATACATTTACTACATACACGTACTTGTACTTATAATGCATGCAGGCAACATATATTGTTGACCATCATCATCATTGCTGACGTATTTAAGTAGATAGATAGATTGATAGACAAATAGTTATAGATAGATAGATAGAGAGATAGAGAGATAGAAAGACAGAGAATTGAATGGGATGGTATGTAGTATAGATATGACAGCTGAATGCTGTACAGAGAGTAGACAAGTTAAGACAACACATTATGAGATTGCATGATAAACACGTAGTATTCTCTAGCTGGTTTCAATTCTTGTAACACGCTCTCTCTCTTTAATCTTTAGCATAAAATGTGATGAGCACTCAAGTGTATACCCTACACCCTTCAGTTCTTCGTATATACCCTTGCAAAAGGGTATTATAATTTTGTCACGTCTCCGAAACCATAAAATATAAATATTCTTGAACAGGATGGCGAGCTCAGTTTTAGAGCTATCTTGATGAAATTTGACACATTTGCTTATTTCTGCTGCATGGTGTACATATGCCAGAATTAGCTGATTCGGACTACTATATCATAATGCTGCCGGGCTTGAAAAAATTCTATTTCAAATTAACATAACCAAATTTGGCATATCGATGTAGTATTATAATGGTTTTTTAAGATATCGCAATCAAACTCAACATTTCGATGTAGAATTATGTTCTGAACAATCTGATCAAGTTTGATCAAAATCGGACAACTATATCATATAGCTGCCATAGGGTGAAAAATTAATTGTTCTATGCAAAACTTTTTTGGTTTTCAAGATATCAGAACCAAACTCAGCATATCGATATAGAAAGACTTTCTGTACTTTCTGTTAGAGTTTGACTAAAATCGTATTACTGTATCATATAGCTGCCATATTAATAATCGAGACCTTTGCAAGGGTATATAGCTTCGGCGTGCTGAGGATAGACGTTTCTTTCTTATTTTTTTTTGGGCCTTTTGATTAACATTACTCAACAGCTCATTCACATGCACAGTTGTGGCAGTTAGCATATTACTTGCTACAAGCTGAATACCAACTAAATGAATAACACAGCATGACACTGCCACACCAGCAACAACAACAACAACAACAACAAATACAAACAACAATAACAACATCTGGCAAAGCTGCTGACGTTGGCATACTTAAAGTTCATAAAAAAAAAAATAAAGTCAAATTAATTCAAATTGCAATGCAAACGAAACTCACAGTCAGCCCAGAAAGACATAGAGAGATGCAAGTGTGTGTGTGTGTGTGTGTGTGTATATGGTTCTTGTGTTGTGTTGTCTAGTGTTCTTAACGCAGTGCTCAGCAGTGTTGTCCTTTATAGTTGTTGTTTCTGTTGTTGTCGCTTAACTTATTTCATTAGCTCCTAAATGTATGCAATTTGACATTTTTAATTTAACTTTTTCATTCGCGCCACCCTCTACACCCCCCGTGCGTATGTGTGTGTGTGTGTGTGAGCTTATTGCAGGTGTGCATATTTTGTTGTGCGACTGCAAAAGCAAGGTCATCGCGTCCTCCTCTCACATTATAAAAGTGTAGATACATTAAGTTGGCTAACAACTTTTACACGAATTAGAGATGGCAGCAGATCGCTAGAAGTAGTTTTTCGATATACCGATAGTATCATATGCGAGCGATAGATAATTTCAGTGTTTTTGCCAAAGAAAATATCATAAATTTTTAACAAATTTTTTGACCAGTCGATGTATATAGATAATAAAGAAATATTGTACATTTAAATAAATATATATTAAAATTATTTAAAATTTCTTTTTAACTAACTTTAAATAAATTAATTAAAATAAGAAAATAATGAACATTTAAATGAGTACAAATTAAATTTCATAGAATACCTTAACTGAGAAAATTAAAAACATTTTTTAATTAATTTTAATAGATTAATTTAAATAAAGAAATATTGTACATTTTAATTAGTATAAATAAAAATGTTTAACTTATATTTAGAAAACGCTATTTAATTTTTCTTAATTATTTATTTATTTAATAAAATGCAACTTTAATTTGTCGAAATGTATAAAACTGTTGGCGTAAGCAATTGTAGTTCAAATTACAGGGTATACAGTAAACTTTTGTTTTAAGACTGCTTGGCAATACAGTATTGTAAATATTTGTCATGACGTTATTAACATATATATATATAATATAAAATTTTTTTATAAATTGTAAAATATAATAAAATATATAACTAGAATTTATGCCAATTTAATGATTTCCTGTTCTTCAAGTTGAGTTTAAGGTGCACGAATATATTTCTTTAAATTTAAATTTGGATTATATTTCTTTATTTTATTTTCTATTTTTTTATTTTCTGCAAAGTCCAATATCAGAAATTTTTATTTTTTTACACTAAGCTTACCTAAGAATAAGAGAGAGAAAAAATAAAAAGCGTATTATTAAATGACTCGGTGCAAGGGCATGCAAGTTTCATCAGCTTGGATTATCATTTGCTTGGCAGTCGTTTTATTTACCTTTCAGTATAATCTTTTCAACTTGTTCCTCTCCTGCCATACCCTGCCCTGCCCTGCTCTCTCATATATTATATGACTCAAGTGTACGTGCAGGCAACGTTTATAATACCCTAGCAAAAGGGTTATTTTCAATTTTGTCTCTTTGTGTGTAACCCATAAGAAGGAGACGACTCCGAGCTCAGTGAGAATATATATTCTTGATCAGGATCATATTTAAAAAAAAAAAGAAAAAAAAACTCAAGCTTCTTTCAGTTTTTAAGCTTAATATAAAATTTGGCACTAAAGTTGAGTTGTATGCCCGATCAGACAACTATATCATACAGCTGCCATAGGACCAATCGAGAAAGTTTCATCATTATTTTTTATAGCCAGGGATCGCAATTCTTATAATTTTTATGTATACAATTTTTAGTCAGAAATATTTATGAATTTTTTTTTTGTCCCGAAAATAGAAATTGATAATAATAATTATTTGTCAACTTGCTTAAGCTTCAGCAACTTGCCAAGCTTGGTTCAGATGATATTCAAAATCAATTTTTATTATTTAACACTATAAATAAAAATAGGAATATCAGTTTAATTTTCAACTTTTGAATCAAAATTTAAATTTATTTATCATCTTACAAATTTGTTTTTGTGATAAAAAACTACAAGTTGAATTTAATTTTTAATGAAGATTGATAATTAAAGTTTATCCTGTTTCCAGGATTAGTATAACTTAGTTTTTTCCATTCATTTCGAAAATATTTTTCAGGCTTGAATTTTGGGTGAACTCAGATTTGCGATCCTTGTTTATAGTTTCTATAGAAACAAGAGTTAAAAAAATATGCTCTTATCAAAGACTTTTCTCTTTTTCAAAGTATCAAAACCAAAAAAAAAAAACGTTTAAAACGAACAACTATAGCATATAGCTGATATTGGTAGAATCGGTTGAATAATGATATTTTTTGCAAAGAGTATATAGCTTCGGTATGCCGAAGAAAGTTGTTTCTGTCTTGTTGAGATTGTTGTTGTTGCTTCTACTGCTGCTGATGATGAGTTTGCGGCATTGCGTGCCCGTCGCCTGCGTCCTGTTGCCTGTGTCCTGCGTCCTGCGTCCTGCGTCCTGTTGCCTGCTGCCTGGCGCCCCGAAGCATGCTATATAATTTCTCCATTTTTATAGTGCACCTCTGGCTTAGCACTCGCTGCACACGTGTCGATGAAGTTTTTGTGCTGACAATGCGCGCGGTGTTTTGTCTTATGCAACAAGAAGAAGAAGGCAACGTCAAGGGGCATGCCACTTCACTATGGAACCAATGACCGATTTCGTGGCCTAAACCCAAAATTTCAATTTACGTAATTTATCATAAATTTTGTTGTTTATATATAAGAAATACACCAAAGTATCATGTTGCGTACCAAAAATGTTAACCAGGAGTACCACTGTTAAGATAACAGCTGTTAAACACAGCTGTTAACAACCATAAGCGCGTGGTTTTTGGTAAGCAAATTTGCTTGTCAACTTCAGTAAATTATAGTTAAATAAGACTAAGCGTATGTGAAAAACTTTATAATGGATTTTAAGCAGTGTGGTTTGTACTATATATTGGTAAAGCTCGTTTGTAGAAATTTAATGTGTTTTCCTTATTTTTATTTAAATTAAAAAAGTGTCTCATGCAAAAATTTTTTCAACAAAATTTGACTTTGGAAAGGAATTAAAAATTTTGGCAGCATTTGGCAGGAATACGACTTTTTTAACTTGGTGCTGTCATTAATTGTGATTGTAGATCAGTTTTTATAATTGTCAATTTTTGTCAATTTCTTCCACAAATCAAATTTTTAGCAAACGACCTCATTTGTAGAACGACCTTACTTTTAAGATTTAAAGATTTAAAGTTTGGAAAAAGGTGAAGGGGCGAGTTGATCGGTAAAATGCAATTATTAAATATAACCTACTATAAATACCAGGAAGCAATATCTAATTTTGCCGTTATAGGTTAAGTGTTAGGAAAAATGCTCAATTGTAATAAAAAAAAAATGGTTACAAATAGTGGGAAAAGTGCCACGCCCACTTTTCATCAAAACCACTTATAATCATTATTTTAAATGTTATCCAATAAACTAGAGCCAAAATACTTTCCAAATCATTGCATTATTAATTTAGGCCACGAAATCGGTCATTGGTCCCATAGTGCACTTGAGCAGTTCAGCTGCTCGAATGTCCTTCTTCTTCTTCTTCTCACCTGGCCAACAACATTCTCGTTGACAGTTAGGCAGCCACAAAATTCGCAACAGTTAGACGCAGAAGGCGCTTGATTTCATTTTTGGCTGCACTTCAATTTGCATATCCATGAGAATGAGATTCATTTTGCTCCTGCTATTCATTTTGACTTGCTCTGCACACTTTCACATTGCCAATTTCTTCCAAATTTCTTTGTCACACACACACACACACACACACACTGACGCCCCCACATACGCGTTCAATTTTCAATACCATTGCCAATTGCAGTTTAACTTCTGCATTTGATTGACAACCATGATGCAGACCAGGATGAGAATGACGACAACTTTGGCGGCTACAAGGATAGAAGCAGGTCCTGCGTGCTTTGCTGCTTATATTGCTGATTTTGGTTTTCCCAGCTGACGTTCATGTGACACATATGTGGCGTGTATGTGTGTGTGTGTGTGTGTGTGTGTGCGCTCTGTGAAAATGCCATTTAAATAGCTCGAGGCCAGGGCCTTTTAATGCTGACGCTGAAAATACATACTATAAGCAACACGATTCACAATAACAATTTTTTTGGAAACAAGAAAAAAAAAAACACGATTTGGTTAAAAAAATACCCTGTAGCTGGTTTTGAATCTGAACCTTCTGTATATTCATCCAAAGTATTTCTTCATTAAACTTACTGAATTCACACATATTATATTATACATAAAATGACTCTAGCATTAAAGCTTCCTTTTGAGTTATAGACAAAAATTTAATGAACTTTAAGTTAAAAAAAAAAATACAGTTATTTTATATACACTCACCATTTCTATCAAAGTTAATGGACAATATCTCTTCAATCTATTGGCCGATTTTAAAAAAATTTAATTATGTTGTACAGAATAATCAGTTTTCTTTACGATACAAGAGTTTAAAGTCTTAAACACAAGTGCAAATAAAAAAATTATTTTGTTTGCCGAGAACGTAACAAAAATTATCCAAATAGATTTACAAGCTTTGACTTCACTTTGTGATCGACAGCGATAATTTAACAAGATCATTTCTTTAGTGTTTAATAAATTAGGGTAATCACAGCTAGTTTTTAGTAAAATTTACCGCTGAAGTCGTTTTACTGATTTTGAAAAAGTTTAAATAAAAGGATATGCCGAATCTTTTCTAAGTCACCATGAAGTTCAGACGACTTATTCTTAGAATTGCATCAAATTTTTTACGTTCAGCTGGCAATATCACGGAAATATGCGGTGTTAATGCCAGTACGGCGACTGGGAAATGCATTATTGGGAATGCCAAACATTTAAAGAGATAGAAATTAAGAAAATCTATTCCAAATCTTAGATATACTAATAGACAGACAGACAAACAAAATCGAGCTTTTATTTCCCACTATTTATTACAAGAAAAATGTGATTGCCTGTAAGATGTTTTTTGTTTAAAACCAAACTGCAAAATAAAAAAACTTCCAAACTCGCGTTACCGATGTATAATTGTGAAAATCGAAATCGAAATCGAACTTCTATAACTCTTAGGCTTCATAAAAACAATCGTTTTTGGGCTTAGCACTTTTTTTTCAAGACAAATAGGATTGTCTGAAAATTAATTAAATGTAAAGCAATTGCGCTTTCAATTAATGCATTTTTTAATTTATCAATAGTTAAGGTTAGGGCTGCCTCTCGCCAACCCAAAAACTACAAACTAGTTTCTGGAAAAAATTGCTTTATGAAACCTTTAAGGACATACTTTAAAACAATTAAGATTGAAACCAACACGAATATAGCATATTGAATGACGTGCTTATAAAGACACACAGTTGGGTAAATGGACAGACAGTTTTATTCGAACAGGTCTTAGATGTTTGTACCAATTTATGATATGTCCTCAAAAGCCGCAGCATCGATCTATACATCAAATGCAGAGTGTGAGGCAAATTTATTTAGCATCAAGTAATGATGCCGAAGATTCGTTAGCTCATTATACTCTCTGACAAAATTTAAAAAATGTGTTTAAAGTGAGATTTAAAATCAAATTAAATGCTTGTTGACATGCCATACACTGATATACTGATATATAGAAAGGCTTAGCGAGTTGTGCTGGCATTGAATGTCCTTGCCGTGTGCTGCACATGAAGTGTCCTGTAATAAATATCTCTCAAAACTTTAGCACAGCTTCTCCAGCTGTGCGTCTCTCTGTGTATATCTCAGCTCATGTGTAGCGATAAAATGTATCTAATTTAAGATGTTTTTGCCGCCCGAGCGACTGACAGGCCCGCACCCCGCAAATTGTGCCCCTATTCACCCAACTAACGGCAAAAGTACGAAGCAGTAAACATTTTCAATTTGACAAAACTTTTTACCTTTGACCACAGTGTGCAACATGAGGCAAGATGGGCAAGCTGGGCTAGCTGAGGCAAGGCTGGGTGGGCGGTTGCCTCAAAGCCTGTGACAATGTGAGGTCAATGCGGCAACTGACTGACAGACAGTCTATGCGAAAATTACACACACACACACACACACATAACAGCACACAAAGAACATTTTCAAATTGTAGCAGCAGTTTTTGGGCATTGCGCATACGCCGCATTGGTCCAGTCTTGTAGTCCTTTGTGTTTGCATGTGTGTGTGTGTGTGTGTGTGTGTGTGTAACTGAGTGTGTTGTC